>BLSH010485095.1:168762-179694 GCA_018402905.1 Glandirana rugosa | reverse complement strand
CCGGTCACCAGGTAAGAGTTCTGGGTCATTGATTCACCTACGAGTCAACCTTTCCAGAGGTTCAGACTACAGCATCTGCATTATATTGTGCAGGAATATATAGGGGCAAGATCAGACTTGGAGACCTTTCCAACTGAGCATCCACTTAGTTACTGGGTCTTGAGAATGGACCACTGGCCGAAACATGTTTAATATGCAATTGAGCTACTGGCCTGTCCTGCATCCAGCATTCTCTCTCAACGGACATTTAGTGCTGCTGGAGGGTTCGTAACCGATCAGTGCGCCTGTCCACAGTCTCGGTTAATAGGCTCACATTTATAAAAATGAATCAGTCCTGGATCAGCAGCTATCAAGCCCCTGATGCTGATGCAACTGATTAAATTTGCTAGGGATCTGGGATCCCTTGAAGACTGCCACTGCTCCTATTCCTCCTGTCCATAATATAGAACTATATGTTGTATTTAGGTCACCACCAACACCCAAGGCCCAATTTTTCTGCACCTGATTTACAGGGGCATGCCATAACAATTTTTAAACTAACTGACAACTTCAGGCCCAGTTCCTCAGTCCAACAAGAGTAACTGCAAGGGGTTACAGTGCTCTGGCACCGCCAACACACAAGGCCCAATTTTTGCCCACCTGTTTAACTGGTGGCTTTCGTCACAATTTTTAAACTAATTGACAACTTCAGGCCCAGTTCCTCCGTCCAACAAGAGTAACTGCAAGGGGTTACAGTGTTCTGGCACCGCCAACACACAAGGCTCAATTTGTGGCCACCTGTTTGACTGGTGGCTTTCATCACAATTTGTAAACTAATTGACAACTTCAGGCCCACTTCCTCCGTCCAACAAGCGTAATTGCAAGGGGATACAGTGTTCTGGCACCTCCAGCACCCAAGGCCCAATTTTTGGCCACCTGTTTGACTGGGGGATTTTATCACAATTTTTTAAGTAATTTACAACAGCATGGCCCGTGCAAAATTTTTTTAAAAAATGACGTGCGTCTCCCCCCAAAATCCAAACCAGACCCTTCAGGTCTGGTATGGTATTTAAGGGAAACCCCGTTCCAAAATTAAAAAAAAAATGACTTGCGGTTCCCCCCAAAATCCAAACCAGGCCCTTCAGGTCTGGTATGGAATTTAAGGGAACCCCGCACCAAATTTTTAAAAAAATGACGTGGGGTCTCCCCCAAAATCCAAACCAGGCCCTTCAGGTCTGGTATGAATTTTAAGGGGAACCCCGCGCCAAATAAAAAAAATGGTGTGAGTCCCCCCAAAATCCAAACCAGACCTTTATCTGATAACGCAGCCCTGGCATGGCAGGAGGGGGTGGGGATGAGCGAGCGCGCCCCCCGAACCATACCAGGCCACATGCCCTCAACATGGGGAGGATGCTTTGAGGTCCCCTCAAAACACCTTGTCCCCATGTTGATGGAGAGAAGGGCCTCATTCCCACAACCCTGGCCTGTGGTTGTGGGGGTCTGCGGGCAGGGGCCTTATCAGAATCTGGAAGCCCCCTTTAATAAGGGGGTCCCCAGATCCCGACCCCCCCCCATGTGAATAGGTTTGGTGTACTTTGTACCCCTACCCATTCACCATGTGAATAGGTTTGGAGTAGGTTACTACCCATTCACCAAAAAAGGAGTGTAGTGTTAAAAAAAAACAATAGGCAGTTTTTGACAAGTCCTTTATTTTGTATTATAGCTCTTTCTTCTTTCTTCCTCCATCTTCTCCTGGCCCGCTCCTTCTTTTGGTCTTCTTCTTCTTCTTTTAGTCTTCTTGCTTCCTCTCTACGTCTTCAATCTTCATCTTCTTTCTCCACCATTGCTCTCTTCGCTGCTGCAGTTCGGCCCCTGCGCGTCTTGCCGAATGGGCGGTCTGCACGATGACAGTACTTTAATAAGAAGGGGCGGGGCCACCCAGTGATGTAACTGAGTGAACCTGCCCCCTTCTGATGTCATGTGATGTCAGAGGGGGCGGGTCACTCATTTATGTCACGGGTGGCCCCGCCCCTTCCTATAAAAGAACTGTCATTCGGGGAGAAGCACAGGGGCCGGCCTGCAGCAGCGGAGAGTGTGGGCAAAGAAGAAAGAAGATGAAGATGAAGATTAAAGGCAAAGAGAGGAAGCAAGAAGACTAAAAGAAGAAGACCAGAAGAAGGAGCGGGCCAGGAGAAGATAGAGCAAGAAAGAAGAAAAGAGCTATAATACAAAATAAAGGACTTGTCAAAAACTGCCTAATGTTTTTTTTTTTACACTATACTCCTTTCTTGGTGAACAGGTAGGGGCACAATGTACCCCAAACCTGTTCACATGGGGGGGCCGGGATCTAGGGGCCCCCTTATTAAAGGGGGCTTCCAGATTCCGATAAGCCCCCTGCCTGCAGACCCCCACAAGCACCCGCCAGGCTTGTGGGGAAGAGGCTCTTTTCCCAATCAACATGGGGACAAGGGACTTTGAGGTGGGGGGGCAGTGCTCCCTCTCCCCCAAAGCACCCATACTCCCCATGTTGAGGGCATGTAGCCTGGAACGGTTCAGAAGGTGGGGGACGCTCGCTCGTCCCCCCCATCCTAACCGGCCAGGGCTGCATGCTCGGATAAGGGTCTGGTTTGGATTTTAGGGGGACCCCCACGTCAATTTTTTTTAAATTTGGTACAGGGTTCCCCTTAATATCCTAACCAGACCCGAAGAGCCTGGTTTGGACTTGGGGGGGACCCCATGCACTTTTTTCCAGCGATTTTTTTTGTATATTGCCGGGAATTGGCAATACATTACAGCCGCAATTTTTTTTTAAAACTTGTGTTTATTGAATTTTGGTTATAAGATACAGAACAGAGCCTCTGGGCATACCCCGGCTCGGGTTAAATACAATCATAGAGAAGGTATCACATATAAACCAATCACAGTGATCATTTAAAGTTGTGTTACATGTTAAGGATACCAAAGTAGTAACACATATTAGCTATTAACTGAAGTTATTCATAACTGTAATGAGCTTAGAACTGGAGTGAACTGTTTGTCCTCGCTTGTATGGAGGAGCGTGTATGGGAGGGAGAAAAGAGGGGGGCAAATTAGCAGAATAATTTGTGGCTATCACAATATAGAGATAAGTATAGTGCGGTTATGAGGGTGAGATGATGTGGGTATTATACCATTTTTTCCATGCATCCCAGTGTGTATTGAATTTCTGATGTGAGTAGGAGCTGTAGGCAATTATTGATTCATACATGTAGGGAGTTTGTACCAGAGAGATCACTTCTGAGATCGTCGGGACCATGTTTGATTTCCATTTCCTGGCTATGAGTAGTCTACATGCTAGTAAAATGTGAGTGATAATTGAGCGATATTTTGGAAGTATTGAGTCTATAGTAAGATTCAGAATAGCTAGCTGTGGTGTTAAGGTAATACCATGCCCTGTGATATCTTGGATTAGGGAGTTTATTTTAGACCACATGCTGGAGAGAAGAGGACATGTCCAAAACGTATGGAGAAGTGTACCCGTGTGTCCACATCCTCTCCAACACTCAGGCGAAGAATCGGGGAATATGACGTGTAGCCTTTGTGGGGTCAGGTACCATCTCATGGTTAGTTTTTGTGTGACCTCCCATAGGGCTGTACATCTTGTAGCTCTATAAATAGACTTGAGTGCCATCTGCCACTGTTCATCTGTGATGTCCAGCATCAGGCGGGACCCCCATTCTCTGAATGGTTTAGAGTTGTCAAAGCATTCCTTTTCCTGTAGAGTAGTGTAGATTGAGGAAATCCCTTTGAGTTTAGTGTGATCAGAGAAAAAGAAATTCCATATTTTTATTGGTATTGAGTTCTCAATGGAGGAATGTGTGATCAGACAGTGTCGGATTTGGAGGAAGGTGTAGAAATCTCTATCTGGTATATCAGCTAGAGTTTGGATTTGGTGAAACTTTTTGTGAAGGAGTATTTTCCTGAGATCTTTGGTGCTAGTGGCAAGATTATGGAGCCAGGTCGGAATGTTTAGATCAGGTGATAATAGTTTTAGTGTTTGGATGGGTATTGGGATCGCTTTAGTAGGTAGCTTATCCCATTTTGAGTGGTGTAGGGTATGCCATGCTTTGGTAGAAGCCAATACCGTGGGGGGGTAAATGGTGATGGAGGGTGGTTTGACCACTGAGGTGTAGAGCCAATCCCTAAGGTTATGACCAGGGGTTAGTACATTTTCAATGTCCCCCCATAGAGTGTTTATGTTTCGGGGCCAGCCAATCTTTCATTTGCGACAGTATGGAGGCTAGGTAGTAGTCCCGTATGTCAACGTGGCCTGCTCCACCTGTATGTCTATGTTTGATCAAGCGGAGGTGGTTACATTTGGGTTTTTTACCTTGCCAGATATAAGCATTGAGGATGGTTTGAAGGGATTGAAGGTATTTTTTGGTCAGTGGGATGGGCAGTGTACGAAAAAAGTATAGTAATCTGGGTAGGAGCATCATTTTAAAAGCAGCTAAGCGTCCAGACCATGAGAGTTCATATTTGGATAGTTTTGTGGTTTCTAGTGACATCATTGATTTGACTGTTGAGTAGTTTTGTGAGAAAAGTAGTTTAGTTGATCTAGTAAGAGTGATGCCTAGATAGGAAATGCCTTCATCTGTCCATGTGTACGGAGATGAGTTGCGTAGGAAGTTGCTAGTTATCCCATCAAGACCTAATTCTAGTACTTGTGACTTAGTTTCATTCACTTTATAGTATGATACATTGGTAAAGCATTGTAGTACTTTCTGTACCGAAGCCAGGGAAGACTGGGGGTTGGAGAGCATCAGTATGACATCGTCGGCAAAGAGATTTACCTTGTGGATTTTATCTCCAATATGAAAGCCTGAAATTTCTTTGTGAGATCTAATATGTTCTGCCAGGGGTTCCATAATCAGATTAAATATGAGCGGGGACAAGGGGCACCCCTGTCTAGTACCATTACTGATATTAAATGGCCTGGATATCATTTCCGAGGTATAGACCTGTGCAGATGGATTAGAATACAGTGCCATAATTGCTGAAAGAATGCGACCTTGAAGGCCTAATTTGGTCAATGTTGCTCTGAGGTATCCCCAATGAACCCTATCGAACGCCTTCTCCGCATCCAACGAGAGGAGCAGAGAAGGCGTTCTAGAGGACTCTGCAAAATTTAAGATGTTGATCAGTCTACGAGTGGCATCATTGGTTTGTCTTCCCTTCGCAAAACCTGATTGGTCTGGATGTATGAGGGTGGGCATCAGGTCTACTAATCTAGAGGCCAGCGCTTTTGCGTATATTTTCGTATCTATGTTAAGGAGGGATATGGGGCGAAAATTCTGGGGAATGGTTGGGTCCTTCCCCGGCTTCGGCAAAGTTATGACCAGCGCCTTTAGCATTTCTGGAGGGAGACAGGAGGAGGAGGCAGCATCATTACACACAAAAGTGAGATATGGGGTTAAAGTAGTTTTAAATTGTTTGTAATATTCCCCTGTGAGGCCATCGGGGCCCGGGGACTTTTTGTTTGGTATGAATGCTATAACATTGCTTATTTCCTGGGGAGTGAAGGGTTCATTGAGTTTAGATAGTTGATCAGGGGAGATGTTTGGAAGATTGATATGTCGTAGGAAAGATTCTATTCCGTCTGCAGACGGTTGAGGAGTTTTAGGGTCATCTTTTAAGTTGTATAGGGAGCTGTAGTACTTGCTAAAGGTGTCTGCAATTTGTTGGGGATCTATGATTTTTTCTTTGGAGGAGGGGTGAAATAGGTGAGATATTCTAGTTTTGTTATAGTATCCTTTTAGTTTGAGAGCCAGGGCTTTTCCAGCCTTGTTACCCATAGAGTAATGATTGGCCCTAAATTTATTTTGTGTCGCTTTGAATGTGTCTAGGAGGGCTGTTCTTAATTCCTGTCTTAGATGGAGTAATCGGTCTTGGAGGTTTTTGTTGGGGTGTATTTGGTTTTGGGATTCGAGGTCTTTAATAGAGGCTATGATAGTGTCCAGGTGCTGTGATCTCCTCCTCCTCTCTCTAGCTGTCAGTTGGATGATAATACCCCTAATGAATGCCTTATGGGCATTCCAGACAGTAGTATGGTCCACTACAGATCCTGCATTTAGCATAAAGTATTCCTCTAGCTTTTCTTTAATGATATTCGAGTATACAGGGGATTGCAGAATATATGCATTTGCCCTCCAAATTTTAGTGGGTGGAGTGGAGGAAGACATTTCTGTTGTCAAAGTGACAGGTGCATGGTCCGACCATGTAATTGTTTCAATGGAAGATTCTGAGATACGGGGTAGTGTCCACTTATCAACCAAGAAATAGTCAATACGGGAGTATGTATTATGCGGATGGGAGAAAAAGGTATAATCCCTTTCTGTAGTATGGTGGCATCTCCATATGTCAAACAAGTTATTTCCTGTTATAAAGGCTCCCATAGGGGAAGGTAATCTGGTTGACTTGGAAGACGAATCAAGTTGATTGTCCGGGATCATATTAAAGTCCCCACACATGACAAGGTGACCCTTACGGAATTTGTCAATCTTTTTCATGAGTTTGTTCAGAAAGTTAATTTGCTTACTGTTGGGAGCGTACACATTTACAATCGTGTATCTGGAACCATTCAGTGTACAATCTAGGGTCAAGTATCTGCCATCAGGGTCAACTAGGGTTTTGTGCACGGATACTGAGAGTGTGTCCTTCATAGCTATGAGGACTCCATTTTTTTTGAGTGGACCAGAGGCCTTGTATACATGGGGGAAATGTTTGTTGGAAAACTTGGGCTCTTCTCCAGATTTAAAGTGAGTCTCTTGAACACACAGTATGTCGCTGTGAGTTTCATTGGCTGTGCGCCACAAGGATGTTCTTTTAGCAGGGTGGTTCAGACCCTTGGTATTTAAAGAGAGAAATTTGGGCATCTTGAAGTTAGAAAAGATAGATATGTAGTGATACGTGAAACCTACTCACAACAGAGGTCTGGCCTGATGGTCGCAGGTATCTTAGGGATGTTGTACAGCCACACGTCTTGGGATGCTTGTTGATGTTCCTTCGGATGGGATTGATCTCTCTGTAGTCTTTCGGATATTTGTTGACCTGGTGTGGGAGCAACACTATTGAACACAGAGTGGTTATTAGTACAGATTAGTAATAGCCGTTCAGGTGTATATCAGTATGAATTAAAAAATATAGATGTAGGCATGGAAACAGACAATAAAGGATATGGCAGCGTTGTAAATGGCAAAAAGCTGCCGCAACTTTTTCAGGGGGGATAGAGTTTGTGGAACTAATAGCAACAGGCTGAACACCGGTTTGGAAGAAAAAACAGAACTGTAATTGAGAGTGTTAACGCCTACGTGGGTGGAGGCTCTTTGTTAGAGTAGATCATCTCGTAGCGTTTAAAGTTTGAGACTTGTTGCTCCTTTGGGGGAGCGGTTGTTGATTGGAGACTTCAGGAAGTATGCTCCATTGCCTAAGTGCTTTAATGCCCTCTTCAACAGTGGAGATGTGGTGTTTGATCCCATTTCTGGTTACCACTAGTTTGGTGGAGAAGCCCCATTGCTATTGCATTTTGTGGTTGTGTAATGGTGCCTAGTTGACGTCTCATTTGGCGGGTGAATTGTGAAAGATCTGCATACAGTGGGATTCTGGCGTAAGGAGCTGGTAGTTGGCCCAAGTTCCTAGCTTTTGTCAGAAGCTGTTCTTTGGTGTGAAAAAAATGGATTCTCATCAGTACATCTCGGGGGATTTCTGCCGGGAGGTGTGAGGGTTTTGGAAGGCGGTGAATACGGTCGATTACGGCCTCAATGAGTGTAAGCTCTGGAAGAAGAGTATGAATTAGTTGTTTTGCATAACTCTTGAGGTCATTGGGAAGAATACTCTCAGGGATGCCTCTCATTTTAACATTATTTCGACGTGACCTGTCTTCCAGGTCAGCCAGTTTGGCTTTTAGCCAATGCTGTTCGTCACGGGTGTGTTCTTGTGCATCAACGAGATCGTTAACAGTCACTGTTATGTTGCTGATTTGTGTTTCCATGTTATGTACCTTCCGACTGAGTACTCGTGTTTCTGTAGAGAACTTGTGGAACATGGATAGGATGTCATTATGCATTGAGGAGTGGAAGGACGTGAGCATTTCCTTTAGAGTAGTGTCTAGGACTGGTTGTCCACTAGTGGGAAAGTCAGCGATTGGGGGCTGAAAGGGCTGGTGTACTAAGGCAGATTCATTCACCTGTGGTGATTCATCAAGCTGAAGATGTTCTTCCAGGCGCATTTTAGATTTGACAGGACTGCTGCTGGTTGACGAAGCTGGGGATGAGGACTGTTGGTGTGGTCCTTCTGTGGGGTCCTGACTGTGTGTGTCTTCTGCGTCTGGTAGGTCAGTATAAGAGCTGCCTGACCCTGTCCTGTGTGATATGTTTGGGGGTCCAGTTTGCTGAGATGACGTGAAAAATTCTGTGAGTTTTTTTGGTGGGCGATATTCTTTACGTTTGCGAGATGACACTGACATTGTGAGGAGGGCCTCAGCGCTGGTGTAAAGATTAATGTTGTGCAAGTTTAAGTATTGGCGTTAATGCTGATAGTTTCCGAGCGGTGCAGTGCCTAGGTCTTAGCAGAGCATTATGTTTGCCCAGATAGGGCTCCTATGGAGAAGAATTAAATGTATGAGGTACTCAGCTCACAGGATCTGGAGGCCTAATATGGCTGCCGCCTGCTGATCAGCGGTTGTTTAAGAGTACTTGTGGTAATTAATAGCGATCCAGTATTGTTAGCAGTGTTATTAAGGCCTCTTATGTTGGTGTAGGTAAATGTTCCAGTATGGGATGAACCGATCCTGGTTTTAGATGTGACCGAGATCCGTTGCGGGTGTGCCAAGATGGCGGCTCTGGAGGCCGCAGGCAAGCCTCGGGCTCAAGTGTCGGGTGCGAGTGCCCGGGGTAAGCCCGATGCGTACTGTTCTTTCAGTTCGCCCTGTCCCCTGTCTCAAGCCCGATATTGTGCCCGAGTCTCTGGGCCGTTAGCGGGTCTCGTAGGTGGGTCTCGTAGGCGAGCTGGGGGAGGAGTAAGTTCACTAGGCCGCAGCCCGCGGCTGATATTCCCGCAGCGTAATGTATAGGCGAACTATCCACTCAATATCCCCTACAAGTGGTGGAGTAGAGGATGTGTGACAGTGTCGGGTGAATAAAGGCTCTCATCCATCCTTAGATTCGCAGGATTCCACCGAATTAGACGCCTGTGAGCTGGGAGTTTCTCCAAAGACGTGCGCCAGTGTCCGCGGCAAGCCACGCCCCCCACAGCCGCGATTTTAAATGACAATTTTTCCTATGGAAATGTCATTTTGCTCTGGCTATGTTCTACACCTCACAGAGATGCACCCTTTTACACACAGACTAACAACAATCCCCCAGGCACAATATTTAAAGGAAATTTTCATTTTTTTTTTTCACACAAGCATTATTAAAATCACTGCTCCGGAAAAACCGATTGATTTAAAATGTTTTTTTTTTTTTTTTCATTGATACATGTCCCCTAGGGCAGGACCCGGGACCCCATACACTTTTTAGGGCAATACCATTGCATATAAGCCTTTAAAATTAGCAATTTATTTTTCATGTTTGCGTCCCATAGACTTTAATGGTGTTTGGATGTTCGCCCTGAACTTTTTGTATGTTCGCATGTTCTGATGCGAACCTAACCGGGGGGTGTTCAGCTCATCCCCATTACCAAGTAACTATAGACCTGTTAGTTTACGTTCTATAGTTGGGAAGATACTGGAGTGTTTAAGATCACATATGAAGAACCCTCCTAGGTAGGGGCTAGAGAGTGTATATAGTTTTTGGCTTTTCTGCTTAACAGAGAAGCAGACAGACAAATTTAGGTGCTGTCTGCTTAACAGAGAGCAGTAATTGATTGGTGAGGTCTGCTCAGTGCACTCTGATGCTGTTCATGCTGTCTTGGAGATTTCACACTGATCCAATAGTAATGAGTCATATTTGACAGTGGGAAGAAACTGAGCAGGTGAGAGCATGGATGAAGATACAGCCCTGGCCAATTAGCAGGGGAGGTGCCCCAATGCATGCTGAGTGACTGTACTTATATTGGAAGAGTAGATGGGCTCAGGGTTCCAGTCCAGCCCACCTCTGGGGAGAGAGATTCTAGTAGGGAGGAGGCGGCTGCCTCTCCCTGAGTCGAGGGCCAAAAAAATATTTTAAGCAACAGACAGCATGGATTCATGAAAGACAGAAGTTGTCAAACAAATATTGATTCCATTTTATGAGGAGGTAAATAAAACCTCAGACAGAGGGGTGGCTGTGGGTGTGGTATAATTGGATTTTGCAAAAACGTTTCACACAGTTCCCCACACATGGCTAATGTGTAAGGTAAAGTTTACAGGCTTGGAATCTGTTTGAAAATGGATAGAAAACTGGCTTAAAGACTAGAGTTGAGCAAACCCGAACTGTAAAGTTCGGGTTCGTACCGAACTTTGGGGTGTCCGTGACCCGGACATTTGAAAAAAAGTTTGGGTTCGAGTTTTGGGTTTGGGTATTTGATCACGCATGTTGAATAGCTGCAGGGCAGCCAATCAACAAGCGTTTCACTGGTTTTCCCTAGAAGCCATCACAGCCATGCCTACTAATGGCATGGCTGTGATTGGCCAGTGCATCATGTGACCCAGCCACTATATGAGGCTGGAGTCACAGTGCTGCATGTCACATGCTCTCTGGGTAGTGTAGGGAGAGGATGCTGCCGGTGCTGTGAGGGACAGATTGCAGATAGATAGATAGGTAGAGATTACTACTACTACTGCTTTTAGGGACAGATTGCAGATAGATAGATAGGTAGAGATTACTACTACTACTGCTTTTAGGGACAGATTGCAGATCCTACTCTAGACGTTAGACAGGGATTTTCGTCATCATCATCATTAGAGATGGATAGATAGATAGACGTTAGACAGGG
>BLSH010485095.1:152789-168752 GCA_018402905.1 Glandirana rugosa | reverse complement strand
AGGCCCAAGCCATGGCTCGAACTGGGCTTGAAATGGGGCTTGGGGTAACTTAAGTTACCCCTGGGTTTGAAAAGCCGTGTTTTTACTGACATTTTCTCAGGACCTTTCACGATCCCCTGCTTAGAGGGACAGATTATTGTTCTAAAATCATCTCCTAGTTCTATAGGGTCAGGTTCCTGCTGTTGCTGTAAGGGACAGATTATTGTTCTAAAATTATTTTGCAGCCCCCTAGCACTTTCCAGGACTCTTTTACAGTCATTTTTGTGCCGAAAAGTTTGGGTCCCCATTGAATTCAATGGGGTTCGGGGTAAAGTTCGGGTCAAGCTCGGTACCGAACCCGGACTTTTTTCCAAAGTTCGGCCGAACCCACCGAACCCGAACATCCACGGGTTCGCTCAACTCTATTAAAGTCTGTATTCAGAGATTAGTGTTTAATAATTCATACTCTGAATGGTCTTAGGTTATCAGTGGTATACCCCAAAGTTCAGTGTTGGGACCCTTTTTCATATACAGTATGTAACAAAAGTGAGTACACCCCTCACATTTTTGTAAATATTTTATTATATCTTTTCATGTGACAACACTGAAGAAATTACACTTTACTACAATATAAAGTAGTGAGTGTACAGCTTGTATAACAGTGTACATTTGCTGTCCCCTCAAAATAACTCAATACACAGCCATTAATGTCTAAACAGCTGGCGACAAAAGTGAGTACACCCCTAAGTGAATGTGTCCAAATTGGGCCCAATTAGTAATTTTCCTTACCCGGTGTCATGTGACTCGTTAGTGTTACAAGGTCTCAGGTGTGAATGGGGAGCAGGTGTTTTAAAATTTGGTGTTATCGCTCTCACTCTCTTATACTGGTCACTGGAAATTCAACATGGCACCTCATGGCAAAGAACTCTCTGAGGATCTGAAAAAAAGAATTGTTGCTCTATATAAAGATGGCTTAGGCTATAAGAAGATTGCCAAGACCCTGAAACTGAGCTGCAGCACGGTGGCCAAGACTATACAGCGGTTTAACAGGACAGGTTCCACTTAGAACAGGCCTCGAGTGCAAGTGCTCAGTGCCATATCCAGAGGTTGGCTTTGGCAAATAGACATATGAGTGCTGCCAGCATTGCTGCAGAGGTTGAAGGGGTAGGTGGTCTGCATGGTTGTTGTCCCAGAAGGAAGCCTCTTCTAAAGGTGTTGCACAAGAAAGCCTGCAAACAGTTTGCTGAAGACAAGCAGACTAAGGACATGGTTACAGGAACCATGTCCTGTGGTCTGATGAGACCAAGATAAACTTATTTGGTTCAGATGATGTCAAGCGTGTGTGGTGGCAACCAGGTGAGGAGTACAAAGACAAGTGTGTCTTGCCTACAGACAAGCATGGTGGTGGGAGTGAAAGAAAAAATATTAAAACTGGGCTCTCAAGCAATTTTGACAAAGTGCAATGACAAAATGCAATAACAAAAAATGGTAACCGCAAAGCGCATGCACGGAAGCATCCAAGATGGAGCTCTGGACCGCTCCGGCCCCATCTCACTCGCCAAAGCCGCCAGAGCCCTCATTTCTCTCCGGGTACCTCACCAATCGATCACGGACACCGCCAGGACACACTAGATGTCCGCACCTTCAGCCAGGAGAGACCTGTCCCGTCAGCTGGAGATCTGGCTGACACAGCCTGTCCTAGGCAAGATGGCGGCAGCCGTGATCACACGAAGCTCCCACACCGACATGGAGGAATCAATAGTGGACCAAGATGCTCCACTCCCTTCACCTACCATACAAGCGACAACTACAGTGAGCCCGATGACGTGGGCACATTCAGTACACTGTATATCTCCTAAACCATGCAGGTTTGGGAGATATGCAGGGAACATACAGGTAAGCCTTATTATAGGCTTACCTGTAGGTTAAAGTGGTTGTCACGGGTTGACAACCACTTTGAAGCAACTTCTGCAAGTCCTTTCACAAACGGAGATAGGCTACAAATGGTCCTTTCCTCTGAGACTAAACTTTTCCTACCAAAATAAAGCTCACCATTTTTCTACCTTCCCGGAGGGTGAACACTTACTCCTCCCCCTGGGCCTCATCTCCCAGGGGACCTCAGGTACTCCCACTACTAAAGGAGCTGCATCTTCCTCTTCAAAAAGACCTCCCATGCAAAGCCCCATCAACCCCAGCTGGCAGAAGCAGCAGCCTAAGAGGTCGAGGAAAACTCATCCGACGTGAGGGTGAGGAGCAATCAAAGTGGATTCCCATCTCTCTAGATCTTCTTTGATCTGTGCCATCAAAATTGCTCCCACACGGAGCTTAACCTGTTTTAATAGCTGCTAACATTGACCTTCAAGACTGGTACCTCGTTGTTGAAATTATTTTCACCAGGTGTTCTTGAAACCCGGCAGGTGTTTGCTGTTATGTTTGAGAAGATCATCCTCCCCAGTTTGCTCGGGTTTAACTGTGTACAGATGGCGGGTTCTTGTCACCTTGTGAAGTCTCTCACACAAAATCCCGGTTGATCTGGTTATTCTGTATAGATCACCTCCATTCTGTTAGTCCAATAGACTAAATCTTCGGACTAAGAGACAAGGTCACCTGAAATCAACAGGACCATGTCCGGACTCCCTCTGACCTACCTTTACAATGTTCCCCAATAATCCTACTGTATTGCCATGCACTCCTCCGCACAGTGTCACTGATGTATGCATGATGCATGATGCATGCATTGTCACTGCTCACCATCCTTGTGGCCTCCTCAAATGGTGACAGGACTGTGCATACATCCTTGATCATTAGCCACTGATGTGGCAAAAAAAAGCCAAGCTCCCCGCTTGTATGGTAGGTGAAGAGAGTGGAGCATCTTGGTCCTGGTGCCATGCTCACAGAGGTACTCATTGATGGCCCTCTGCTGTGCGTGCAGCTGCTGCAGCATTGCCAATGTTGAGTTCCACCTGGTGGGCATGTCACAAATGAGGCAGGTTGGGCAGGTTGAATTCTTGCTGGATGTCAGCCAGCCGAGCACTGGCATTGTATGAACATCAGAAATGACCACAGACTTTTCTGGCCTGCCTCAGGATAGCTGGTAAGCCTGGGTACCTGGTCAAGAAACGCTGCACCACCAAATTCAAGATATGTGCCAAGCATGGAACATGTGTCAATTGTCCCAGTTGGAGGGCAGAGAGAAGGTTGGTGCCATTGTTGCATGCAACCATTCCTGGCTCAAGCTGCCGTGGCATCAACCACCTCTGAGCCTGCTCCAGCAGAGCTGAAAGTATCTCTTCCCCAGTGTGGCTACTGTCCCCAAGACAGACTAACTCAAGCACCGCATGGCATCTTTTAACCTGACTGCTTGCATAGCCCCTTGAATGCTTAGGGAGCACTGCAGGTTTAGAGGACAATCCTGCAGAAGAGGCCACAGAGGTAGAAGAAAAGGAGGGGGTGGAGGAGGCAGATGTGGCAAAATCACCACCAGCATTTGGAGGCGTGGTGGTGGAACTATTTCCAAAACTGAACCCTGTTCTGCACCCTTCCCAACTGCCAACAGAGTTACCCAGTGCGCCGTGAAGGAAAGGTAACATCCCTGGCTGTGCTTGTTGAACCATGAGTCAGCGGTAATATGAACCCTGCTGCTGACCGTATTGTCAAACGAGGCCATAACATTGACTTCCACACGATGGTAAAAAGCTGGAATGGCTTTACCTGAGGAGAAATGTGGATGGCTGGGACAGTATTTCTTTTTATGGTTCAGCAACTAGAGTAGGGATATTTGCCTGCTGAATTCACCTGGTGGTGTACTGCTAGCAGATTGGCTGCAAGTACTAGTTGTGGAATGCATTGCTACACCTTCATTCCTCTCAGTGCAGGTTTTGGAGAGGACTGCAGGTATAGTAGGGGTTGAGATCCTAGATGAGGGGCAAGGAGACGTCCGTCTTGTTTTCTTGTGTGGGTTTTTCAGGTACTCTTGCCAAAGGACTGAATGGCTGGTCGTCTTGTCAAGATAGTAGTGCCCAAGTGGCTGAAGTCCTGGCCGCGCTTGACCCGCTTCTGACATAGATTGCAAATGGCAACGGTGCGATCTCCTGCACATGTGCTGAAAAATGCCCACACCAGCGCCCTGCACCTGTGGAGCTCTGTGGTCTGATGCAATTGGGTGGCTGCCCTTAAGCTGGCCCCTGGAGGACACCCTACCTTGTTGGAGTTGGGCCTCCTCCTCACTTCCCTCCTCTCTTCTGTCAGGCAGCCAAGTACAGTCCGTGACCTCATCATCTCCCCCCTCATCGTCACTGGAGCAAACTTGGCAGTATGCTGCAGCTGAGGGAACATGACTGCTAGTTTCTTGCGGCACCCCCTGTCTCTAGGCTCACGCTACTCCCTTCCTCAACCCGGGTACCAACATCGGAGCCTTCAAACTGCTGCGCATCCTCCATGAGCATGTAACCGACACTATGTTCGAAAAACTCAGGTATCTCCTCCATGCATGATGGTGGGACTACAGAAGGAGTAACTGTGGACAAGGATCCGGTGGAATAGGCTGCTTTGCCAGATGTGCTGGAAGGCAAACTTGTATAAGCCTGGGTGATGGAGGAGGAGGATGAGGAAAGCTTTGTTATCCACTCCGCCAACTCTTCTGCATGCTGTAGCCTTCCTGACATGATGGGTATTTTTTTAAACACCACACTACACAGTACTATATACTGTACACCCCCGAATGCACTGATATATAGTGTACACTCAATACGCTGTGTGTATATCTGGATACACTAGACTGTATATATTTTAAGACACCACGTCAAGTAGTGTGCTATATACTGTACACCCCTGAATGCACTGATATATAGTGTACACTTAATACGCTGTGTGTATATCTGTATACACTAGACAGTATATATAAATATATAGTGTACACTCAATACGCTGCGTGTATATCGGTATACACTGGACTGTATATATTTTAAGACACCACAAACAACCCCCAAATGCACTGATATATTGTGTACACTCAATACTATATATACAGTATCTCACAAAAGTGAGTACAATCCTCACATTTTTGTAAATATTTTATTCTATCTTTTTTTTTTTTGTTTAAAGCTTTTATTAAATTTCATGTTACAAACAGCTGTTGAAAAAACAATGCATTGACAGATTTGCCAGAGAGGCGATCAGTAGCAGAGTACAGTGGTAATATTAAGTCATAAGGTATCTTGATTGCAGAGGTGGGTATATGGTGTGGTCCATGCTTGCTCAGGAATAGTCCAAACAAAATTAGTCTAGTTCTCACAGGCACCCAGAGTGGGAACAAGTTGTGTCTAGGAGAGGTTACTGAGCGGTCCTAGTTGCAACAGTTTAGGTTTCCATATTGAAGGCACTTGGACATTTACTCTATATACTCACTAACTCTGCTGAAGGGACATTGCACAACTCTGGCAGTAGGAAGATGAAATAGGAGGGAAAAACAGTGCGGAAAAAGGAAAAAAGAAAAAAGGGGGGATAGAGAGAAGGGAGAGGGTAGGGAGAGGGAGGGGGAGCGGGGTCCACTAAGTCGATCCAGTCGACAGGTCCACGCACCTCTAGGCAGTAAGGTTAGTGACTACCACGGTAGGAGGACCGAGTGGTCAAAGGTTGGTGGTAGGCATCGCGTTGTCCAGGGGTCCATATTTTGTCAAATTTGGGGATTTGATCTTTTTCAATGGCTTCCACTTTGGCGTGTATCATGAATCTGGTCATTCTGTGTTTAGCCTCTGCCACAGATTGGATGTCCTCCAGGCTTTGGCTATAGTTTGCTTTGCTGCTGTGGTGAGCTGGAGAAACAGACGGAATTGTTTACAAAATAGGATATCTGGCTTTAGGTTTAGTAGGACAGCTATTGGGTCCAGGGATATGGGGGTATCTAGCATTTGGGATGCAAGTGAGAATATATCCTTCCAGAAGGATTGCACTACGGGGCAGGTCCACCATATGTGGTATTGTGTGCCTGGATTTGAGCAGCCTCTAAAGCACTGAGTGGGGTAGGATGGAGCAAATTTGGCTATCCTTGCGGGTACTAGGTAACAGCGGGTTAAAACTTTGTAATTAGCTTCCAAAGCTTTACTGTTAGGAAAGGCTGATTTGGTTGCAGACCGCGATGTCTAGGGTGCTTCCTATGTCCTCTCCCCACTTCAGTGCGTATTTCGGCCTGTCGAATCCAGCTTTAACCTAAAGTTGGGTGTATAGGGTGGAGAATAATCCCCTCATGTGCAGGTCCTTTCTGCAGATATCTTCGAAGGTCGAGAAATGGTTTAGGGGAGAATTGGTGAGTGTAAGCGGTGTAAAGAAGTCCTTGATCTGCAGGTATCTAAAAAGTTCTGAGGGAGGTAGGTTTGTCATCTCTCTGAGTGTTGGAAAAGAAAGAAAAGATGAGGATGTGACCATGTGGCATAACCTCAGTAAGCCCAAGGAGGTCCAGTTTTTAAATGCGGTTGGGGACTCCCAGGCCGGATAGAAGGCTGGGTTTTTTAGGAAGGAGAGCAAGGGATTATGGGGGGATTGCAATTTATGTTTTAATTTTAGAGTGTCCCAGAGGGTAAGTAAATGTTTGATCACAGGATTGTGTATGAAAGAGCGGTCCTTTGGGCGAAACCATAAAAGGTTGGATACAGAGAATGGGTCACATTCTACCAATTCTATAGCTACCCAAAGAGGGATTTCCTTGGTAGCGTGATACTTGGCTAGGCTTGCCAGATGGGCCGCTCTGTAGTAGGTAGCAAAGTTGGGGACACCCAGGCGGCCATTGAGTCTGGGGTGGTACAGCGTTTGCTTAGCTATTCTGAGTTTAACCTCCCTGGCGGTATGATTATTTCAGATTTTTAGTGCTGAAAGCGGTACCATTATTTTGCATGGAAATTTGGCGTTTTATATTGTAGGCCTGTAATTATTAGGAATAATTCACTTAAATCTGTCCAAACAAGAGTCAAGTAGACATCCCGGGTATGATAAAGTTTGAAACATGAAATCATAAATTATAATATAATAAATAACTAAAAATAATTATCAAAAATAATAACGTAATATTAATAAAATGTATTCGATAATGTAATCAAACCAAAAACACTGAAATTTGCTCAGTTGCAGAATTGTCGCTGTCATCACTTTCAGTGTCTGATGATAAATTTCCCCAAAAATCAGTATCACTCAATTCTGCAAATGATTCTTATTTACTATCGCTGTTTTCTAGCTGATCAAAAACCACTTTTGATGTTAAGGGACACTTTTTGGTTGCCATGGACATTCTCAAGTTTCCAGGCAAAAAGAATGACATTTATAATATAAAAGTGCATGTGGGGCACTGGGCAAACCACTAGGGACAAAGGGGATGTGAAATTAATTCATACAGTAATGTAATCTTACAGATTACAGTGTACTGTATGTTTACTGTGTGTTTCACTTTTTGAATTTTCTGCCCGGCTCCGCCCCCGTGTGACGCAACGCTCGCAGGGAACGGAGCCCCGCACACAGAGGCATCGGGCAGAGGGCACAGCCTGCAGACACAGCGGGGGGACATCACTGGATCCAGGGGACAAGGTAAGTAACGCTGCCTTGGATCCAGCGATGCAATCCGATTGTGGCTCTGGGTTACCGTTCTTGGTACAGAAAATCCACCCCAAGCCACACTCGGGAATACCACCAGGGAGGTTAAGCGTGCCCCAGATGAATTTAGCTGATCTTTTTTGAAGGATTCTTAAGTAGTATGCTGGGACTGGGATAGAGAGGACTCTAAAGGGGTAAAGTAATTTGGGTAAGATGGTAATTTTCACCAGGTTGATTCTCCCTAGCCAGGATATTGGAAGGGAAGACCATTGTGTCATTAAGTTTGTTACCTGTCTCAACATCCCAGGGTAGTTTTGAGAGAACAGTTGAGTATGGTCCATAGTTAAGTGAATTCCCAGGTATGGGATTGAAGTGGTAGCCCACAAGAAGGGAAGGACTGCCTTTGCGGCCTCCGCTTCTGACCGGGAAAGGGAAATGTTCAGAGCTGAGGATTTTCCAGGGTTAACTACCAGACCTGAGATAGCGGCAAACTTGTTTAGGGTGGGGATTAGGTTAGGGCTGGATACCAGAGGGGAGGAAAGGAACAGCAGTATATCATCGGCAAATAAGCAGAGCTTATGCTGATGTCTGCCTAGTTCTATACATGTGATGGTTTGGGATGAGCTAATTAGCTGGGCTAGTGGTTCAATGAGGAGGGCGAATAAGAGGGGTGAAAGTGGGCAGCCTTGGCGTGTTCCCCTCTTAATTGGGAAGGGCTAGGATTTATAGCCGGCGTACTTAACGTATGCTCGGGGGTTGTTATATAAGGCTAGGATCCTCTGTATGAAATGGGAGCTAAAGCCCCATTTCTGGAGGGTATAGTGTAAATAAGGCCACGACACTGTGTCAAAGGCTTTTTTTATATCGAGTGAGAGAAAGCATGCTTTGATACATCATACTCTAGCCGCATGGGCTAGGAGGACAGCCCAGCGTATATTGTCGCTGGCCTGGTGCGCTGGTATAAACCCCGTCTGGTCCTGGTGTATAAGTCTACCTATAATTTTATTTAGCCTAGTGGTAAGGATTTTGGACAATATTTTGATGTCCAAATTTAGGAGTGAGATGGGACGGTAGTTGGCGCAGGAGGTGTCATCAGTGTGTGGCATGGGAATCATGCAAATTATTGCTGTTAGAGATTCCCGTCTGAAGGAGTGCCCTTTGAGAATTGTGTTGAAGGCTTTAGCAAGGATAGGGGAAAGGATGTCTGAGAAAGTATGATAATATACGGCTGAGTAACCATCGGGCCAGGGCGTTTGTTTAGTTTTAGTCCTTTGATCACTAGAGCGATTTCCTCGGTGGAAATGGTTTCTTCAAGTGATTCTTGCTCAGATTGGGTCAAGTTCGGAAGGGTTAACTGGGAGAGTAGGGTATCTGCTGCCGAGGTGTTGAAGTTGTTGCCAGCCGAATATAGTCCAGTGAGGTGGGTCATGAATTTGTGGGTGACTTTAATAGGGTTGCTGGTCAACGTGTCTCTGGCCAGTTTAAGACTTATGGGTTTAGTTGTTCTGCAGGAGGATTGAAGTGTGCTAGTTAGGTGGTGTCGGGCTTGTTTGCCTTCATATAGTATTTGTGTTTGGAGCGTCTTAGTATTTTGTCTGCGGTGTCAGTGAGGAATAGGTCGTATTCTAGGCGTGCAAACTCTAGCTTGATTTTTGTAATAGGAGAATGGTTAAGGTTGAATTCATTATACCTTGCGCGGTATTCAGCTTCCAATTTGCATTCTAATGTGGATCGTTCCTGATTAAATAGGGCAGATTGGCACTGGAAAGCTACGCGAAGGACTGGTTTATGTGCTTCCCATAGTGTAAGGGGGGGAATATCGGGGGTATCGTTTAAGACTAGGTATTCTTTTAGTGCTAGTTCAATGTTGAATCGAAGAGAGGGGTGTTTGAGGATGTGTTCCGGGAGATTCCATGAGGGGTCTTTTTCCCTTGGGATTGGGGAAGCAAGGGAGGTAAGAACTGTGCTATGGTCAGACCAAGGTACTGGAAGGATGGACGATGCGCAAATCTCAGGGGTCATTCCTGTGGTGACAAAAATGTGGTCTATCCGCAAAAAGGTATTGTGTGGGTGGGAATAATAAGTATAACGTCTTTGTTGGGTTAGTTTCTCTCCAGGTATCAACCAGGTTGTACTTCGAGAGGAGGCATGACAGGTGCAGTTTGGTCGGATTGGCAGTCGGGTTATAAGGGGATTTATCTAGAAATGGGAGTAGGACCTGGTTGGAGTCTCCGCATACTATGAGTGTGCCTGCTTTGTGTGAAAATGCCACCTGCATGAGGTGGGACATGAAAGCATTGGGTAGTTTATTTGGGGCATAGTATGAGACAACTGTTATGGCAGTGTCCATGATGTAGCCTGTCAAGATCAAGTATCGACCTTTTGGGACTTGAATCATTGTTTCTAGAGTGAAGGGGGTGGAGCAGTGAAAGCTTGTGGGTAGTGTGGGCTGAAGAATTTTGGAGTTTGTTGCTTAGTGAAGTGGGTTTCTTGCAAACAGACTATGTGAGCTTTCTGTGACTGAAAGAATCAAAATGCTTTAGTGCGTTTTTGGGGAATATTGAAGCCCTGGATGTTTAGGGTGAGGATATTTAAGGGGGCCATAGCATCTGTGGTAGTGGATTGTACTTACAGAGGTGCATGGAGTTTCGGGCGAGCCGGACCGACCAAGCGGACTTGTGAAGCGGGTAAGAAAAGTTTAGGGGAGCTGAAGTAGAAAGGAGAGGGAGAACATAAAGGTTAGTACAAGTTATTAGATAATTGAAATTGTACAAAAAAACAAACAAGGCCCCTGGAAGGAGGGGTTAGCCCCTGACAAGGGAAGGATGCCGTCTTCAGAGGCCCACATATTAAGGGTAAGCAAGTGAGGAGGGCGAGTTGGGGCACACAGGATCTACAGTACAGGGACACAGACCTAGGTACTAAACAAAAAGACTTAACATTGGCATTCGGGACAACGTAGCTTAACAGAGGGGATGGGGTTCAAATCCATTGTAGGTTTTTGGACTTCCCGGGTTCCTCTGCACCCACTGATGGTATGCATCGTGGCCTCTAGTTCTTACTGAGGCAAGGTAACAGTTCCAAAGATGGGTGAGTTAACCGAGGTGGGGGGATTTCTCACTGGGAAGGAGTCATTGACCAGATAGGTGAACCAGGAAGGATAATGGGGAGGTGTGAGGTACGTCCCAACAATCTGTGCCCAACAGGGGCCATAGGCAAAAAGTTAGAACTACACACACCAACTGATTAGAACTTCAAAACTCAAATGTTACTGGGTGTGTGCAAATGCCAAACGGATTCTATGACCCGAACATTAGGGCAAGCCATCTAGGGTATTTGCTTGCTGGCGGTTGCACACAGCTTCGATGCAGCCGTCAGAGAGACAAGCCTATGGCTTGTGGAAAGAGACTGTCACGGTTGGAGGGCAGGTATCAATCCATGGAGTCATCCTGCTCCTGTGTCTGGGGGGTTAGGCGACTTCTCTTGTGGGTATGGGGATCTCACTGTTTTCCAGGAGATGAGAGTGATTTGGTTGGGGAGACTGTGGCCAATCTCCTGAGGGAGGGTCCTGCGCTCTGGGGGTTATCAATCAGGTGCAACTCCTGGAGAGTGTGATGAAGTTCTTCCATGGATCTACATCTGTATTTTGGATCCCTGGTAGGAAAAACACACTGAAAACGGGAACCCCCATTGGTAGGTGGTAGGCGTTGTTGGAGTTCCTGCAGGAGGGGTTTCATGGCCCAATGGTGAGCTGCGAGAGGTCAGAGAAAAGTTGGTATTTATGTCCCTGGAAGACAAGAGCCTATTTTTCTCACGCAGCCAGCAAGAGTTGTTTAGTTTGTGCGATAATAGTGGAATTTTACTATTATATTGTGCGGGGGGGGGGGCGTCCTGTTTTTTGGGAGATAGTGCCCTGTGGGCTCTATCCATCTCCAGGCGTTTGATTGGGATCACGGGCTGCAGTTCTTGGAATAAGGCTGTCATAGTGGACTGCAGGTCCAGCACCGTCTCAGTAATGCCCCTGAAGCGAAGGTTCGAGCGCCTGACTCTGTTCTAATAGTCCTCCAACCTGGTTTGAAGGGTTACATTTTCTTCTTTCAGGTTTTCTAGCTCAGCTCTGTGGTCTAGTGATGTGGCTTCCAAATCATCAGCTCTCATCTCCACGGCTGCAGTACGGGCACCTAGTTCTCTTATCTCTCTGGTGAGGCTGCTGGTGATGTGCTCTGATGTATGTTTCAGGGCTTTATGTAGCATCTTCTCAAGTTGTTGAAGCGGGGCTGGAGAGGCAGCCTGGTCTAGGGGTGTACCTGAGGCAGGGTAGAGATCGTTGTCTGAGTCCTCTGGCAGTTCTGGGAGCGCCAGTATCTGCCTGCGGGCCCATGCTGCATTGCTTGGAGAGGCGTGCACCACCACCATCTTGGCTGGGCCGCGAGCTAGGGCCTCCTTGATGGAGGGGTTCTTGTATTTTGTCTGGGCTCCTCCGCGCACCATGCTGGGCGGTATGGTGTGTGTCCTGGGTCGGCGGGATGATGTAGGGCAAACCTGCTGTGTGCGGCGGCCTGCAGAAGGCTTCGTTCAGCTGTCAGTTGGTCCCCATGGAGAGGAGCTGTAACAAGGCATGTCCGCTCCGTTAGGTCCCACGCATGCGCCTCCCCTTTATTCTATCATTTCATGTGACAACAGTGAAGACATGACACTTTGCTACAATTTAAAGTAGTGAGTGTACAGCTTGTATAACAGTGTAAATTTGCTGTCCCCTCAAAATAACTCCCTACACTATATTTCCCTACACTAACCTGCCTGCACTAACTGACAGATAAATAGATAGGGTGATCTATATACAATCTATCTTTATATCTAGCTATCTATCTTTTTTTTTCACAATTTGCAATAGCTGTCTACCTAAACTGCCTGCAATCAGCACCCTAATCTCTCTCTATCACTCCAGCACCGCCGCCAACACACACTACATAGAGCCGCTGTACAAGCGGCTTTATATAGTGTGGGGCGTGGATTGAGGCTGCTGAGCAGTGACTGGCTAAAGGCACCCTGCCTTTAGCCAATCAAAGCTCTCACAGCAGGCTGATTGGCCAAAGCATGCAGGTCATGTGCATGCTTTGGCCAATCAGCGGGTGGCATTCCGCCACCATTGGAATGCATTATGGGGCGTGCAAAGTTCCCGCGAACGCCCCATAATGTCCGCAATGGCGAGAACGGACGAACCCCCGATGTTCAAATCGAACATGCCTTCGACGCGAACCGGGGGCTCATCCCTAATGCTGTCACATGAAAAAAAAAAATATTTACAAAAATGTAAGGGTTGTACTCACTTTTTTGAGATACTGTATGTCCTCTAATAGTCCATGGATACCTAAGTGTGTCTAAAATGTATGTTGTTATACATGGATGCGGGCATATAGCACACAGTGCCCAGCTTGCAAAAACGATTATAAATTCCCTGTGTTCCTTGTCTCTCTTACATCCATAATGACTAAAAAAGAAGAATATGAAGTCTTAGGATTGGTGTCTAAATTATGTGTGGTGTTTTGTATGTTAGAGTGAGAAGTAGTAGTGAAAGATAAATGGGTCTCAAGTGATGAATAAATGCCCAGTTGCTAAAGAGTCCTTATGTGAAATCAAATTAGCCTGCTGCTTTTGATATAGTCGTGAGTATAGAGCTGCCTTGTGCAAATACACCTGTGCCAGTATCACATGACTTATCTGTATCCATAAAGGTAATTTTAAGTTCTTTTGGGGTGACTATGTTATTAGGATACACCATTGAAGCACCTTTATCTAGTGGGACTCCACATTTTCTGTTACTACATGTACTACATGTGAGACCCATCACCCTTGTATTTTTAATGTGCAATGTTTTTCTCATTCTCAGAGCAAGCCCTATAAGGGACCTGTGAGGTGAGGAAAAATGAAGAAAGGGGCACATCAGATTCATAATCTACCAGTACAAAAACACTTTATTATAATAAGGCATACAATGCCACATACAGTACATAAACAGCTCAAGCAATAAAAAAATATTTGTAGAAAGAGTGATACAGGGGCCATATGCTCATATAGTAATAACGATTTGAAGATAACATTCAAGTTGGGTTCTGCAGATACAAGTATGTTTAGTACAAAAAAAGAAGTTAGTCTGTAGGGAGGCATACAATCCAGTTTTTGTTGAAAAAAATAACATTCAATACACCAGGCACATGTTGCATAGTAGTATCTAAGCGCTAACAGAGTAGTAGTGACCATAGGGGAACTGGAAGGAAGAATGAAAGAGGAGGAAAAGGGGAGCCCAACTGTGTACAAAATCATATGTTCATAGTCAAAGAGAATATTAAGGAGAAGAAGAGAGAAGAGAAAAAAAAAGAAAGGGGGGGGGGAGATGTGAGAGGAAAGGGCCGGAAAGGACGATGGAGGCCAACTATTGGAGACTATAAGGATGTGTCAAAATGAGGAGACTCTTCCTTCCATCAAAGCTGCAGAAAACATGGAATATGTTGAGAAAGAGAGGAGTACTCAAGCTATCGTTGCCAAATGGAAGCAAACTGGATCATGAGCATCCTCCTTCTGTCATTCAAATAAAATTTATAGTGTTCTATTTCCCCTATCCTGCGAACCAAGATATGTGTGCGAGCCACTCAGGCTGTACGGGAATGAAGTCCTGTGTCCACCGCTGTGAATGGTGGTCAGAAAGGGAGGTCATCTCTGCTCCAGGCAATGGTAGAGAGTGAATGGGTGTCCCAGAAGCCACACATCAAGTCAAAACCTTCTGTATGATAGTGAATGGCAGTCTCAGTCTGGGGGTGTGGCCTGGCAGGGGTCCAGGTGGGGGTCCAGGCTGAGACTGCCATTTACTACCATACAGCAGGTTTTGACTTGATGACACCCGGGACACCCATTCATATCTCCTAACCTACTGCAATTACCTTTCCATCTACTGAAAGTAATTGTAAAGGCTCGTTTTTTGTAAAATAACAAATATGTTATACCCCGTATGTGCAGTTGAATTTGCACAGAGCAGCCCAGATCTCCCTCTTCTCGATCCCTCTTCTGTGCTCCTGACCCCTATCTCTGGTGAGTGCCCCCTCAGTCAGCAGCTTGCTAAAGGGGGCACACGAGCCTAGTCAGAGCTCCGTGTATCCATCCAGATTTGGAGCCCCGGCCCCGCCCCTTCCCCTCTCTCCCCTGATTGGCTGACTGGTTTTGATTGACTGCCGCGGGAGCCAATGGCTCCGCTGCTATGTCTCAGCCAATCAGGAGGAGTGTCTAGGACAGCTAAGACACTCCTGAACATCGCTGCAGGTAAGTAATTAGGGGGGCTCTGGGGGAGCTGCTACACACGGAAGTTTTTTATCTTAATGCATTGAATGCATTAAGATAAAAAAACCTTCTGCCTTTACATATTTTTTTTTATTGGCAAATAGTAAACTATTTTATAAGCATATATTCCTCAAATGATATATGCAGTGTATGCGGTATGTGTTCATGGAATGATTGTATGATATATACGTTATTTCTCACATTTTCTCCATGAGATAAACAAAAAAGATACTTCTTAGAATTTTTTGGGGAAATGACTACCAAGTGTTAGGAAGATAAGTTAGAGAAAAAATGCATATTTTGTATCTTACTCTTACCAAAGAAGCACAGAGGTGCGCTATGTACAGAGTGCAGAGTTCAGGGGTGCGCTATGTGCAGAGTTCAAGGGTGCACCCATAGATGGTTTGAATCCATACATGTGTGCAGCCCGTTGCATTAGAGTGTGCACCCAAAACCAAAGCTCAAACACACATGCATATATATACATATATATATATATACTGTATGTACATACACACACACACACACACACACACATATGTGCATATATACATTTGTTTCTTTCAACATTCACATGTCACAGATGCAATTACACCCCCTGTTGCTTTTAGCAGCTGTAGTAACCACTGACAGTGAACCATTCGAATGAATGGCAGCACTCTGCAAGCTCCCCGAAACTGTGTGCAGTGTGGAGTTCAAGGGGTAAATTACACAGTGTGGAGGCAATACAATGCCTCCTCACCACCTCTCAAATGTTCTCTGAAGAGCGGTCTGAAGGTGGATCACTCTTCAGAAATCAAACACATGTGAAAGAGCCCCCACATATATGTCCATGGAAAGGGCAGCTCAAACAAAATGGCATGCCTTTTGCTGGACCACGAATAACCAGCAGGTGCGCATCACTGATCACAAAGTTGTCTCACATAAAAGTTGTAAAGATTTTGCATTTCTTACCTTTTTTTTACAGTACATATCAGCTTATGAAGGTCCACTTTTTTGACAGCCACACAGAACAGACGGGCAGGGTGATAGGAGGAGATCAGAGTAACATGGGGGGCAGGGACACACCGACAG
>BLSH010485095.1:141826-152258 GCA_018402905.1 Glandirana rugosa | reverse complement strand
ACTAATGTTTTCCTGAGATCCTCCATGACTACAGTGTTTATATTGTCCTTGTACACTGGAGAAAATTTGTCCTAAGACTCCTATACGACGGTATAGTTGGTACTCTCAAAGATCTTTTCTTTAGGTTAAACATGACTGCATACTTTTAAGACCTCTTTACAATCATGATTTCAATAAGGTATGTATGGACATAGATCTAGAAGGAAATATACTTTGTATAACTATCGTTAAAGTGCAGGTAGACCCTTCTTTTAGATGTGTCAAAATAGATTCCATCAACTTATTAAATTTAATCAAGTGCTTATTGTTGGGTAAATACAATCTCCAGCATATTTCTTCAATTTTTTTGTAGATTTTCTTCCCAGATGGACGTGAAATTGCTATCAATATGTTTCATATAAAGGAAGATCTAGATACAGGTATGTATGGAATAACTTTAGTACTAACATTTCTCCAGAATTTTCATACGTCAGTACAAATTGGATTTCTTTTCTAGAAACTCTCATGGTTGATATGGCAGCATATCCTCAGAATCCTGTTTAAAAGAGGTCACATGTTCCTGTTATATTTGTGACATCAGTACCTCCTAGAGTCCTTTTGTAATCATACACTTAAACTACCCTGCAGGCAGAGGCTGCAGACCAACAGCAGATGTATGAGAAAAAGGCCCAGACTATTGAGTCATGTGAAGCAGCTCTGGGGATAGCAATGATCAGCACCCATCGGGCAGTCCATCTGGTGGAATAGGATTGCTGCTCCCTCCACTAGGTTTGCAAGCTGCCCCCCATTACTATAGTGCTTCTCCCTTTTCTCCTCTACAATCTCTGGCACTCAGTTTTCCTGGCCCTGACTGCCAATAGGAAGTACTAGTTGCCCCGTTGTCAGGGGTAGGTCTAGAACTGAACAGACCTGTACATGCACCCTGTTGCAGTCTGCAATTTGCTCCACAATACATTAAACACATCTCTACACACACTCAGAACACCCAATAATGTACCCAGAACACCGAACCATGCACCCTAAACATGCAACACAATTTTCATTTTGAATCGCCATATGCAATCTATTCCCATGACTGAGAGCCGACAGTAGAATATTGGAGATACGGGGAGATAGATCGCTGCATAGACCTAACATTATCCCCAGAGGGAAGAGCTGATTATGACCTACTGGTGAAACAGGGGTCATAAAGTGAGGTGAGCGTTTAGATCTCACAGGTGGAGGATTGACACATGCACTTTATGGATTTGTTTCATTCACATCACGGTGGATCAACAATTGGATGAGGTTATTTTTTGTGTGGATTTATAATTGGCTCATTTGAACAGATTTATGGACAATTTGCACTTTTTCATAGTAAATTAGTTTACGGACACATTGAACTTTATCTATATATCAGTTTTCATTGCATGTATTTTTGCACTTCAGGAATTTTTTTTTTATACGTTGCATTTAACCTATTTATTTTAACAAGGAATTGCATGACTTGCACTATATAAGGTAATATTGGGAGTTTACAGTAGCTCTGCACTCATTTTTAGTTTTAAGCAACGCATACACTAGGAAAAATACAGAGAGAAAAGTAAGGGCATGCAAGTGAGAAACATATGAAATATCTGCATTTACCTGTATTAAGTTATCTTCCTGTTATGGAGTCCTTAGTGACAGCTTTTTCCTCTGTCTTATGGAATTTCCTCTAGTCAGCAGAGAAAGCACTAAGGGTGGAAGCATGGGCGTCCGCAGAACTTTTTCCGAGGGGGGCATAATTTCAAGGTCATCCATGCTCTGCCCCTTTTTGACAATGTCATAATTACATTATCACGGTCAGAGACTGCAGACGTAGTACAGGAGATGGTCAGAGACTGCAGACATGATCCAGGAGATGGTCAGAGACTGCAGACGTGATACAGGAGATGGTCAGGGACTGCAGACATGATACAGGAGATGGTCAGAGACTGCAGACATGATCCAGGAGATGGTCAGAGACTGCAGACATGATCCAGGAGATGGTCAGAGACTGCAGACGTGGTACAGGAGATGGTCAGAAACTGCAGACATGATCCAGGAGATGGTCAGAGACTGCGGACATGATACAGGAGACAGTCAGAGACTGCAGACATGGTACAGGAGACGGTCAGAGACTGCGGACATAGTACAGGATACGGTCAGAGACTGCAGACATAGCACAGGAGATAGTCAGAGACTGCGGACATGGTACAGGAAACGGTCAGAGACTGAATACATGGCCCAAAAGACTGTCAGAACCTGCATACATGGCTCAAGAGGATAAGGACCTACTGGGGAACCCCTGATCTGATCCCTGATTCCAGGGGGGGGGGGCAACTGCCCCCCCTTGCTCCTACCTGCGGACGCCCATGGGTGGAAGGTTAGCTTTTGGTTTGTAGTTGACAATTTGAGCAGTTAGTGTCAAACAGGACTGAGAGAAAGAGCCACGATGACAAGAATCTGTGTGATATCAAAGATTGCCATTTCTAAGTGACCCTGGCTGAGGTATCATTTACTTCTCCCATTGGAGAAGATAGATTTATAGAATACTCCTGCTATGTAAAATTGGTCTTGAACTTATGGACTGAGAGCGAGAGTCTGCACCATTATGACAAATTCAGTGTTACTAAAGCACTGATGCTGTACTGCTGGTCACTGAGAACACGTCTGCTGAAGTAAGGTTCCATCTTTTTTCCATGCAGTCCAATTGCATGGACATCCAGCGAATTCCTGCAGTAAATATTTTAATTTTTTGAACAATTTCACTTGATGTAATAACAATACATAACAAAATAATGCTGCTATTAATTAGTCCTGCCTGATGTACCTGAGGGGCATCTAACCAGTTATATATAGCTCAATTTATTTCAACTACTTTAACAATGTGAATTATATAGAAATGAAATTCCTAAAAATTCTAGCTTTGGCTTTAGAAAGAGGAACTGGCTTTGAAATGTGTTGCCTTGACAGCCACCTGACAGTGGCCTGAAAGTTGAATGAACTCAAACTCCACATATTGGGTGCCATGCTCTGTACAACTGTTTGAGTGGGTCTGAGGTGGCCATTCCCAAGATCCTTGACATATAGCAGTTTTACCTCGGCTGCTAGCCATAGCTAGTGGGGACTTCTGGACGGGATCTGGGCCAAAGATAAGCAATCTTCACATCCTTTTCTCACCAGTGTGTTTTACTTTAGCTCTGTGCATTATTAAATGTTACTTCACTATTATTACACTCTCTGATTGTTTCTGTTTTTACAGGGAACACCCTAAGATGTAAAACCCATGTTAATAGCATGCCAAATATAGGACAGGTTTTAGTGTGAAGATTATATTAAAGAATGGGCTTATTATTAAGTATTTAGCATATATTTTGTGAGCTATAACACTACTATTTAAAAATATGTTATTTGTATAGCCAATAAAATTCTGATTTGTGCCTGTGAGGCAGATAAAGACAATATACAGTGTGTCCTTCATTCTATGGTAGACATCAGGCTCAACATCTTTGTTAAACCACATTTAATTCAGGCAAAGGCTTTTGAATATTTAGCAGTGCTCCAGGCTAGTGATTCTGTTATAGCTTGGTTTCATGTCTTCACAGAGCCCTTGACAAAGGTCACAAACAATTTGCCTGTTCCTTTTATTAAAATAGAGATGGAAAGCATTGATGATAGTTCTGCCCAGCAGCTAACTCCATCATCTGTAACAGTTCCAACATATGCTTGTGAGATAATAAAAAATATAGCATTAAATACAGTAGCAGATTGAATCTTGTTTCAGGGTAAATATAGTAAGTCATTTTTTTCTTTATTTCCTCCAAACCTGTTTAGCATTAAGCTGTTAATATCATCAGCAAAACCTGACAAAATCATTGCATAATATTCAGCATCCTAAAATAGTGCTCATAAAATTGACTAAATTATGGCCATTACTCACACAGTAATTAAAACATTAAGTAATGCTGCCCCTCGTACTTTGCTAATAAGATTTTCTATTTTGTGCCATAGAAGTTCCTGCTTGTTCTTCAAAGAAAGTCACTTTTAAATGAACCAATTTACTTATAATGCTTACATTAAAATTTTAACTCAAGAGAAAAGTTCAAGAAATAAATATTCAGAAAATCAGATAATAGTCAATTTTGCCTTTGCTCCCAATAGGCATGAATGGCACTACCCACAAGAAGATGCATGGAACAACTGCACAACATGGCCCTCACACGATTTAAACTTAAAGTGTTTACCACTGGACATTTTTTTTCTTCCTGCAAGGTAAAGTCATAATGTGTTAGTATGCATTGCATACTAGCACATTATGTGAAACTTACCTTAAAAAGAAGCTGCTGCAGGGCCGCAATGTCAGTGATGTAGCTGCTTCCATTTTCACCTATCTTGCCTCTGGGTTCACGGGCTCTAGCTCTGTGATTGGTTGAAGCCGCAATGATGTCACTCCCACACATGCGCATGGGAGCCGCTGTTCATGGCACAGGGCTCAGAAGGAACGGCACCCGATCTGGAAAACAAGAATAGGAGATACAATTTTAGAGTCAGGGGGATCCCTGAATCTTTTAAGGACGTGCCAGAAACTATACGCTCTTTTATCAAGGAGCTCATCCCTGACATTTCACAATATAGACTAGGGCTGGACACAGCCCATAGAGCTCTTAAACCCCCCCGCCAAGATGGTCTCCCTAGAGACATTGTGGTGAAGTCACATTTCTATAACGTTAAAGAAGAAATAATGCGCAGGTAGCACGCGGCGCAAAAGTATTCTTTTTAAGGCAATGACATCCAAGTATTTGCGGACTTGTCCCCAACAACCATCCAGAAATGCAGAGCCCTTAAACCACTGCTTACAGTCCTAACAGAAAAAGAAATTAAATATTGGTGGCTCTTCACATTTCAGCTCAAACTTGTCTTCAAAAGCAAAGTGTCATAGACCCAATCAGCGCATCCCTGCACACTCACGCCGTGACCAATGAGGCTCCTTGCTGGCCTATAAAAGGTCAGCCCCTTGACACACCAATTGCTGGATCGTCTTTCAGCTTCCTGTGTTCCTGAACCTGAACTTCCTGTTCCTGTTTGCTTCCTGTTGTGACCCGGCTTGGCTTCTGACCTGCTCTGATCTGATCTCCAGTGTTTGACCTCCTGCTTGCCTTACAGACTCCTCTTGCCTGATCTCCAGTGTTTGACCCCCTGCTTGCCTCACAGACTCCTCTGGCCTGATCTCCAGTACCTTGACCCTTGGCATGTCTTACGGACCTCTCCTGCCTGATCCTTGGAACTTGATCATCAGTCTGCTTAGCAGATTCTCTGTTATCTGCTCACCTGTGTTTGACCCTCAGCCTGCATCATGGACTCTGCCTTACTTCTTACCAGTTTCATCCAGGCCTGAATTACAGACTGTGTCATTCGCACTGTCACCACCCTTTCATCTGAAGGGCACTGCACCCCTACCGGGTGTTTGCTACAGAAGCTTATAGGACTGCTCCTCCTCTCCTGCTCTACCGGTTCCTGCAGTTCCAGCTCACCCTTCTCTACTGGTGACCCATGCTTCTTTATGCACTGCACCCTCTGTCTCAACTCCAAAGGTGCACTGCATTCAGCCACAAGGGGAGTCTCTTTCGGCATATCAGCTTCGGATCAGGTACGTGACACAAAGCCTATACTTTTGCTTCCGTCATCGAGGGTGAAAGGCTGCTCCTTCAACTGGGACTCATCAGGCAAGACCCCTTTCAGTCTTCCAACATCCACAACTCCTCCACTGCGAAACGGCAACTACCCTCAAGTCCCATGAATCCACTATGGGAAAAATCCAAATCCAAGAAACACAGGGAAACCATTCCTCCTTGAAGAAATCAAAACTCTCTGATTAACATTCCTCCTTTCTTTCCTTGGAGTGGGTTTATTTCCCCGTTGAATTGTTCTCTGAACTGCCTGTTATTACTTTCCAATCAGATTGGCCAGGTCAACCCAGAGACTGGTGATCCACCCATTTGGAGCCCTTGCTTCACATTTTATGACTCTTAATCAGTCCGAGCTTATGGGTAATTTGCTCATCTTGTAAGTTAAGTTCTTTTAATTGGAAGTTTTCTATGGTGCCGCTATTTTATTGCACGATTGGCCTCAGGGCCAAGTTTAAGGTTTAGGCAATATGGTGTGTTCCTAGGCTGGAGCAGTGTTCATGCCCCTCCTTCTGTCCTGAGGATACAGTATTCAGCCCTCCTCTTGGCAGACCTGTCCTCCCACATCCAGGGGGGCCAGATGCGTAAACGTCGTGTGTTAAGGTGGAGTCTCTCCTCCCCTCCACCTTATGGGAGACTCTGTGTGCTCCCATCACCTTTCCTTCTTTATAACACTGTCTTTTCCTTTGTTCCCTAACTATACTTATTTTGCAGAGACCGACTTGGGTGGAGCCTCCAGGGAGGTTTAGAAAGGCTACAAGGGAGAGGCTTGTGAGCGATCCAAGGTTCCTAATCAAAAAATGCCTCAGGGTGCTGCTGGGAAAGTGATACTTTACATTCTCCTGCTCCGTGTCTGACTCATCCCTCCCCAAACCCACTTGAGGGTGGTCTCGCATAATGCCCAAGGGCTATACTCCCCTGTAAAGAGGAGGAAGGTCTTGCAACACTTCCACACCCTTAAAATTGATGTGGCCCTGATACAAGAGACGCACTTTCCCCAAGGTTTCCGCCCCTCATTTATTCACCCTAAATTCCTGACTTTCTTTATGGCCAATGCAGAAAACAAAACAAAGGGAGTAGCTATACTTTTGTCTCAATGATGTAAATTCCCTCTGAAGTCTGAACACATAGATTCCGAGGGGAGGTACATCCTGATCAAAGGCACTATTAATAATCAATTATACTCGTTTATATCATACTATGCTCCAAACAGGGGACAGGGCCCCCCTTTTTTTTTTTGTCTCTGATGAGATCCTTGTCGCATCTGCTAGAGGGAGTAGTGATCTTGGGGGGAGATTCAAACATTGCGTTTGACTAAGGTCTAGATAAATCAAGTCCCTTGGGCCAACGCCTCACCAGACCAACCAAACAGAGTCTAGGCATTTCCAAGACTATTTTTCACCACCCTCTACTCGAGTCCCCATAACTCTTACTCAAGGATCGACCCATCTTTATCCCTATGTCCTTTATTTCACTAGTCTCCAAATCTTTCATTTGGGACGCAGTATGGTCTGATCATTCGATGGTCTTCTTCACAATAAAGTGCTCCCTGGGACAAAGAGGTAGCAGACAATGGAGACTCAACGAGTCCATACTTAGCAACCCAATTAACGTTCACACTATTGAAAGTGCAATGAAGGACTATTTTCACACCAATGATACTCCAGACATCTCCCCAATGTGCCTATGTGCCTATGGGCGGCTCACAAAGCCTCTTTGAGGGGTAAACTAATTCAACTAGCCAAATCAATAAAGCCAGAAGAACAGAAATTGATAAATTGTAGAAAGATTTCTCGTACCTCTCGAAAAGACACAAGTTATATCCAAATTCGGTTTCCATAGAAAGTCTACTAAAGCACGCACAGCACTTAATCTAGCACTCATATCAAAAGCAGAAAATGGATATGCTGGAATGTTGCGAAACCTTACTCCCAAGGAGACAAAATAGGAATCAGGTTGGCCCACAGACTGACTCCACAGTCCAGGACTTTTTCCATCCCCAAAATAAGGATTGAGGGAGGCACGTTATTCCAGAACCCTCAGCGCATCATGGGAGAATTTCATAACTTCTACCAAAAATTATATAGTGATAAGTCTCATATGAACCCGCAGGACCTCGAACCACTTCCTTGACAACATCAAGATTCCCAAACTGGAGGTATGACATAGACAGGAATTAGAATCCCCGATTACAACAGAAGAAATATACACAATTATTAAAAAGCTAAAAGCCAACTCTGCTCTGGGGCCTGACGGATTCTCAGTCCCTTACTATAAAGCATTCGCCCAAACTCTCGCCTCTTACATGGCAAGATTTTTTAATGCATCGTGTCAGGGATACCTCGCTCAATGCTGCCTATATCGCCCCCTGTGTCCACCCCCCTGAGTACTTCCCATGACTGTACATAGTTTACCGTAAGCATCTCAAGGTATGCACGGCATGCAAATGTGTAATATATTGCTACATTTATGTATCTTGTGATATGCATTTGACATTATGATTATGTTATACTTATTTTGATGTTTTCTTTCCTGTTAAGTAATCTCAAATCCAAATCCATGTTGTGAGGGGTCCTGAGGAAGCTTAAAAAGCGAAACACGTAGACCTGCTCTGCAATTACACCATGGTTTTCGGGACTTTGTATCGCTTAATATCTAGAATGTGATCTAGAGATTATGTACAGGCCTCTGTGTTGGACACCATTGTTGTCCATTATTTTAGATATATTGTTTAAAATGTATGTCTTTTTAATATGCTCTCATAAACATATGTGATTTTACTATATGTGTGTTGTGTTATCTCGTGACGTGCCCTCAAAGTCCATTTCTATGGGGGGGGGGGGTAACCCCACATTTTGTTTTGTATGGTATTTTCAGGATGGTGGCATGCTCAGAAAAGCTTTCTTTTTCTTCTAAAAAATATAGCAGCCATGCCCTAGGACTCGAGGGTAAAAGTGCCAAGTTAAATAAAACATGCATTAGAAAGGTATAACTACATCTGGATATTAGTAACGCAAAGGTAAAAGGTGACTTTAGTGGATGTTCAGTTCTGGTTAGAATTATTTGCATGCTTGTGACCACTGCTCCCTGTCTGTCATTGTCAAGGGTTAGGCTCAGAGACCAGTAGTTATAGCAGTAGAGAGATTTCCACTGACCAGCAGGATTGGCATATCCAGGTTCCAGTCCAGGCCCTGACACTGGCTGTGCATGCTCAGTAGTAAAAGCTGGCTTCAACTGTCTTCCTCAGGACAGGCCAGTACCCACAACACTCCTCTTGTTCTCCTTAAGGCCTCATGCACACAGGACGTTTTTGGACGTTTTTACAACTGCTGTTTTTAGCTTCAGATGTGTTTTCCTACAGTCAATAAACTCCCCATCATGTTATCCTATGTGTTCATGCACACATAAGCTTTCAACTGTTTTTAGATAGGGTGTTTTTGAGCTGCAAAAAAACCCCAAGACTAGTGGTTTCTGAGAGACATTTTTCAGCTGTAAAAATGCTCAAAAATGTGCAAAAAGGCCGCTCATCACTTTTTGGTTACCATTGAAAAAAAAAAAACGCTACTGCTCAAAAATAGTGTTGAGCGAACCCGGACTGTACTGAACTTTCGGGTGTCCGGGACCCGGATCCGAACACGGACATTTCAAAAAACGTTCGGGTTCGGGTTCTGGGTTCTGGTAGTTGATCATGCATGTTGAATAGCTGCAGGGCAGACAATCAACAAACGTTTCACTGGTTTGCCCTTAGAAGCCATCACAGCCATGGCTACTAATGGCATGGCTGTGATTGGCCAGTGCATCATGTGACCCAGCCTCTTTATAAGCTGGAGTCACAGTGCTGCATGCCACATGCTCTTGGGTTAGTGTAGGGAGAGGAAGCTGCCGGCGTGAGGGAGAGATTACAGACATTTTAACATCTGATCCTGCATCCTGAGATTACTACTGCTGTTTCTCTGAGGGACAGATAGCAGAAATTTGAGATTTCACATACTGCTGCTTTGAGTTTCAGATTGCAGATCAAACTCTGCATAAAACAATGATCGCTACGATCGTGCACAACGATCAGATTGTTGGAGTAATTTGAGATTTCACATACTGCTGCTTTGAGTGACACTTTGCAGATCAAACCCTGCCTAACACAACGATCGTTACGATCGTACACAACGATCAGATTGTGCGATCATACTCAACGATCAGATTGTGGGAGTAATTTGAGATTTCACATACTGCTGCTTTGAGCGATCTGACTGCACTAGGTAGAGACTTCTGCTTAGAGGGACAGATTATTGTTCAAAAATCATTGCCTACTCCTATAGGGCCAGCTGTTGCTGTAAGTGACACATTATTGTTCAAAAATCATCTCCCAGTTCTAAAGGGAGAGTTTCCTGCTGTTGCTTAGAGGGACAGATTCTTGTTCAAAAACCATTGCCTACTCCTATAGGGCCAGCTGTTGCTGTAAGTGACACATTATTGTTCAAAAATCATCTCCTAGTTCTAAAGGGAGAGTTTCCAGCTGTTGCTTAGAGGGACAGATTCTTGTTCAAAAACCATTGCCTACTCCTATAGGGCCAGCTGTTGCTGTAAGTGACACATTATTGTTCAAAAATCATCTCATAGTTCTAAAGGGAGAGTTTCCAGTTGTTGCTTAGAGGAAACAGGGAGATTCGTTGTCGACCTTTGAGAGGGAAATCTTGATCCTCTACTAAAAACTTGTTATTACACAGTGAATGTCGTTGTCGACCGGG
>BLSH010485095.1:115296-132345 GCA_018402905.1 Glandirana rugosa | reverse complement strand
GTAGGCCACGAAGAGGGCCGAGTGGACTCGCTATGTAATAGGAAAAGTGAGTGACAGGTCCTCTTTATGGACAGATGCAGGGTCTATAAGACCCTACATCTATCCTACAGGCTGGAAAGGCTGAGATCAGAAAAAAAAACAGACCATCTCAGCCTTTCCTTCCCCTTTAACGGCTGTTGTTTACTTCGGAGACCCGGAAGTGACGTCACGACGTGCGCCCGGGGCTCCGAGAGCCATAGAGATGACCGAGGGACATCTGTCCCTCGGAAATCTCTGGCACTAGCATCCGGCGGCAGGCGATTCTTTCTCCCGGTCACCGATCGCTCAGGTGAGCCGGGAGAAGCACCGGATGGCGGCGGGGGGGGGGGTCCCCTCCCGCCGCCTGTAAGAACGATCAAGCGGCTGACCTGCCGCTATGATCGTTCTTACGGTGATGGGAATCGCCTGAGGAAAAAAATGATACCTCAATGATGCCTGCAGGTGCCGGCATCATTGAGATATCACCACTGAAATCCCAGGACGTCCATGGACGTCCTAGGATCTGAAGTGGTTAAAGTAATATTAAAGGTTTGGTATTTTATTTTTAAACATAACAAACATGTTATACCTACCTGCTCTGTGCAGTGGTTTTGCAGAATATATATCGGCCAAAACTGATGAATATTTTTTTTTTTTTATATATATATTTTTTTGGATATGTACTATAGCAAAATGTAAAAAATATTGTTCTTTTTTCACAATTGTCGCTATTTTTTTTATTTATAGGGCAAAAAAAAAAAGACGCAGTGGTGATCAAATACCACCATTCCAAGAGTGACATCGCTGAAAACTGAAAATTGGCCTGGGCAGGAGGGGGGTTTAAGTGCCCAGTAAGCAAACGGTTAAAACATCCCTGTCACAAAAAAGATTATTTTAACTATGATTACCTATAAAAGAAGGCAGTAAATATTTTCCTTTACCAGAGCACATACCAATGAACACTGCTTTAATAACTAAAACTGGTTCCTCTGAAGTCTGCTGGAAAGCTCACAACTCTGGCAGCAGAGTGGTCCCACAGAGTCCTTACTAGTTCCACTCTGGGACCTACTGTCACAGCAATGAAAACGAGGAACCAGGGAGAACCATAGAGACCTTCAAAAATCAGTTGCTGCTGGCAGACACCAGGAAAGGTGAGTGTTTATTGCCTTTTTTTAACAAACAAGAGCAGCTTAAGAATATTTTTGTAATAGGGTTACTTTAAGGCAGATCAGATAGCTAGACATACGGACATCAAAATAGGATTAATATGTTTTGCACTCCCCAAGACCAGTAGATTGATAATAGAGATAATGGGAAAGAGTAACCACTTGCCGACTGCCAACCGCAGGTTGTTGGCGACAAAGTGGTTCGATATCGCAAACCGCCGTCATATGACGGCGGCCGCGATCACGAGCCGTGGGCTCCAGGCGCGGGCTCAACACCACCATTCGACACAGGACCAATCAATCTACAGGGTCAGGCCAATGATTTTTGGCCTGCCCTTCTGATCGGTCCTGCCAGTGATAGGGCTCCTCTGCCTCTGTAATGTAAACAGAGGCAGAGGAAGTGAGCTCAGCTGCCTCCCTGAAGCCCTTTTCGGTTTCAGCGAGGAAGAAGTAGCATCAAAAACGTGAGTTGCACCAACACCACACTGACACCAGGTCACATAGGCACATTTAACCCCTTGATCGCCCCCTGATCACCCCCCAGTTAACCCTTTCACTCCCTGTCACCCCTTGTCACAGTAGCATATAGTGCAGTGATCTGATTTTTACCGATCGCTCTACTTGTGACCCTTGTGACACTAATCTGTGCTAGGGTAGGTTACTAGTAGGCCTAGTTAGGTGAAAATACCCCCTTGCCCCCCAATAAAGTTTTTAACCCCTTGATTGCCCCCTGTCACCTGTGATCACCTTATAAGTGTCACGGGTGACGCTAGCTAGCTAGCTAGTTTTTTTGTTCAACCAGATTACCTGCCGTATATTATTTTTTATTTATTTATTTATTTATTTTCTTTGTCAAATATTTTATTGAATTAACATAGAAGGAAAAATACAGAATAATGAAAAGAGATACATAGAACTCATACAAATATCAGCTGAAATGTACGTAGAGAGGGTCTAGTCATATGACTGGTAATAAGCTTCTGCAATATTATTGTTATTGAGTGAGCCGGAGAGCGGTACATAATACAGTACCTGTTAGGGCATATGATAATATATAGCAGCCAACAACAGATAGGATATTACCCACCGCCCCAATAGGGAGTAAGCTGCGGTGAGCTAGTGGTTAAAGTATAGAAGAATAAAGGGGGAGACACTGTGCGGGGGGCCAGCCAGAAGCTACAGCTGTAGGGCTCAATATAGGTAGGAAGAGCATGGGTAAGGCTTTAGATTAAGTTATAAGGTGGAAGTGCAGTGGCCTTATCTAGATCTAGTTGAGGCTGTAACCCCCGCGCAGTGTGACCCAAAAAGGTAACAGACAATGTTCATGTTGCAATTGGAGCTTAGATAGTAGAGTCTCTAAGGCAGTGCAGATGCTAGCGTTGAATAGGCTCTGCCCTCAGGGCTATAAGTCAATATGTATGCAGTCCAAATAAAAAAGAAGAGAGAAGGAGGGGGAAACACGTGAAAGGAGGGAAGGTAAAGCGAGAGGTTGAGAAGAGCAAGAGGGAGAAGGAGGAGGCGGAAAGAGGGAGAGGGGAGAGAGGTATAGTAGTAACTCACCGGACTTGGCTGGTTGAGACGCGACAGCAGGGCATTGCAACAGGTATAATTTGAAGCAATGGCTATGAGGTGTTTGGGGTAACGTTCAGCAGGGGAGGAGAAGCGTGTCATCAAAGCCAGGAGGGAGAAAATGTGATATCCAGGGCCTCCAAATTTTTTCGAACCTGTGTACCCTATCTGTTTCTATGGCCTCCATTTTAGCATGAGTGAGCATTTTGCCCATTCTGCCTTTGGCTTCAGGCACTAGTAGCTTAGGGGATTTCCAAGCTTTCGCAATAGTTTGCTTAGCAGCGGTAGTGAGGTGTTGGAACAGTTTATATTGATTTCTGGTTAGCTTGGCTGGTCTATGATTCAGTAGGGCCACAGTGGGGAGGGCTTCAATGGTGGTGTCAAATGCCTTAGAGGCTAAGTGAAACATGCTTTTCCAGAAGGCCTGTGCTATTGGGCAGTCCCACCAAATGTGGAAGAAGGTGCCCTTGTCAGAGCAGCCTCTGAAGCATTTGTCCGAGTATGCCGGGGCAAATTTAGCAGTTCTCGCTGGAACCAGATACCAGCGGAAGAGAACTTTGTAGTTTGTCTCTGTAGCCAGGACATTAATGGATGAAGAACAGGTGTTTAACCATATGTCTGACCAGTCTGCATCTTCTATAGGGTGCCCCAAATCGGAATGCCATTTAGCTGTGTATGAGTGAGGTTTAGAGTTGGGGTTGTTAAGTAGATTCTGGTATAATGTGGAAATGACTCCTTTGGCGTGAGGGTCGGAGTGACAGATATTTTCAAAGTACGTAAGGCTATTTAAGGGAGAGTCAGTGGTAATAAGTGGGGAGAAAAAGTGTTTGACTTGGAGGTACCTAAAGAGTTCTGCCGATGGTAAACCATGCATCTCACAGGGAAAGTATGAATGGATGAGGAGGAGACCAGTGTATGGAACCTGATTAAGTTCGCTTGCTCCCAGTTCCTGAATAAAGAGGGCGCTTCCCAGGCCAGGGGGAATGCAGGGTTCCTAACAAATGCTTGGAGTGGATTATGAGGTGATTGCATGTAGTGAGAAATTCTATGCTTGTCCCAAATAAGGAGGGAATGTTTGGTTATGGGGTTAGTCACGAGCGACCTGGATTTGGAATCCAGCCAAAGCAGGTTGGCTGTAGATAGTGGATCTAAGTCTACTGCCTCGATCACTACCCAAAGAGGACATTCCTTAGTTGCGTGGTATTTAGATAATTGAGAGATTTGGGCTGCTTGGTAGTAGGCTTGAAAATTAGGGACCCCCAGTCCGCCCCCCAGTTTCAGTGCAAATAGGGTGGATTTCGGTACTCTGGGTCTGCTATTTTGCCAAATATAGGACATAACTTTATTTTGTAGGAGGCGAAAGAAGTAGGCCGGGAGGCTGATTGGGAGGACTCTGAAGAGATAAAGGAATTTGGGGAGGATAACCATTTTAACAACGTTGATTCTCCCGAGCCAAGAAATTGGGAGGGAGGACCATTGTGACATGAGGTTGGTGGCTATCCGGAGGGGGGGTAGGTAGTTGGCTGTGTAAAGGTGAGGAGGCTGTTATTTTGACCCCCAGAGAGTTGAAGCTATCAGAAGCCCAGGCAAATGGGAGGGATTCCTTCACCTGGGAAACCAGATTATGGGGGAGAGAGATATTGAGGATTTTCGATTTACTCGGGTTAATATATAGACCGGAAATAGAGGAGAAGGAGTTTAGGAGTGCTAGGAGATTCGGGGCGGACATGTGCGGGGATGTCATAAAGAGGAGAATATTATCAGCAAATAAACAAATCTTGTGATGATGTCCTCCTGCTTCTATACCTTTAACGTTCGGGTCAGCTCGAATCAGGAGGGCTAGGGGTTCAATCAAGAGGGCAAAAAGTAAGGGGGAGAGTGGGCATCCCTGTCTGGTCCCATTTTTTATATCAAATTTTTCTGATTTGAATCCGGCATATTTCACGTACGCCTGGGGATTATGGTACAGAGCTAGTATCCAAGAGAGGAAGTGTTGACCGAAGCCCCATCTCTGGAGTGTGTAATTCATGTATGACCACGAGATGGTGTCAAAAGCTTTTTTGACGTCCAGAGAGAGGAATACTGTGGGAATTTGGCGAGACTTAGCAGTATGGGTAAGTAATACAGCTCGTCTAATGTTATCTGCCGTGTGTCTGGAAGGGATGAACCCCGTCTGATCCCTATGGATAAGGTCTCCTATTACACCATTAAATCTCAGGGCTAATATTTTTGCTAAAATTTTAATGTAATTTTTTAGGAGTGAGATGGGACGAAAGTTGGACCAAGATGTGGTGTCCGTATTGGGCTTAGAGATCATGGCTATAGTCGCCGTGAGGGTTTCAGGTCTGAAGTTGTGGCCTTTCAAAAGTGAGTTAAAAGCATGGGACAGGTGCGGGGCCAGAAGCGGGCCGAAGTTCTTGTAATAGTTAACCGAGAACCCATCTGGGCCTGGTCTTTTATTTGATTTAAGGGTTTTAATTGCATGAAGGACTTCGGGTTCCGTGATGGACCGTTCTAAGAGTTCTTTTTGATTATCATTAAGGGTGGGCATGGTGATTTGCGAAAATAGTTTCTCTGCCGTAGAAGCATCAAAATTCTGTGTAGAATTATATAATTTGGATAGATTGGTGCGGAAAATGTCTACTATCTTAGTCGGGTTACTGGTAAATGAATCACGTGTGGTGTGAAGCCTAATAGAAGTAGTACCACGATTGACAGTACGCAGGGAGCGGGCTAAGGGGGTATCGGGCTTATTTGCTTTGACGTATGTGATATGCTGGCGTCTGCGTATGGTCTTGTCAGCGGAATCGGTCAGAAAAAGGTCGAATTCAAGACGAGCCTTGTCTAGGTCGTTCTTGGTGACCGGGTTGGGATTCTTTTGGAAGGCTTCAAACCAATTGTTAAAATTGGCCTCTAGTTTGGCGAAGAGGGCTTTACGTTCGCGTTTCACTGCTGCCATCTGTTGGATCAGTGTACCACGGATGACTGGTTTGTGTGCCTCCCAAAGAGTCAGTGCTGATATGTCAGGCGAGGAGTTGGTGGTGAAGTAAGTTGTGAGGGCTGTTTCAATATCAAGTTTGTAAGAGGGGTGGGCCAAAATGGAGTCATTTAGGTACCAAGTAGGGTCTTGCGATCTAGGGACTAGGGAGGAGATAGTGGCATGTACAGCTGAGTGATCTGTCCAAGGGAATGGGATAATTGAGGAGGCTAGTATTTCGGGTATCATACTGGAGGCCATAATTATGTGATCCATACGAGAGAATGTAGAATGTGGGTGGGAGTAATAGGTGAAAGACTTACTCGTGGGGTTTAGTTCTCGCCACATGTTGGTGAGAAAATGGTTGGTTAAGAGTTGCTGCAGGGAACATTGGGATGTGTGGCGGGCTGGTGTAGGCGGTGATTTATCCAAAAAAGGGATAACTGTTTGGTTAGAGTCGCCACTGATCAGGACAGTGCCGAATTTGTGTCGGTTTATCACTTCAAGGAGGTGGGAGATAAATGGAGTGGGATTCCGATTTGGGGCATAGTAGCTTACTATGGTGACCACAGTGTCAGATAGGTGACCCGTGAGGAGGAGGAATCTCCCCTCTGGGTCAGCGATCTGACTTGTAATGGAGAACGGAGTGGACCTATGAAAGGCTATAAGTGTGCCTCGTTGTTTAGTGGAGGCCGAGGCCAAGTAGAACTGTGGATAGGAGGCGTGTAAAAATTTGGGGGCACATTTGGAGGTGAAGTGTGTCTCCTGTAAGCAAACTATGTGCATTTTCTTAGAGGAGAGAGCTCTCATTGCTTTAGACCGCTTCTGAGGAATGTTGAAACCCTGCACATTCAGAGTGCATATGTTCAGGGGGGCCATAGGGGAATCAGGTGGTTGCAGTATTCATACCTGTTATGATTAACTATCGCTGCTGTTGCGTCCGCTCCAGCCAAACCGGGAGAGATGAGATCAGAGTAGGAACCTAGAAAAAGAAGAGGAGAGAAGACAGGGTAAGACACAAAACCCAATGGTAGCATAAAACGTGCATAAAAAAACGATAGCGAGGAGAAGGGTAGGGAGACAATCGGGAGGAGTATAAACACCCCCCCAGAGGCTCCAAAGCTATCGTTGGTGCTCCACTTATTAGGCGGGGAACCAAGGATAGCGAGGGGGGAACAAGTATTCCAAACTAGGCAACGAAACCGGGAGATGGGGCACAATCTTCATATGTTCATATGCATGGGGCCCCTGAAGATATAAACAGGTGAGTATCAGTTCAGACGGTGGAAGGGGAGGGGATAGTGATAATGAACGGAGAACAATAATTGTCAACAGACAAACCAGTAGGCAACTGAGTCTGAGAGTTATTGGTTGGGCTCATCTGGTGAGACAGAGGCTTGAAGCTGAGGCCTTCAAGTCACCTGGTATGGACACCAGGGAGCAAGGTGACGGCAGAGGGAAGTTCGGTCCATGGAGTCTTCTTCAGTGGTTACTCTCTTGTCGAAGCGGCCTCTTTTATGGAGATTCTGCTGGGTAGCTGCGGAGTGGTGGGATTCTGGAGGATATTTTTGAGGAGATCTTGAGGGGGAGCGCCTGCGGGAGCCATCAGTGTTATGAGTAGGGTTCAGGATGCCAATGTCCTGTAGTGTAGATTGTAGCTCTGCTGCTGAGCGACAAGTGTATTTCGTTTCCAAGTAGGTGAAGCGAACGGAGAACGGGAAGCCCCAGTGGTATGTGATTTTGTGCTGTTGCAGCGATAAGAGAAGTGGCTTCAGAGTTTTCCTCTTGGCGATAGTGATTGGCGAGAGGTCAGGGAAAAGTTGATAAGAGATACCCTGGAAAGTAAGGGAGTCCTTTCCTCTTGCGGCTGCAAGTAGCTGTTCCTTTGTGCGGTAAAAATGGAAGTTCGTAATATATAAAATGCTCCATGACAGCATTCCAATGACTAATATAACCCATAGCTATATGAAGAAATGGGAATACGTCTTGGGTAGGCCCATTTCCCTGGTAGACTGGGGGAAAATCTGGAGTTCAACTTCCAAAGTCTCTAGGTGTGTGGCACAAAAGGAGACGGCAGTCAAAATACTTTATTTCTGGTATAGAACTCCTGAAGTTCTACATGCACGTCACCGAGAGACGTCAAATTTATGTTGGAGAGGCAATAGGGACGTAGGAACTCATCTCCATATATTTTGGGAATGCCCCCCAATTCAACAGTTCCGGAATCAAATTTGGGAAGTACTACACACATTATTTCACATTGATATCCCCTTAATCCCTCTACATTATATATTAGGACTCCCAATTACAGACCTTAATAAGACCGAAAGAAAGCTTGTATCATTTATTATACTAGCAGCAAAGAGGGTAATACCTCAATGCTGGCTTTCCACCTCTCCACCATCCTTTGTTCACTTTCTTTCCACCCTGATGGAGATACGCAGGATGGAACATTTGACAGCAATGATTGACGACTCTATGGCACAATTTTATAAGATTTGGGAGGTGTGGGACACATCTCAATACTCCCCAGGGGTAAATTGCCCATCCTGACAAGAGCACAATAATAGGGTTCCAACTTAACATGTTACTATGGCTTCAAAGCTTCATAGACCTTGATACCCTTCATTTAACTTCCTTTCCTTTCTGAAACTCACTAAGGAATGACTTATGCTATACTGTCTCAGTTAATTTTGTTTTTGAATATTTTAGTTTGACAAGTCATGTTCCCATGATTGGTTTAAATGTTGCATTATACTGGAACGACTGTACTCAGGGTTAATTTTGTTAGGATCAATCATTTAGCCCACAGGCATGTTTCTTATCTGCAATACTGTTTCCTCACATGACATTGATATTTTCTTTGATTTATGGAAATACCAAATGAAAACATGTCTGTAGTTGTTGTATTTTTGAAAATTCTATAAATAAACAATTTAAAAAAAAATAAAAAATGGAAGTTCGTTATAATGTCTCTTGGGGGGCCATTCTCCTTTCTGGGGGCTAGAGTGCGGTGGATTCTATCCATTTCCAGCCTTTCAACTGGGATGGCTGGTTGTAGCTCCTGAAACAGCGCTGTCATTGTAGCTTGCAGGTCTATGACCCGTTCGGGGATCCCTCTGATCCTGATATAGTCCTCTAGCCTGGTTTGCAGCATAGAGTTTTCCTCTTTCAGATTTTCAATTTCAGCAGTGTTGTTTTGTATGCAGCATTCCATGTCATCAGCTCTTACCTCAAGTTCTACGGTTCTCATGCCCAGCTCCCTGGTCTCCTTAGTAAGTTTGTCGGTTATGTGGTCAGAGGTCTGCTTCAAGGCCTTCTGAAGCATGGCTTCAAACCTGGAGAACATGTCAGCACGCTTTACTGTGTGTGTGCTACCTGCATCCGATCCCGATGTTGATACTGTGTCGCCTCCGCCTGATTGCTGAGAGGAGCCTGGCGTTTGTTTGTGGGAGTGTGGAGTGCTCGGCCTTGTAACAGGTGCCGGCGCCATCTTGGATCCCTGGCGGGACAGAGCGTCTCGGATGTTCCGCGACTTTATCTTCTGTTTGGAGGATCCCAAAACCATTCTGGTTGTTCCCCTGGATACTGCAGGGGTTCCGCCGTCGTTGGGTGGCAGAATCGGGGTCCCGAATTCTTTAGTGCCCGCGGTCTCGTGTCTAGCTGGAGCGGAGCTTCACACATGCATAACCGCTCGGTGCCGCTGCGCGCATGTGCCCCCCCCCGCCGTATATTATTTTATTTACCTTTTATAGGTTTTAACCCCCAATCGCCCGGCGGTGACCCCAGTTAGGTTTTAGTGTGCGTTAGGGTCAGTGTAAATGCCAGGCAGGGCCAGTTAGCGAGGTACTCTGACACACACGCACGCACATTAGGTAGGTGTTAGATATTATTGTAGTATCTGATCAGATCAATATCTGCGATCTGATCAGATATATATTAGCATCCCCACTAGTCTAGTGTTCTAAAAAAACGCAGTGTTAGCGGGATCAGCCCAGATAACTGCTAGCACCCACGTTTAGCCCCTCTGCCCAGCCCAGCCCACCCAAGTGCAGGATCAATAGATCGCTGTCACTTACAAAACACAACACACATATCTGCAGCCTTTGTAGAGATCACGCCCGATCCCTGCGAATTCTGACAGTGAATTTGGTAGCATTTGAAGCAGGCTCTGACAACCAGGTGCCTGTGAGTCACGCTAGTGTACGTTTCAAATTTAGAAAGTCCAAAATGTCTGGCCGCAGGTACACTAGCGAAGAGGCCTACAATATGCTGAGTTTGACAGATGAGAGCAATGGGGAAGTCTCACTGTCAGAATCAGGCTCAGCATATGAACCTGTAGACAGCAGCGGCACCCTGACAGATAGCTCTGACGATGGAGTTGTGGTTCCTGCTACAGGCAGGTGTACCAGACCCCGTTCTGCTGTCGCTGATGTGCATGAACCGCAGGGCTCTCGTATGCAGCAGAGAGCCAGTACTAGTGCCGCTACCCATTCTGGTGACCTGGCAAGCACCAGCAGCCTAGTACCCCCTGGATGTAAATGAACCAGCACTGCAGTATCACGTGGTGATGTGGCAAGTCCCATAAGTGCAGTACAAGCTGGTGTGGCTAGCACGAGTAATGCCCCACAGCCACTAAGAAGACGAACACAGGCCCGCAGAACCCATAGTGCCCTTCCTGACACGCTTGCAAACCCTGATTGGCAACCCCCCACTGATGCAGCGCCCGTACTTCCCCCATTCCCTGCCCAACCCGGAATCACGATGAGTACAGCTGATTTTACGGCCATTGATTTTTATCTCTATAGATCTATTGTGGACCAAAGCAATTTATATGCTGGTCAATTCATCGCCACTAATCCCCATTTGATACTTGCCAGAGACTGGAAACCAATCACGGTTCCAGAATTTAAGACCTTTCTGGGCCTTTCCTTCCTCATGGGCATAACTAAAAAAAACTGAATTGCGGTCATATTGGTCCACGCACCCAATTCACCATATGCCCGTGTTCTCTGCTTGCATGTCCAGGGCACGATACGAGCAGATTTTGCGGTTCATGCACTTCAGTGACAATGAACTCAGTCGTCCACAGGATGACCCTGAATTTGACCGGCTCTACAAAATTCGGCCCCTCATAAACCACTTCAACCAGAAGTTCACCACATTTTTTATTCCCAACAAAGTTGTGTGCGTGGACGAGTCCCTGGTTAAATTTTCTGGCCGTCTTGCTTTCAAGCAGTACGTCCCCAGCAAGCGTGCCAGATACGGGGTCAAGATGTATAAGCTCTGTGACAGGGCCACAGGGTATACATGTAGTTTCCTGGTTTATGAGGGCAAAGATAGTCAGGTAGCGCCGGAAGGATGCCCAGACTGACTACATAGGTAGCGCTGGCAAGATTGTGTGGAGCTTGGTCACCCTTATTCGGAAAGGGGTACCACTTGTACGTGGACAATTATTACACGAGCGTGCCACTGTTTAGTCACTTATTTGATCAACAGATTGGAGCATGTGGCATCGTGCGACCTAATCGCCAGGGCTTCCCCCAATGGCTGGTTGAATCCCATCTTAGTCGGGGGGGAGAGCCTGCGCTAAGTGTAATAATTTGCTCGTGATGAAGTGGAGGGACAATCGGAATGTTTTCGTTCTGACCTCCCTTCATGCAGATACGACTGTCCAAATTTCTACTGCGACTGGTCTTGTGGAGAAACCCCTCTGTGTCCACGAATATAACCTAAATATGGGAGGGGTGGACCTCAATGATCAGTTACTGGCGCCGTGCCAGACAAAGCGAGACACTGGTACAAAAAAGTGTCTCTATACCTTTTTCAATTGGCTTTGCTGAATGCTCATGTCTTATACAGAGCGTCAGGACTGACAGGATCCTTCCTAAAATTCATGGAAGAGATCGTCACAGACCTTATGTATCCAGATGGTGCTGCACCCCCACTTCACCATGTGAATGCAGTTAGCTGGCTGCATGGGAGGCACTTTCCACGTGTCCTCCGTGGTACCCCAGGCCACAGAACACCCCAAAAGAGATGTTGTGTCTGCAGACAACGCGGATACAGGCGTGACACCCGCAGTTATTGTTCCACCTGTCCTGACCAGCATGGTCTCTGCATCAATGACTGTTTTGAACGCTATCACACATCGATAGGCAAACGTACATAGGGTCTCCAAAGATGCCAGTGCATTTTGAGAGACCCAAACCTGGAACCGATTTTTAGTTACAAAAAAAAAGTCGTACCAAAAAAAAATAAAAAGCATTTAAAACAACAAAAAAAATAAAAAAGTTAAAAAACGAAAAAAATCTAAAATAAAAAAAACAAAAACAGTTTCTTTTTTTTTCTTTTTTTCTCTTTTTTTCTCTCTCTCTCTTGTTTTCTCTCTAATCTCTCTCTGTTCTCTCTCTATTGTTATTTTCTATGCATACCTGTTTGTTACTGTTTTTATCATGTTTTCTTTGCAGGTATGTAATTTTTTTGTTAATGCTTACCTGTAACGTTTTATTGTTAATGTGTTTTACAATTTTTTTTCTTCTTAGCAGGTATGTAATTTTTTAAGTTACTGTGTTTTATTAATTGTTTATTTCTTTTCAGTTACGCCATTCAGCTGCAGCACTGATTTATTAATGGTGACAGCAAAAGCGTTTGCTCCCACCATTCATAAAGCAGCGACTCCAGCACTGTTGGCGGTGATTTCACCACCACAGTTAAAAAAAGAGCAAATATATCGGAGCATAGGGGCAGTGGGTGGAAATTGGGGCGGATTGCCCCTATGCTCCAGTATATTTTTTTTAAAAGTGGCTATGCCCACCATTAGAAGTGGGAGGATGAAGGGAGGTTTTCTAATGGTGGGCATACCCACCGATTGATTCGTTTTTTTCATGAAAAAAAGAACATTACAATATATGCCCAACAAGGACCAGCGACATACTAGTGTGTTGCTGGTCTTCTCAGGCTATCCTGTCCCACCGGGGAATGTGAGAATGCAGCTGGTGGTTCCGCCAGCTGACCATGAAGCTGATTGAAGACTAGAATGGCTCCAATCATCTCCATGGCCTAAGAAACCGGAGGCTACGAGCATTTTGTAACTTCGGTTTTGCCAGATATAAACAGCGCCATTGGGAAATTGGGGAAGCATTTTATCACAATGATTTTGGTGTGGTCAGATACTTTAAGGGCTGGGGAAAGATCTAGAGTTTAGTAGACCACAAATTAAAAAAAAAATATATGCGACAATACCTATTTTTATCATAGGGGATATTTAAAATCCCTGTGATAAAAATAAAAATGATTAAAAAAAAAGAAGAAAGAAACAGTGTAAAAATAAAATAAAAAAGCAAAATGAATAATTAAAAGAAAAAAAATGCACCCCTGCGCCCCGTGCACGCGCGCAAAGATGGACGCAAATGTCAGTCTCGTGTTGTATGTAAACAACAATTTCACCATGCATGTGAGGTATCAACGCGAACATCAGATCGAGGGCAGTAATTCTAGCAGTAGACCTCCTATGCAGAGCTGAAGTGGTAACCTGTAAAGGCTTTTTAAGGCTTGTAAAAATGTATATAGTTTGTCGCCGCTTCGCGGGTGTGCGTCATTTTTAAAGCATGTCATGTTTGGTGTCTATGCACTCAGCATGAGATCAACTTTTATATTTCTCCAAAAATTTTGGCAAAATAGTGTGTTTTTGTGCATTAAAATTCAAAAAAGTGTTTTTTTCCCCAAAAAATTCTTTTGAAAATTTGCTGTGAAAATACTTTCTGGAAAAAAAATTGTAACCCACTATTTTTTTTTTTTTCAAAGAAACTTTATTGATCGTTTGTAAGCATGACAATGCGTCAGAGTATAAGCAAAGATCTATCTGATTCATTGAATTACAATTTGTGGTAATAGGTAACAAACAGAAGTAACCTTAGCGATAACAAGGTATGAGCATCAGAAAACAGTATGCAGTGTACATAAGAGTTAGGATGGATCTCCCTACAACATAGTAGAGGTGTACGAAACTTGGTGACTGGGAGGGAGAGGGAGAAAGGGAAGGGTGTGAAGGGGAGAGGGTAGTCCACCTGGAGGTCCGGGAGAAACATAGAGACATAGTTCAGCGATGGTTCCCAGTGAGTTAGCAGTAGATATATCCATGTTGGTTGGGAGCACAAGGATCCATGTGAATGGGAGTGCTTTTAATTTTTCCGATACCTGAAAGAGCATTGCAAGGCCCCAATTTCTTCTTGAGGTAAAGTTGCGGTAATGAAGGGCATCCATTTACGAAAGAATAGGTCGGAGTATTTGGGATGTGTGAGATCTGTGTTGAGCTTGTCCTTATAGAATAAAGTGGTCATCTCTTTTCTGACCTGGGGGATGGAGGGGCTCATGGTGGTAGTCCATTTTTTGAGAATGGCTCGGCGGGCTACTAGGAGGCAGGAGAGCATCCACTCCCTGATCAGAGGATCAATGTAGTGAGGTTGAGGGGAGCGTAGGATAAGCTGTTTGTCCCAGTGGCCGAATATTAAAAGAAGAGGGTCCTTTGGGAGATTAAGCAGAGTTATGCTAAAGATGAAGGTGATGACCTGGTCCCAAAAAGTATCGATGAAGGAACACGATCAGAAGCGGTGGTGTAAGGACGGCCTGGGTTGATTGCAGAGAGCACAAAGGGAGGCTGCGGAGTTATCCTTATCCATAATGAAAGGGATATAGGCTCGATGTATGAGCTTGAGTTGTGTCTCCCTCCAAATTTCGTTGGGGGTGATTTTGAGAGTTTTTCTATACCCGAGCATTATTTTTTCTGCGAGGTCCGGGATAGGGAAGTGTTTGGTCCAGTGGTCAATCGATTTCTTGGCAGTGTGGCTTAGGGAGAGCAGTAGAAGAGGTTTGTAAATGCTAGAGATGGTGTAGGAACCCCCTTGGATGACGTTATCAATGAAGGTTTTTCGGAATCGTTTACTTGGTTCTGCGCATGTTGACCGTAGAAAAGACATTGCCAGTAGTGAAAGATATGTGATTTAGGTATAGAGTATGTATTGACTAGGTGGGTGAAGCTGTGTGGCAGACCAGATGTTTCGTCACAAAGGGAGGAGAAGGTTCCAATACCGCTCTAGGCCCATTGTTGGAAAATTCTTTGGTCCATTCCTGGAGAGAAATTTGGGTTCCCTCTTATAGGGAGGTAAGGAGAGATAAAAGGAGGGACCTTAGTGAGTTTCCTATATTCTCTCCATGCCAATGTCGTGTCTCTGATGAGGAGATTTTGTTGGAGAGTAGAAGGAAGGGATTTCCACTTGACATGAAGAATAGCCCCAGCGACAGAGGGGTGACCATTGAGGACTCCAATTGAAAGTTCGAATAGCGAGAAGATTGCTTGATCCAGTCCATGCTGTAGCGAAGAAGGCAGGCTATGTTATACAACCTGATGTTGGGGAGGCCTATACCTCCCTCGCTCCTGGGGAGGTGCAGTCTGGGAAAGGATAAACGTGGTCGCCTCTGATTCCTAAGGAATTTGGATATGGCTTGATTTAGTGTCTGGACATCCTTATGTTTCAATAACAGAGGTATGGTTTGAAGAGGATATAATAGGCGAGTGAAGCTGACCATCTTGACCAAGTGGCACCTCCCCATGAGAGAGAGCGGAAGATCCATCCATGAATTCAACTCTTCAGTGAGCCTAGCAAGCAGGGGGGAGAAATTGAGATGATAGATAGATGAGTCGAGCTTCCCTATCTTGACCCCCAAATACGTTATGTGGGAGTGGGTGATCTGGAATGGAGCATTGTGGGTCCAAGAGAGGTTTTTGGTGGAACCTAGTGGGAGAATTATGCTTTTATGATAGTTGATGCGTAGACCGGAACACAGTTTGAATTTGTCAAAGATGGTTATTATAGTTGGCATATCTGCCGCGGGATTGGCCATGAAGATGAGAACATCATCAGCAAAGAGACAAGATCGGAGTTCTGAACCTCCAACTTTGATCCCATGAAGGGGGGCTTGGTATGTTAAGTATCGAGAAAGGGGTTCAAGAGCTAAATTAAATAGCAGAGGTGATAGGGGGCATCCCTGCCTAGTGCCCTTGTGAAGTGCAAACTCGTCGGAGAGGAGACCGACCACCACCAGCCTGTAACCCACTATTTTAATCTGTAGGGCCTCTGCTTTAAAAATATATATAATGTTTGGGGGTTCAAAGTAGTTTTCTAGCAAAAAAAAATATTTTTTTCATGTAAACAAAAAGTGTCAGAAAAGACTTGGTGGATCAAGTGGTTAGAAGAGTAGGTGATGTTCGGCATAAAATGCCAGGACAGTTCAACCCCCCCCCCCAAATGACACCATTTTGGAAAGAAGACACCCCAAGCTATTTTCTGAGAGGCATGTTGAGTCCATGGAATATTTGATTTTTTTGTCATTAGTGATGGAAAAATGACAAAAAAAAAAATACACAAAGTTGTCACTGAAATGATATATTGCTCACACATGCCATGGGTATATGTGGAATTGCACCCCAAAATACATTCTGCTGCTTCCCATGAGTACGGGGATACCCCATGTGTGAGACTTTTTGGGAGCCTATCGGGACCCCGAAAACCAATCACCTCCTTCAGGATTTCTAAGGGCAAAAATGTATGCCTTCACGCCACACTACCTATCCCGGTTTCGGAGCCCATGAAATTCCCAGATAGCAAAAAAAAAAAACAAATGACCCCATTTTGGAAAGTAGACATCCCAAGCTATCTGCTGAGAGGTATGTTGAGTCCATGGAATATTTTATATTTTGCCACAAGTTTCCGGGAAATGACAATTTTTATTTACTTTTTTTTTTTTTTTACACAAAGTTGTCACTGAAATGTTATATTGCTCACACATGCCATGGGTATATGTGGAATTACACCCCAAAATACATTCTGTTGCTTACGGGGTAAGAGTACGGGGATACCCCATGTGTGAGACTTTTTGGGAGCCTATCCGCGTACAGGACCCCGAAAACCAATCACCACCTTCAGGATTTCTAAGGGCATAAAATGGTGATTTTACTCCTCAGTACCCATCACGGTTTTGGAGGCCCTGAAATGTCAAGGTAGCACAACCCCCCCCCCCCCACCAAATGACCCCATTTTGGAAAGTAAACACTCCAAGGTATTTGCTAAGAGGCACGGTGAGTATTTTGCAGCTCTCATTTGTTTTGGAAAATGAAGAAATAAACAGATTTTTTTTTTTTTTACATTTTTCAAATTTCAAAACTTTGTGACAAAATGTGAGATCTGCAAAATACTCAAAATACTTCTCAGCAAATAGCTTGGAGTGTCTACTTTCCAAAATGGGGTCATTTGGGCCCCC
>BLSH010485095.1:81994-95755 GCA_018402905.1 Glandirana rugosa | reverse complement strand
GACACGGTCGATGTGCGTGTTCACTTTGTGGAAGGAGTCCATGGTCATCGGCTGTCTTGGAAGTTGTAATATACCATCCGGGCTTACGGCTTACCACTCCGGTCTTGTTCATGTCCGCTATCATCTAACCCACCGACTGTTACGGAGGTCAAGGAAGTGTAACAGAGGGTGGGCAAGGGAACGACTTTAGTCATCAAAAAGCATAAGAGACTGCTGCATGACTTGGGGCTCAGACTGCTTGGCTGATTTACAAGGGGCTGAGGTGAAAGACAGATGGCCATGGGGTTCAGGTGCCATTTCAGCAAGGGAACGGGTGGGAGACAATGTGAAGGAACTGGAGGCATTGTCAGCCACCCAATCTACTATCGCCTGTACTTGTTCTGGCCTCACCATTCGGCATTCGGGCCTACCATATAATGTTGAAGGTTCTGTCGGCTACTGGTACCTGAGGAAGGTGTTTCACTTGTGCGTGTAGCTGGCACAGATCAACCACTTCCTCTCCTTGCAACAGGAGCTTCACCAACGCCACCAGCACCAGCAGCACCACGACCACGACCAAGTCCCTTATGTGATGTTCTCCTCATTCTGGACGCAAATGTACTATTTAGCACAAATTTATATTATTTTTTAAACCGGCAATGTGCAATTCTGTGCAAGAAATGCACAGCAAGGTGCAAATGTACTATGTAGCACTATTTATTATTCTTTTTTTTTTAAAACCAGCAATGTAGACGCACTTTTTAATTTTGTGCAAGAAATGCACAGCAAGGTGCAAATGTACTATGTAGCACTATTTATTAATAATAAAGAAAAGAATAATAAATTATTATTCTTTTTTTTTTTAAACCAGCAATGTAGATGCACGTTTTATTTTTGTGCAAGAAATGCACCGATGGCCACAAATGTAGTATTTAGAATTTTATTATTTTTTTTAAACCAGCAATGTAGATGCACTTTTTAATTGTGTGCAAGAAATGCACAGCAAGGTGCAAATGTACTATGTAGCACTATTTATTAATAATAAAAAAAAAGAATAATAAATTATTATTATTTTTTTCTAAAACCAGCAATGCACTTTTTATTTTTGTGCAAGAAATGCATCGCTGGCCGCAAATGTAGTATTTAGAATATATATATATTTTTTTTAAACCAGCAATGTAGACGCACTTTTTATTTTTGTGCAAGAAATGCACAGCAAGGTGCAAATGTACTATGTAGCACTATTTATTAATAATAATAAAAAAAATAATAATAAATTCTTCTTCTTTTTATTTTAAACCAGCAATGTAGACACACTTTTTATTTTTGTGCAAGAAATGCACCGCTGGTCGCAAATGTAGTATTTAGAATATTTTTTTTTTTAAATCAGCAATGTAGACGCACTTTTTAATTTTGTGCAAGAAATGCACAGCAAGGTGTAAATGTACTATGTAGCACTATTTATTAATAATAAAAAGAAATAATAATAAATTATTATTATTTTTTTAAACCAGCAATGTAGACGCACTTTTTATTTGTGTGCAAGAAATGCACCGCTGGCCACAAATGTAGTATTTAGAATATATATATATATATATAATTTTAAGCCAGCAATGTAGACACACGTTTTAATTTTGTGCAAGAAATGTCCAGCTGGCCGCAAATGTAGTATTTAGATTTTTTTTTTTTTAAACCAGCAATGTAGACGCACTTTTTAATTTTGAGCAAGAAATGCCCCGCTGGCCGCAAATGTAATATTTTGCACAAAAAAAAAACTTATTTGTCTAACTGCAATGTAAAAGCAGTGTTTAAATATGCCAAAATGTTGCCAACTGAACTAACTGAACACAATTAAAGCAGTGACCCTGACACACAAGCAGTTGCAAGTGCACTGCACTTGTAAAAATGGCTGCAAACACCCACCTAACAAACAGAAAAATTGCTTAGGTTTTATATGAGGCACTTTGCTTAGCAAACAATATGTACTCTAGCAAACAAAAATCTCCTTTAGCAACGACCCACCAATAAATCACTGTTTTTAATAGATTTTCTAAAGCTAATCTGTCCCTCACACCAGCAGCAGCATCCTCTCCCTACACTAGTATGAGATGATTTCCTAAAGCTAATCTGTCCCTCACACCAGCAGCAGCATCATCTCCCTACACTAGTATGATATGATTTTATAAAGCTAATCTGTCCCTCACAGCAGCAGCATCCTCTCCCTACACTAGTATGAGATGATGTGACATGCAGCACTAGGTGACTCCAGCTTATATAGAGGCTGGGTCACATGATGCACCGGCCAATCACAGCCATGCCATTAGTAGGCATGGCTGTGATGGCTTCTAAGGGCAAACAAGTGAAACGCTTGTTGATTGGCTGCCCTGCAGCTATTCAAAAGGTGCGAAAAAGTACCCAAACCTTGAACCCGAACCCGGACTTTTTCTCAAATGTCCAGGTTCGGGTTCAGGACATGGACGCCCTAAAGTCCGGTACGAACCCGAACTTTACAGTTCGGGTTCGCTCAACTCTATTAATGATGTTGAAGAGCTGTGGGATGAGTCTGCTGTGAGCCAAACTACGGAGAGTACCCCTTCAGCGGTGGCTCCATTTCAGCTTAAATCAGACTTTTATCCCATTAGCTCTAGAGGAAAAGTGTTAGACACATTTCGGAAAAACATAGAGAAAGATCTAACCAGGTTGGCATCCTGTGTGTATAATCAGGGACGTATATATAAAGATAATCTCACTAGGGAGGAGTGGGAGTCCCTTTTGGAGCTTAGCCAAGACTCCTCCATTGTGATTAAAAGTTCTGATAAATCAAACTGCTTAATAAAAACATTTTATTGGAAAAAAAAAAAAGTTCCGATAAAGATGGTCTGATAGTTGTCCAAGATGCATCCGCATATCAAGCAGAGGCAACGAGATGACTGTCAGACGATAAGACTTACACTCACCTAAAGAGGAACCCCACAGTACAATTTAATCTTGTACTAGAAAAATTGATATCCAAGGGGGTCCGGTTGAGAGTTATATCTATCAAGGAAGATGAAGCAATGATACCCGATTTTCCCGTACATCCTGTTTTCCATCATCTCCCTAAAACCAATTAGCGGTTGGGACCCTTGTTAGGCCGCCCATAGTGGCTGGAATTGGCGCTCTGAATGAAAACTTGAGTTTCTGTTTATTTTTGGGGACAGGAATACCTATCGGGCTGCCATTAAACTGTACAAGCACTACATAGACAACCTGCTTTTCATTTGTTCAGATGCAGTGGGGCAATTGGAGAATTTTTTACAATATTTGAACAATAATGATTTAAACCCCAGCTTCACGGGTTCTATGGATTGCGGGTCGATCCCATTTTTGGATGTAGTTCTGTCCCACAGAGAAGAGCAGGTGGTTTCCAATATTGAAAGGAAGCCTCTCTCAGGCACACCCTCCTCCGTGCAGACTCTGGGCACCCTGGACATGTGACCCAAGGTATTCCTGTGGGTCAAATTCTAGGGTTGCGCAGGATTTGCAGCAATAAAGAGGAATTCCAACAAGAGAAAAAAGGGATGTATGATAGATTCCGTGATAGGGGGTATCAGGTTAATTCATTACAGAGTTACAATTGCCATTGCAGAATAGACGCCTAGGGTGGTTTTGTTACAAAAAAGGAATAAATCTACAGCAGATTCAATTACTATCTTTATTTTCTCTACAGCATTTCGTTTGGGGTCCGGTCAGGAGGATTGTAGCACACAATATACCCTTTCTATATGAGATGAACGTTATCAAAAGATTTTAAGCAAAGGGTTCAAAACTGTATTCAGGCATGCACCAACTTTAGCTAATTTATTGTTCCTTAGTGATTTCACTTCCCGTGGCCACAAGAGGACTAGGCCACTAATTGGTAGCAGTTTCATTCCACAGTTAATAGAAGGTCCTTTGAAATGAATACATTTATAAACTGTAACACTAGGTATATTATTTATTTGATTACCTGTAAAGCATGTGCAATACAATATGTTGGTTGCAGTACACAGAGATTGCGGGACCGTCTAAACAATCATGTTCGTGACATTAACAAGAAGCATGGTACCAATGTTGCAAGGCACTTTAATGATGCACATGCAGGGGACACCTCTCTCTTACAGATTCAAGGTATAGAAAAAATTAACACACCCACAAGGGGCGGTGATGGTTTTGGTATACTCTGCAAGTGAGAGGTGTTCTGGATTTTTTCTTTGCAAACTAGAATACCGAGGGGGATAAATTTTGAATGGGATCTCAATCATTTTTACAGCTGAAGTTTCCCTCCCCCCCTCCTCTCTCTCGTTTCTCGCTTCTATGTGTGTCCACATTTATATATTATAAGGTACACATGGAGAGGAGAGATGTAATGCAGGTTTTCTGGCTGTGATTCTGTAATAGTCTTTCCCCCCTTTGGTTAGAGGCAATAGCTGTATCTTTTTAGAGTTCTCTTGGCTTTAGGTTTTGTAGCAATAGGATGTGGTTTCTTCATTAATGTTTTGTATTTTTTTTTCATCTTAGATATTCATTTAATTGAAACACATGATTCCATGTTTATTTAAACACTGGTAATTGTATGTATTTTTGTGGTTGTGACGAAGCACGCTAGACGTCTGAAATGCGTTACCCCTTTTCTCTCTGTGCCATAAGCTCTTTGGATGTAATTTTATGATCTCCTGGAATAAACACATATTGAATTGTATTGGGTGTGCAGCCAATCCTTGGGTATTGGTTTAATACCCCTTAACACTTGACCTTTGGAAACTTTTGGCTGAATAATCAACAGGACAATTTTAATGAGCAAGGTTGGCCAAAATTCACTAGAGAGAAAATGCACAGGCAAGGGTTTTACTATGAGAATTATGATACTGCACAGATTACAGCAGTGTAAAATTTTCTACAGTTTTAACCAGGGATAATAAGCCTAACTGTTATATACCTAATTTTTAATCTATATAAGGGGAGAGAGGGTGCAGTGAATGTAAGGGATATAATGTGTCATGATTTATATGCACTCAGTAACAAGTGAATGCTCTACTCTGAGCATCCAAAACTTAAAAAAGGCCCTACTACCATAAAATAAAATAAAAAAGCACAAAAAGACCACTTTTTTTTTTTTTTTAAAGATCACTTTTTTAAAAGCAAAATCCCACTGTAAATCTCAAACCCACAGGATTTGCCTCAAATCCATGATAGTGACAAACCCAAACTTTGTCCCTAATAAGAAATCACATAACTTATTTATAAGATGTATTTATGTTTTCCACTTTTGCCACGAGAGGTGGGAATTCCTGTTTCATGTTACCCCATGATTTTGCCAGGTTATAAATGTCACCCAGAGGGAGAGGATCCAGCACTACCTAGGTACATGGGATTCCTGCTGTAGGGAAAAGGTTCCATAATGGAGGGATGACTGGAGGGAATGTGCTCCCTTGAGGTTAATATACTGTAAGAGAGATGCAATTTTACCACTGCAGCCCTGGAAGGATTTACCCTCTTAATGACCAGGCCCGCAATCTCACATGCATGGACCGACATACACCTACCGTGATTCAGCAGCCGAGCCACATTGCCACAGTATAACTGCGGCGGTTGATCGGCAAGTGGTTAAACTTATGGTTATCTAAACAGTGTTAATATAATATGAATGTAAATGAGGACTATATTGGATTTATGACAGAAAAACTAATGCATTGTTCACTGTTTTTAACACAGATAAAATAATGCAATTTGCTGGAGTGATCATTAAGAGAATAAGTAATAGAATGAACAGGCTGCTGGTGACCTCATATAAGTCCACCACACACCATTTATGTGACTCTCATCTCTTTAAAGACTACAGAGTTATCCACAGCCTTCAACAATTTTTCTGTTACAAAGCACAGCCTGCGGCAAGCATAGCGTATTGTAAACCCAGTAGACAATTGGAGAGCTCTAAAGTCAGTGTAAAAATGAGCACAAAAAAAAATAAAAATCACATTTCTGGAATAATGGTACCTTTCTTACATGTACATATGTGTATATTTTGTTTACTAAACTGTTAATGTTCCCTTAAATTCTTTTAACAGACCTATTAAGTAGAACCTTGTATTTAAAGTGGGCAAGTTAAATGTCATAACTGATTCTATAATTATACAATATCAATTTAATAATCTGTTTTTATTAAAACAACTTATGCAGTATTTAGTAAAGTAAGATATCTAATGGAATTACTCAGTGGAATTAATCTGTCTTTTATTGGCAGGAAATACATTGTGCAAAATGTGCCAATGAATTATTAACCACTTCAGAGTACTGAGACAAGCGTCTTTTCTTCTTGTAAGGCGCTTGATCAGTCTTTAAGTAAGTTGAGAGAATATAGCCTTCAGCAAAGTAACTAATTGTGGTAGCAATTTATCAGCCCCAGAGCTGTTGTTTATACTAGTATTCCCAGGGTGCATTAACACAGCGCTTTGGTTAGCCAATTTTATTCTAGCACAATTGGCAGTGTAGAAAATATTTTCCCTTTTTCAACATATTTTAGTGATGGTTTTAGAAAAATATATGCAGACTATCTATCTATCTATCTATCTATCTATCTATCTATCTATCTATCTATCTATCTATCTATCTATCTATCTATCTATCTATCTATCTATCTATCTATCTATCTATCTATCTTTCTATCTATCTATCTATCTATCTATCTATCTATCTATCTATCTATCTATCTATCTATCTATCTATCTTTTTTTCAAAACAGTTTAGGTGAGTTTATCAGAGTTTGGAGTTTGGGCATTTATTTATTTCATTGACCAGAATTTTAATTTATTCTGGCCATTGAACTAAATAAACGTTGAAGTGCTAAACGCGCCTAGCATTTATGAGCATTTAACAGTGTTCAGCGTTTTTTTGTGGTCAAAATTGACTCTCCTGAATGCAATTTTAGGGCGTTACAAAAACAGCCAATAAACTTTCCTGCTGTTAAACTGCTAAAAATGTCCATGTGTGCACGGACTTCTAGGATAACATAGAGGAGAGTTTAAGGGTAGAAAAAAATGCCTAAACACATGATTTTAACAGCAGCACTTGCATGAGGCCTAAAGCCTTGTACACACGAGTCGACGATCGTATACAACAGGTCGTATGAACGACCGTTGTATGCGAAATCGATCGTTAGTATGTGCGATTAGAACAGCCGACGTACGACGGTCGTACAACAGGAGTTTTATGATCAAACTAGAAAACTTTGGTAGTACCAGCAAGCAGTCATACGACCGTTGTATCATGTGTGCAGAGAAGTTGGTCCAACAAGCTGTACCCGCAAAAACACGAATGCTCAGAAGTCTGGAATGGCCGGAAGTGTCCGTTCGTGTAAACCTATCTTTCTATTTCACAATGCATAGTCGTTCGTCTATTGGCAATTGAATTCAAATAGCAAAATGCTGCGCACATGAGCAGCTTTTTCAATGGGATAATAATGAAGATGCATTGCTAGTGATACTCATGTTACGAATGTAATGAAAGACAGCTGTTCTGTAGTGATATTAATAGAGTTTGCATTATTTTTAATCTCTTTTATTCTATTTAACATTTCCCCAATATCATAATCTCTGAAATATAATAATTCCTTTAATTGAACGTGTTTGTGGTTCCTTGCTATTTGTTCTAACTTTTCTTTTTAATGTAACTGCCTACTTCAAACCTGTCATTTTCTTCAATAAACTTAGGCAAGTGTTGTTATTTGCATTACTCTTTATTTTTAAAGCATAAAGAACAGAAAATAAATTAGCAAAGCAATTTTTATGCAAAGAAAATATAACAGAAAAAAACAGTTTCTTCACAGAAAAATGGGTTAAAGATTAAATGCAACGAAAAAAATCAAAACAAAAATACAGAAAAATAAATAAATACCTCAATGGGGATATTGGCCATAATCCCCAGACCATGGTTGTTGGTGGGGGTCATGGGAAAAAAATTGCCACTGGCCAGCATGCTGGTGTGGTGTTTGGGTTGGGTGGTGAGATGGGGTAGGTGGTGGAGGTGGAGGCACCTTCTCGTGAAGCTCTGTGTACTCCGTAATGAGCCCCATCCCCTTGAACAGCACCTGGCTTATCAGCTCCTCAGCCCTGTTCTGCTGGTATGGAGCCATTTTTTTAAGTTTCGCTGCAGCATAGGCAGCGAATGACTCCTCCTGGTCCAGATCCCTCTGGAGGATTTGTGTGGCCTTCTCAAAAAAGGAGGAAGCTGCTTCATCCATATGATGGCTTTTCCTCTTCCTTTTCCTACCAACCTGAAGGGGAGGAATTTGTGATTGGCAAAGCTGTGAAGAGCCAGCTGCCTCCTCCTCAGTCACTGTCTCGGTGACACTTTCCTGTGTATAAAAAAGTGACATTATTAGAATATGTTTGTTTGTGTGGGTGATGAATCCAAACAAATTTACATTTCATGAATAGAGTAGAGCGAACCCGAACTGTAAAGTTCGGGTCCATACCGAACTTCCGGGTGCCCGTGTCCCGAACCCGAACGTTTGAGAAAAAGTCCGGGTTTGGGTTCTGGTATTTTATCACGCATGTTGAATAGCTGCAGGGCAGCCAATCAACATGCGTTTCACTGGTTTTCCCTAGAAGCCATCACAGCAATGCCTACTAATGGCATGGCTGTGATTGGCCAGTGCATCATGTGACCCAGCCTCTATATGAGGCTGGAGTCACAGTGCTGCATGTCACATGCTCTCAGGTTAGTGTAGGGAGAGGATGCTGCTGGCACTGTGAGGGACAGATTGTGAGGGACAGATTGCAGATCTAATCACTAGGTAAAGATTACTACTACTGCTGTGTGGGACAGATTGCAGATCTAATAACTAGGTACAGATTACCACTACTGCTTTGAGGGACAGATTGCAAATCTAATAACATCTCATCCTGCATTACAGAACGATCTGATTACAGAACGATCTCTCATCCTGCATTACAGAACGATCTGATTACAGAATGATCTGATACTGGACTAGGTAGAGATTACTACTGCTTTGAGGGACAGATTGCAGATCTAATAACATCTCCCATTTTTCTTCCTTTTGCAGCCCTCTAGTACTTTCCAGGACTTTTTTACAGCCATTTTTGTGCCGAAAAATTCGGGTCCCCATTGACTTCAATGGGGTTCGGGGTCCGGGGTCAAGTTCGGGTAACGTTTGGTACCGAACCCGAACGTTTCTGCAAAGTTCAGCCGAACCCGCCGAACCCGAACATCCAGGTGTTCGCTCAACTCTATTCATGACTGTTGCTTATTGAATAATTAGAAATAACAAACACTAGCATTCTGGCACCAACATTTTGATTTATCCTTAAAATGACCTTAGGCCACAACTGGGTTTGGATATAGAAACAAATGTGTTAAGACTCAAATGTTTGGACAATAATGTTTAGTTCTTATCATTGTATTTTATCTTTACAATATGTTCACCAACACTATACCTGAGACAAGACGGCCTCCTCCTCATTTTCATCCTCAGGTCTAGGAGCCATGGCCTCAGCAGAAGTAGAGGGAAGGGTGAAAAGGGATGGCCTAGCCTCAGAGGGATTTTTTAAAAACTGCAGGCTGTCAAAGTACCAGAGCTTCAGGACATAGACAGCAGATGCTGCAGCTTCAGACCTTTGGGAGTCTTGTACCTTTTTCACCTCCCTCCCATATGTAGTCCTGATGTTTGCAATTTTGGTGCGTACATATTTAGCTGTAGCATCAGGTTTGATAAACTTGCACAGCCCAACCAATTGCTGTACAACTGCCAGCCGTCGTGCCCGATTAAAATAGTCCTTTGTGTGGACATTCCACAGACAGGGGAGTTGCCTGAACATATCCATGAACTGTGGCAGGAAGTCTTGCGAGAAAAAATTGTCACTCATTATACCTGCAAGACACAAGACAAAGCATCATGCAACTTCACCCAGCATACCACTAAAAGCTCCACCAAATCTAGGCCCCAAGCCAAGCAATATAAGCCATTCTTTCCAATCCAATCCAAGCATAACAGTATAGGCCTCTACCCACCTATGTCAGAAGCTCCAGTCGAACCTTCGTTTGCACCAGCTAGTGAGCAGTTTCTCGCACGTTCGTTCTCACACAACGTTCCTACCTACGGCCGTTTCCTTGAGCGTCCGTTCGGCTTTTATACACTGTGCTTGCATACCGCTCTCAGGTGCGTCGTGGCGCTGGGGCGTGACTCGTACCAACGCCTCCACGGAACGAACAATCTATGACAAACGAGCTACGATCGGTTGGGCAAAAATCATGGCGGATTTGCATAGGAGCCAGTCTAGCAGACACCACAAAATGAGGGCCACCCCCATGATGACCAGGGCAGAAATGGTCGACATGGTGGGAATCATGGAGGCCAGGGATTACGATTGTAAGAGGGGGGATTATTTGAGGCCGAACAGCCATAAGGATTATATCCTAGACAGGGTCATTTAGTGGCTGTCTCAAAAATATGGGATCCAGCGGGCCAAGGATCAGCTCCACAAGTGCTGGTCTGATCTCAAACATCGGGAGCAAGACCAGCTGGGCCGGATCCTTCGAATCCTTGAAAAAAGTAAGCAATATTTTTTTGTAACCAATATGTAGATGTGTAAATTCGGTGTCTGGATCTGTTCTTGGTCAAAGTAGCTAGAGAGAATTATCTGTGAATTTTTGAACTCTTTGTATGCCTTGGGGTTCCCAAATTTAATTTCCAAATCAAGCATACTGTATATGAAGAATACCATTTTAGACTGTTTTCAGACATTCCTTTAGCTTTTGCACTTATGTTCTTTTGGTATTTTGCAACAGGGAAACAAAAAAAAAACAAAGGACCCACCCCCCAAGGGACCAACGGATGCTCCCACCTGGCCCGTCAGCGGAGGGGGAATCAAGCCCACCTTCACGCCCAGAAGGTAAGTGCTAAATGACAACTATACAAATTGTGCCACAGACAGGGGTGCTGCTAGGTGGACAAAAGGGCAGGACTTTCAGGTCTAAATTAAAGGATAAGTATCACTTTACTGGCTGCTGACTAATTCATCAGTGGCCATTAATCCAGCCTCGCTAGTGCAGACATGGGGAGAGGATAGCCCCCAGTGCTGGAAGGCACACAAATACATATGATGGATATCAGACAGCCCACATGCCATAGGAGCGAGGGGGGGGCAGCTGTAGGAGTTGATGAATGTTGCCACTTGTCAAGTATTTGGGCCATGGAAAATGGCATCATTTTCCATTTGTTGTTTTTTTTTGCAGAAAATCCTACAGAGGCCCCCCAAGCCTATGCAAGAAGTCCACCAGATGCACCCAGCCCAGCCCAATTGCAAGGTTGGTACACTTGAAAAATATCATACAATGTATGTGTTGAACTTGTAGTGACTTTGGGATGCTCAATGAATAGTGTTGAGCGAACCTGAACTGTAAAGTTTGGGTCCGTACCGAACTTTTGGGTGTCCGGGACCCGGACCCGAACCCGGACTTTTCAAAAAAAGTCCGGGTTCGGGTCCGGGGCTCTGGTATTTTATTCCACGTGTTGAAAAGCTGCCAAGGGCAGCCAATCAACAAGTGTTTCACTGGTTTTCCCTAGAAGCCATCACAGCCATGCCTACTAATGGCATGGCTGTGATTGGCCAGTGCACCATGTGACCCAGCCTCTATGTGGGGCTGGAGTTACCGTGCTGCATGTCATATGCTCTCAGGATAGTTTGGGGAGAGGATGCTGCTGGCTCTGTGAGGGACAGATTGCAGATATTATAGAACATCTCATCCTGCATTACTGAACGATCTGATTGTGGACTAGGGAGAGATACTAGTACTGGTGCTTTGAGGGAGGGAGAGATACTAGTACTGGTGCTTTGAGAGACAGATTGCACACCTCATCCTGCTGCACAGAACAATCTGATTGTGGACTAGGGAGAGATACTAGTAGGGAGAGATACTAGTACTGGTGCTTTGAGGGAGGGAGAGATACTAGTACTGGTGCTTTGAGAGACAGATTGCACACCTCATCCTGCTGCACAGAATGATCTGACTGAACTAGGTAGAGTCTGTTGCTTTAAGGGAAAGATTATTCTTCTAAAATCATCATCAAGTTGTACAGGGAAAGGTTCCAGCTGTTGCTTTAAGGGAAAGATTAGTGTTCCTAAATCATCATCAAGTTGTACAGGGAAAGGTTCCAGCTGTTGCTTTAAGGGAAAGATTAGTGTTCTAAAATCATCAAAGTGTGTGGGGAAAGCCTATATCAGCCACAGGGAGCGATATTAGTGTTCTAAAATCATCTTCAAAATGTGTGGGAAAAGCCTATATCAGCCGCAGGGAGCCATATTAGTGTTCTAAAATCATCTTCAAAGTGTATGGGAAAAGCCTATTGCAGGCGCGGGGAGCCATATTAGTGTTCTAAAATCATCTTCAAAGTGTATGGGAAAAGCCTATTGCAGGCGCGGGGAGCCATATTAGTGTTCTAAAATTTAGCAGACCTCTAGGACTTTCCAGGACTTTGTTACAGCCATTTTTGTGCCTAAAAGTTTGGGTCCCCATTGATTTCAATGGGGTTCGGGGGCCGTGTCAAAGTTCGGGTCCAGTCCGGACCCAAACCCGGCTGATAAAGTGGGAGAAGAGGGTTGCATTGACAATCCAACACAATGAGCAGCACATTGAACACATTTTATAAGTGGTCAGAAACTTGTAAATAACTCATGAAAGAATAAAGTTACATTAAAACCAAGCACACCATTGTTTTTCTTGTGAAATTCCCAATAAGTTTGATGTGTCACATGACCCTCTTCCTAAAAAAACAAAAGTTGGATTCAAAATGGCCGACTTCAAAATGGCCGCCATGGTCACCACCCATCTTGAAAAGTTTCCCCCCTCACATATACTAATGTGCCACAAACAGGAAGTTAATATCACCAACCATTCCCATTATATTAAGTTGTATCTATGTAAATGGCCCACCCTGTACATACAGTATACAGCACTGTGTTCTGGAAGAGGGATGAGGAATTGCTGTCCCACTCCCAAAACACAATAGAGTTAGCCTGAGCAGTGCTCAACCATTCATAGGAAGCTTTACATTCTATGAATGAATACAAAGCTTCCTCTGATTGGCTGTGTTGGAGATTGTGACATCATCTGCCTTCCTCTTTGCCTCGGCCAATCAGAGGAAGCTTTGTATTCAGTCATAGAATACAAAGCTGCCTTATGAATGGCTGGGCACTAGAGTTGAGCGAACACCTGGACGTTCGGGTTCTGCTGGTCCGTCCGAACTTCGGGACAAAGTCCGGGTCCGTGTCCGGACGGAAACCGAACGCTCGCACGGACAACGAAATCAATGGGGACCCGAACTTTTAGGCACAAAAATGGCTGTAACAAAGTCCTGGAAAGCCCCAGAGGGCTGTAAAAGGAAGTAAAATGGGGGTAAGGGTAGGGCAAGTGCCCTACAAAAAAATGGGGACAGGGAAATAACTTTAAATATTTTTAAAAAAATAAAAACATAAAAAATGCAAAAATGGAGGTGAATGTGGATCATCTTCAAACTGTGTCTGAAAAGTATTAATTAACGGTAGAAGCCATATAACTGTTCTAAAATCATCTTCAAACTAGGGCAAGTGCCCTACAAAAAAATGGGGAGAGGGAAAATAAATTAAAATCAAATAAAAAAATGGGAAGGGGGGTGGATGTGGAGTAGGAGTCTAGAGGTTGACTAGGCCGTGACCATGGCAGTGTAGGTGGAAGTGGCGGTGGTAGAGGAGTAGGAGGAGGTAGCCA
>BLSH010485095.1:50983-62331 GCA_018402905.1 Glandirana rugosa | reverse complement strand
TTTTACCTTTCTTGTTCGCGGGGAAGAGGGAGGATTTTATTTCACGTTTAAACACTCGCAAGGGAGATACCCTGTGCGTGATCACCCCCCGTCGAGTGGAGCCTGTTTTTCTGGCGATGTTTTACGTATGTGTTATAATTATTCGCGGAGGGGGTTTCATACTTCTTTTTTGTTAGATATTTATTCACGTTACTTTTTTAATATATAGTTTCAGGTATTTAGTCTACAGAAGTACGGTAGACCTATTTGTTTTGTCAGGTTTTAGAAGTTTTCCACTGAACACGAAATTGGTGAACTGTTGACCCGTGAATTTGGGGGAAGGATTTAGTATGACTGAGTAATTGTCATTCAAAATGTGAGAGCACTGAAAGCTGAAAATTGGTCTGGTTAGGAAGGGGGTTTAAGTGCCCAGTTGTCAAGTGGTTAAAGCACAAGTCACCTTTTGAAGATTTTGGACTGTTTTGTTTATCCAGATGGCATGAAGACATCTGATTTATGGACTTTGATATATAATTTTTTCATTGCACTTATTTATAGATTGTTTTTTCTTCATACTTTGGGGGAGGCGCTTATTAATATTGTGTATGCATTTTGTAGCGGTCTTTTTGTCCGAGGTGAGCTGCCCCCCACTAGTGCGTGTCCCATAGAGGGAACGCTCACAAATTTGCACTTTATTTTAGGAGGGAGAAGGGGCGCTTGTTCTTTCCATTTTACATATGTGAGGGGGAAACTTTTCAAGATGGGTGGTGACCATGGCGGCCATTTTGAAGTCGGACATTTTGAATCCAACTTTTGTTTTTTCAATAGTAAGAGGGTCATGTGACACATCCAACGTATTGGGAATTTCACAAGAAAAACAACGGTGTGCTTGGTTTTAACGTAACTTTATTCTTTCATGAGTTTCTGACCACTTATAAAATGTGTTCAATGTGCTGCCCATTGTGTTGGATTGTCAATGCAACCCTCTTCTCCCACTCTTCACACACTGATAGCAACACCACAGGAGAAATGCTAGCACAGGCTTCCAGTATCCGTAGTTTCAGGTGCTGCACATCTCGTATCTTCACAGCATAGACAATTGCCTTCAGATGACCCCAAAGATAAAAGTCTAAGGGGGTCAGATCGGGAGACCTTGGGGGCCATTCAACTGGCCCATGACGACCAATCCACTTTCCAGGAAACTGTTCATCTAGGAATGCTCGGACCTGACACCCATAATGTGGGAGGATACTACTTACAATATGATTCTGTCAATTAGGATTAAGTCAATGTGTGAATAGGAATTGTGTCTGGAGGAATGAAAGGTATAGTCATGTTTATTTGCGGGTTGGCACCTCCAGACATCATAGACTTCCTCAGTATGAAGGAAGGGGTGTAGTTTAGGCAGAGGGCGCTTGAACTTGGAGGTGGTGTCCATCTTGTAGTCCGCCGATAGGTTATAGTCTCCGCACATTATCAGAGCTCCCTTTCTAACAGAGGCAACTTTGCAGAAGAGTTTTCTCATAAAACAAATTTGGTGAAAGTTGGGTCCATAAGGATTTACAATGGTGTACATTTGTTGTTAAGTTCTCCTACTAAAATGAAGTATCTCCCTTCCGGATCTGGATGCATCTCTTGGAGGGTGAAGGCAATGGAATTTTTAATACCGATAAGCATGCCTTTTTGTTTCATAGGAGCCGAAGCCATGAAGATGTGTGGAACGTTTTTGCGTTGAAAGGTAGGAGTGTTAGAGGCCAAACAGTGCGTCTCTTGTATGCACAGTATATTGTTGCATAGTTTGAGAGCCTCTACCCAGAGCGAGGATCTCATTGCAAGGTAATTTAAGCCATGTACTTTAAAGTATCCAGTATGGGACAGTAACAATTTCCAACCAGAAAACCAGATAACCCAGACGCATGCGAAGGGAGGGTCTCTCAATAGAAGCATGCTCCATCTCAGATAGGTCAGATCACAAATAAAAAATTAGATAGAACAACAAAGAAAAAAAGAAGTCAAACACTTTGGAAAAGTCAAACAAGGTAAAAAGGCAAATTCCAATGGGAATCTCGTGGCAGATTTATTGCACATTTTTCTGGAGGGGAAATTCATGCACTATGAGCTCCATAATGCTATACAGGAGTCAAGTTGATTATCTTGGATTGTATAAATGAGGTGTTCAGGTGTTCTGCTTTTTTATTTTTCCTCTTGTGAGACACCACTTGCTAGTCACTCTGAGTATCAAGCTTAGAAGAGGAAGAGGGTCCCACAGGAGCTTGGTCAGGGAGAATGTCCCAGGAAAGGAGCAGAGTGAGGCCTTCTTCTAGTGTAGTGATCACTGAGGAGTTGCCACCGGGGCAATGGTTAGTTTTGTTGGGTAGTCCCACAGGAACACAATTTTATGATTGCTTAGTGTCTTTGTCATCTGCAGTATGGATTTGCACTTCTGCATTGTGTATTGTGAGAGATCCGCAGACAGCTGAATGGAGGAATACTTCCCTTGGGGTTGTACATTTTTGCAAAAAGCCACCATGAGCTGTTCTATTATATGGAAAAAGCGTGCTTGCATCAGTACGTTCCTTGTAATGTTATCTGTGAGATGTTATGGTTGAGAAGGTGGTAAATTCTGTCAATGACCAGGTCTGAGTCAAGCGCAGAGGGTAAAAAATCTATTATGAGGACCTGGGCAAATTGCTGGAGTTGAAGGTTGTATTGCCTCTGGAATTCCCTGTATTTGTAAATTGTTCCTGCGTTACCTGTCCTCAAGGTCAGCTACTTTGGTTTTAAGCCAGGACACCTCATCAGACTGGTAATTGTGCGATTCCACCAGGGAGTTTTTCTCAATGTGATCGATTTTACCTAGTTCCCCCACTTCAGCCTTAAAGTTCCTCATACACTCCATCATATCTGCATGCAGAGAGCTGCGGAGGGATACAAGAATGTCTTTTAATGTGGTGTCTGAGAGGGGCTGGTTATTGGTGGGATAAGCATTAATTGTGTCCTCTAGCTCCCTCATATCGTCTAGAGAATCCTGACATATGCTCACCTTTGCCTTGTGGGTTCCGGCATTTATGCAGGGTTTTGATTTAGCTGGGCTCCGAGACAGTGGTGTAGAGGCATCAGGTGATTTAAGCAGGGAGTCAACGTGAGAGCTATGGCTTGCTGTAATGGAGATGGAGCCGCCATCTTGTGAGATGCTTTAGGCCACTGGTGGGAAGAAATGTTGAAGTTTCTTTGGCTGTGATAACTGTTTCCTTTTCTGGTCATCATGAGATGTTGGGCAGCACTTTAGGCAGTTGATAGTGTGTTTTAGGCAAGCCAGGAACACCTCTGTAGGCTCAGATTCCCATCGCTGGAGTGAAGCTGCAAGCTTAGGCGTCCACGCAGCAATGTTGTGGCCGTGCCTCTCCTTAAATGTATATTTTACTTGGCCTTTTTTTTCATATCTTACTTTTCCTTGACACATTTTTATACCTTAATTTTTAAGAATTTAGATACTCCCTATTTATACCATATGCTTTATCAAATGTTCCATACCATTATCTTGCTTTCTTTTATTTACAGAAATAGGGTTCTGTTTTTAGCAATATTTTTACATTTCTACATATAGCACTGTATATGTGTTTGAAAAATAATTCCTATTACATAAAAAGCTTCTCTTAAAATTTAAAACCTTGTTTTTTTTTTTGCAAAAGTCATAGTTTTTGCAGATATCTTATTTAATATATTAGAAAAACACTTATAATAATTAATTTTGTGTCTGGTATTGCCGTACGACCAGTTCTTGTAGATCATTTCAACAATTTCACAACTGAAAGTGCTAACAGAAATTAAAGTAGGTTTTCAAAACCCGTTCTTTACGGTTAGCTCAGGGTATGTTTGAATGTCTGTGTATCCTTTCCAATGTTTCTCAATTGACCCTGGGAAATAACTCAGAGATAAGCCAGTTTAGGTGATCCTCCTTCCGTCCATATGCCAGAATGTGCACTTTCACCTATTTGAAATGTATATGTTATGGAGAGGTCTAAAACAGACCTCTGTATAACAGAGTAACAGAGAGAGAGGAAGCGAGTGCTATTAAACAGCCCCCCCCTCCCCATAGTCACCTTTTGTTAAAGCATAAGTTCACCTTTTCGGGCAGAATTTAATTTTTCATAATAAGTAGACGCATTTTCCAATGCCATTTCTGGTTCAGCTATCCCAGTGTGCTTTTCTCTCACTTATCTTATCCACAGGAGGTTTAAAATCTTGTCAGTTTATTTGAATTTTTTTAATTATTTTCAGATTCCATCACTTCCTGTAGATTCTCTCAGCATTCATTTCCTGTAGGTCATCTCCCAGAAGCCTTCACTTCCTTGTTGCATCACAGAAGAGGGTGTGATAGGGTGTCATCACCACTTTGGACCACACCTCCCTCATTACTATACCACCTTCCACCCAGTTCCTATGCAATCTGATTGTACAATCTCCTTTAGATCTCTCATCAGCTACGTAGTACAAGGGCCTGTCTGATTTTATACAAATTGAATGGATTGGTCAGGTCTGTCCTTCTATTCCATAATTCTGTTAAATCTAAAGCAAATTGTACAGAGATTGTACAGATTGCATAGTGTATGGTCATCTTTATACAAGTACATAGGAGAGAGGGGAGGGCTGGCAGCCTTAGGCCTGGGGGGCCAATCAAGTGGCCCACCTACCATCCTCAAGCATCAGTGTGACAAGAACTGGCGCTAGAGGAATGTGGCTGCAGTAGAGAGCAGAGCCGATGCTTCCTGTATAGCTCCTGTGACAGGTGGAGTACATCTGGTATCACTCCACCTGTGACAGCGCTAAATAGGAAGCATCGGCTCAACTTCCTCTAGTACTTTCTTCATGCCGATGCTCGGGGATGGCGGGTCAGGAACCCACGATCTGGGCTTGCTGACCCACCATCCCAGAGCAGGAGGTGGCAGGCCACATCAGAGGGTGCTGTGGGCCAGCGGTTGGGCACCCCTAGTGTAATGTGTGTAATATGTGGTGTTTTTACTAAGCGATCTTGTTGTTTTCTCCTTGCTTTACAGGGAATAACAAAAAAGCAAGATTGCTTGTTAGTGTACCGAGCTCTGTGTTATTTACCAAGGTGGTGATGGTGGTTGGCAGGGGTGAGTAGAGACGATGGTGGCAAAGTGATGTATAGGGAAAACAGTCTAAGGTTTTCCATGATTACAACGGCGGGGGAGGACAATGTGGCCCTCCAAGGCCTCCAGGGACTAAAGTGCAAACAAGTCACTGTATGAATCCCTCAGAGCTGGGTACCTGATTCTCCTGCAACTAGTGAAGGACAAGTCCCAGCATTAAGCCCTGAGATCTAAAGATGTGACCCCCTTAGATCTCATGGGTTCATGCTTTGACCTGTAGTTCTTCACAAGTTGGGAGGAACAGGGCTGTGTGACACACCCTGAGCTCTGAGGGGTTCATGCTGGGACCTGTAGTCCTTCACTTTTGGAGGGTTGCAGCCCCAAAACTTTAGGACTACAAGTCCCAGCATTAACCAGTCAGATCTAAGGATATGACCCATTAAATCTCCTGGGTTCATGCTGTGACCTGTAGTTCCTTCACTAGTTGAAGGGACAGGGGGACACATCCTGAGCTCTGAGGGGTTCATGCTGGGATCTATAGTTCCTTCACTAGGTACCTGTAGTTCTTCACTTTGGGGAGGGGTCACATCCCCCAAAAGTTAAGGACTATAAGTCCCAGCATGAGCCCCTTAGAACTGAGTATGTGACTTCCTCCTCCTCCTCCCCCTCCCATCCCTAGAATGTCATCTGCTCCCAGCTCCTCAGCTGTTCTCCTCTCTGTATGGGTCTCTGGTTGCCTGGCTCACTCATGACACACATGGTTCAATCCCTGGTGCCCGGCCTCACCTCACAGTCTTGAGAGATTCTCAAATCCAGTTCCCTTCTTCCCTCTGAACATGCCACTGCACAAACTGGATGAGGTGGGTGGAGCTAAGCAGCAGGCGCAGAGGAGGAGGTAGTTAAATTCTTCTCCGCTCTGAATGCTGGGGCGGCCTCACTTTGCATTAGTGAACATAATGTCACAGGTTGCTAGATGCGAGGCGGGCTTAGCAACCAGTGGCCAGCGGTGGAACAAGTGAAAATGTGCAATTATTAATTTATCTGCAGCTCTTTGTAATTTTCCTTTTTTATGACATTCTCTTTGTAGGGATACCTAATATATGTAATGTTATAAGTATTTACCCAGATAGCAAGGATAACTTGTCACAAACTTCTGACAGTGTTGAACTGTAAGTCTTGTTAACTTGCTGCACATTTGCACTGTCAAGTTGTACGCTTGCAGAGAACTGCAAGTCACAGTGACCCTTGTGTTGGGATGACAATTGCACAGCATAACTGAACCAAAACTTGGAGCAGACTTGCATAATGTTTGCAAAGCAAATTGATCTGGAGTCATGCAATGCAGACTTGCTGCAATTGTGCAACACACTTGTGAAACCTGGCAAGTCTAGCAATAGCTTAGCAAGTCATTTTTTTGTTCAAATATTTTATTGAGATAAAGCTGAGCACAGAACAAGTATACAGGTATTATTGTGACTAGTTGACGTTTTCAACAAGATATGCACATCAAGAAGGAAGCATGGAAACATAAGTAGCAAGTAAAATTTTGTATGGTAGTACAATCCTCAATAAAGGCATTTAGAATCTGGATAAAAATCCAATCACATAGAACTCATAGACTGGGAGAGGGATAAACAATGGAGGGGTGGTATAACAGAATGAATATACATGGGCACACCAACTGGCTCCCAAAGAGATATAGTGGCCGCATTTTGGCACACCACCAGGGAGGGGATAGAACGCCGGTCCAATGGCAGGGCGCGTTCTGTCTGTCACAGGCACACCGTCAGGAGGCGGGACTCTGTATATGACTGGGAGCGGAGCGGATTACAATTCTAAAGTAAACTATTACCACGGGCAATTCCGGCTCTGTGTTAATGCTGGGAATCCTCTCCTTCAATGGCACTATTCACCTATGATGATCCCGGCCACCCTCTCTCTTCCTCTGGGACAGGAGAATGGCTCCTGTTTGTGCCGGCGGTGCTCGCCTCCTCCATTCTCAGGCATCCCACCTCACCAGCCCTCATTTTTCACTTGCAAAATGCGAGTGGAAAATTTGAGGGCTGATTTACAGTATATTTTTACTGAGCAATATTAAGGTTACAAGAGGGTTAAGCAGATCTATTTATGGAGCCATCAATGGTCTGTTAGGGCACTGAAGCTTACACTTCTTGCAGAGCATGTATATTGAGGACACAGAATTTTCATTCTGCTATTTACCTAGACACTGTACAGAGATTCTGAGAGTTCTGACCCAGAATTCCTTGAGTAGTTCCTGGTTCATCTTGTTTCTCTCGCTCTACATCATTGACTCGCTCACAGAGGAGCTAGAAAATAGGTGGGGCAGCTTGGCAGCTGTAAAGATGTCAGAATCACATCTGATTAACATAGAAAAGCAAGTAATTATATAGGCTGGCTGTTCTTTGTCTGTGGTCTCTCTAACACCCAATGGGCTTTTAGTATCCACCTAGGACACCTTTTGGATATCCAGCCCTGTGTGGAAGCATCTTAATAGAGTTGTAAGCTGTTATTTACCTTGACCTTTACCCTTCACTGATTCTCCCTGTTTTACCAATCCACCAAGATTGTACATTACAAGCACATTTAGGAATAACTGTACATGTACCCAAATTGTCCTCTTTTGCTACAACATTGCTTAATCTGTCCATATGTCTATCTTAGCTTATAAATTAGCAACATTTGCTTTAACCTATTCACTATTAACACTATGGTAAACACTGGAAAAAACATACACCTAAAAAAACACAATTAAAAAAAAATACAGGTACTGGTACATGCTTTTAAATTAGAGGTTATTATTTTTGCATCCATGCAGCCTTGTGAAAGAAAGAAAGTAAGATTATGAAGCAATGCTCTCTCTACTATGCATCTATTCCTGGTTTATGAAGTTTTTCAAACTGAGACCTGTAATTAAATTTTTCCTATTAGGGTTCACAGAAAAGCAATAATTCAGTTGTTACATACTTTATTGGTGCAGTGCTTATGGTCATTTTCACTGTTGGAAATGCCCAAATCATGTGCAAACTGCAGCATGACAAAGTAAATTAAATATATAAATGAAATAATATTTGACTGGTCATTATCATTTATAGCTTGGGCCCAGGCTAGATTCTTTTGAGAAGGCCCTTCTATATGTAGTTTGTTTTGTTTTGAAGCTGCCTAAAAAAATGATAAAAAAGATAAAAATGGAATATTAGGCCTAAATATAATATCAGTTGGACCACATGTTGTTGAACCATGGTACCTGTAAAAAGCAGAGGGATTTAACGCCAAAATGTATATGCTAAATATAATATCAAATACCTAACTCCTATAGTTTGACCCAGGGCGCTAAAATATTTAGTGAAAACATTTGTTTTGTTTTTTTTCCAATAAATCTTTATTGAGAAAAGTATGAGCAGAATACAATATTGTGATAACAATACAAAGCGATAGTTTTGGGGGAGTATTGAGTACTCATTGCAGATCTAAGAGTCCTGCCTTGTTAGCCTGTAGCATTTTGTGTGTGTCCCATCACTGCTGTATATTTGTCTGTGGTTCGAAAATGAATCCAGCAGGCCCATAAGTGTGAAAAATGTAGTCGGTGTGTTCCTAGCTGTATGGATCAGTTCCTCCATTTCTGCAATTTTATTAATGCAATTGAACCATTCTAGAATTGACGGGGTATGAGATGATCCCCAGTGAATCGGTATGCACATCCTAGCTGCATTGATTAAATGTATCACTAGGGATTTGCGGTATGTGCGTGCCAATAGAGCAGAGTTGAGGAAGAGATACTGGGTGGGGCTGAACTCTAGGGTATATGCTGATATTTGCATCGTCAGTTAGTGTACCTGTGACCAAAAGTTTTGCAGCAGAGGGCAGGACCACCATATATGTAGCATAGTGCCGGGCTCCTTCGAGCATCTCCAGCACGTGGCAGGAATGTTCAGGTCATATTTATTGAGTAAAAATTACAAGTACCTAAATTCCCTTACTGGTACAATCAGCGCTTATGGAATACTGTGGACTGCTAGGTGTCAGAGGTGTATCAAAACACTAGGACTTAAATCTCAGAAGCCATTGATAAACCTCAAAACATACATAAATAACACCAAAGAAATTTATACAATAATTGTGGACTGGAGAGTATAAATAACATAAAAGTGCAAAACAGCTGACGCGTTTCGTCATCACGACTTCCTCCGTAGAAGTCGTGATTAAGAAACGCGTCAGAGCGTGACCCCACGACAAGGTAACACAGGAAGTGACGTCTGCGCTCCAAGCTTGGAGGAGGAAGAAGTCCAGGCTGGGTGAGACGACTCCTGTCTGCTATGATATATCCATTTGTTCTTATTTGCTGTGTATTTATGTAAGTGTGCATTTTTAAGGATTAATAAACATGTGGTTTTACTGAGTTACGCTATATGAGGCTCTTCTCTTATATGGATCGGGTGGCTGCCGATGTGTGAGCATTACTGCATATTCCAGTTTTAAGGATTGCTGGTCAGGAGCATGATCTGTGGTTTACTAAAGTCGCTCTGATGACATTTATGGTATATAATGAGGATGGATTGACCGCTTAGTGCCGATGTAGAGATACCCTGGCAACTGTTTTGCGGAGTGGTGAATCTATTACTTGTGAGCTGTTAACCCTTCTAATTCTGGTAAGCAGTTTGTGACACTAGAGCACGCTGCATGCGGTGGACCCCCCTACTGGGAAGATAGCCTATCTGGTGGTTGGTGGACATCTCCTAAGAACTACTTTCTTCTATCCTCTACGGATATGTTAGTTAACAGGCACATCCTTGCACACTATAAACTTTGGACTATCTGAGCGCTGTTTTGCACTTTTATGTTATTTATACTCTCCAGTCCACAATTATTGTATAAATTTCTTTGGTGTTATTTATGCATATTTATTGAGTATCAACGGAGTGCGATACTAGCGTGTCAGGGTTTTGTAATTATTCTCCTGGATTAAGACATTGAGTGAGCCCTTGTGTGCAATTATAAATATTCATTCCCATTGCTCTTCTGTCAGTTCTAGTTGCAGCTCCTTCTCCCAGCTTTAAGATGCTCTCCCCAAGTTGGGAGCCGTGTCCGCAAAGAGCATATTGTGTATATTAGAGATTACATGTTGCTGGGGTTCAGGTTGTAGACAAAGGTTTTCAAATGGTGTGAGAGTCCTAGATACCGCAGAGTCTCGATCAATGTCTCGAAGGAAATGTTGGGTTTGGAAGTATACCCACTAAAGGAAGGAAATGGTTTGTTGTATTAGTAGCTAGATTGTTGCACTCTAAAAGAGTCCCATTATGAAAGAATTGGTGTGCCAATATGTTGGAGTGGACCCAGGTATCCCTAAGGAATTGTTGGGTCATGCCTGGGGGGAAGGCTGGGTTAAGCTGCATTGGAGTGAGAGGCCCAGGATTGGTGGACAGGAGTCTTTTTTTGCAGACTTCTCTAAAGCTACGTAGGGTGGGGTATATCAATGGGTGTTTTTTTAGTGCTGGTGGAATGTGCTGTGAATGGAGCCAGGGAGTAGATTTTAGCTGTAGGAGGAAAATGAGTCTTCAAGAATAACCCAATCTTTACATTTGTGATGCACTGCCCAATCAACAATTCTAGCCAAGTGACATGCCCAATAATAATTTTGGCCTGGCAAGCTGATTCTGCCTTTTGATTTGGGTTTAGTCAAATGGTCGTAGCTAATTCTTGGGCGTTTTTGTTTCCATAGGAACTTTGCACAGCAGCATTTATAAATCTGGAAAAATGTCAGGGGTAGTGTTGAGCGAACCCGGACTGTAACGTTCGGGTCCGTACCGAACTTTCGGGTGTCCGTGGCACGGACCCGGACATTTCAAAAATCGTTCGGGTTCGGTCCGGGGTTCTGCTATTTTACTCCACGTGTTGAGAAGCTGCAGGGCAGCCAATCAACAAGTGTTTCACTGGTTTGCCCTTAGAAGCCATCACAGCCATGCCTACTAATGGCATGGCTGTGATTGGCCAGTGCATCATGTGACCCAGCCTCTTTATAAGCTGGAGTCACAGTGCTACAGTCACATGCTCCTTGGGTTAGTGTAGGGAAAGGTAGCTGACTGCGTGAGGGACAGATTTGAGACATTTTAAGACCTGATCCTGCATCCTGAGATAGATTACTTTACTACTGCTGTCTGTGCTGTTGCTCTGAGGACAGATAGCAGAAATTAGAGATTTCAGGAGTCTCGTTGTCGTGTCTGTCGTCATCATTTCATT
>BLSH010485093.1:65802-77061 GCA_018402905.1 Glandirana rugosa | reverse complement strand
GGTTCCTGTTGGTGCTCTGAGGGAGAGACTATCATTCTAAAACCATCTCCTACTGCATTAGGGAGACGTTCCTGTTGGTGCTCTGAGGGAGAGTTTATTGTTCTAAAACCATCTACTACTGCATTAGGGAGAGGTTCCTGTTGGTGCTCTGAGAGAGAGTTTTTCGTTATAAAACCATCTACTACTGCATTAGGGAGAGGTTCCTGTTGGTTTTCTGAGGGAGAGATTATCATTCTAAAACCATCTACTCCTGCATTAGGGAGAGGTTCCTGTTGGTGCTCTGAGGGAGAGTTTATCGTTCTAAAACCATCTACTACTGCATTATGGAGAGTTTCCTGTTGGCGCTCTGAGGGAGATTTTATCATTCTAAAACCATCTCCTACTGCATTAGGGAGAGGTTCCTGTTGGTGCTCTGAGGGAGAGTTTATCGTTCTAAAACTATCTAATACTGCATTAGGGAGAGATTCCTGTTGGTGCTTTGAGGGAGAGTGTATCGTTATAAAACCATCTACTACTGCATTAGGGAGATGTTTCTGCTGGTGCTCTGAGGAAGAGTTTATCGTTATAAAACCATCTCCTACTGCATTAGGGAGAGTTTCCTGTTGGTTCTCTGAGGGAGAGTTTATCGTTATAAAACCATCTACTACTGCGTTAGGGAGAGGTTCCTGTTGGTACTCTGAGGGAGAGTTTATCGTTATAAACCATCTCCTACTGCATTAGGGACAGGTTCCTGTTGTTGCTCTGAGGGAGAGTTTATCGTTTTAAAACCATCTACTACTGCATTAGGGAGAGGTTCCTGTTGGTACTCTGAGGGAGAGTTTAAGGTTCTAAAAACATATCCTGCATTAGGGAGAGGTTCCTGTTTGTGCTCTGAGGGAGAGTTTATTATTATAAAACCATCTCCTACTGCATTAGGGAGAGGTTCCTGTTGGTGCTCTGAGGGAGAGTTTAAGGTTCTAAAAACATCTCCTACTGCATTAAGGAGAGGCACCTGTTGGTGCTCTGAGGGAGAGTTTATCATTATAAAACCATCTCCTACTGCATTAGGCAGAGGTTCCTGTTGGTGCTCTGAGGGCGAGTTTATTGTTATAAAACCATCTACTACTGCATTAGGGAGAGGTTCCTGTTGGTGCTTTGAGGGAGAGTTTATCGTTATAAAACCATCTACTACTGCATTAGGGAGAGGTTTCTGCTGGTGCTCTAAGGGAGAGTTTATTGTTATAAAACCATCTCCTACTGCATTAGGGAGAGTTTCCTTTTGGTTCTCTGAGGGAGAGTTTATCATTATAAAACCATCTACTACTGCATTAGGAACAGATTCCTATTGGTGCTCTGAGGGAGAGTTTATCGTTCTAAAACCATCTACTACTGCATTAGGGAGAGGTTCCTGTTGGTGCTCTAAGGGAGAGTTTATCGTTCTAAAACCATCTACTACTGCATTAGGGAGAAGTTCCTGTTGGTACTCTGAGGGAGAGTTTATCGTTATAAAACCATCTCCTACTGCATTAGGGAGAGGTTCCTGTCTGTGCTCTGAGGTAGAGTTTATCATTATAAAACCATCTCCTACTGCATTAGGGAGAGGTACCTGTTGGTGCTCTGAGGGAGAGTTTATCATTATAAAACCATATCCTACTGCATTAGGCAGAGGTTCCTGTTGGTGCTCTGAGGGAGAGTTTATTGTTCTAAAACCATCTACTACTACATTAGGGAGAGGTTCCTGTCGGTGCTATGAGGGGGAGATTATTGTACTAAAATCATCTTATACTGCAGTAGGGACAGGTTCCTGTTGGCGCTGTGAAAAACAGATTATCGATCATTCTAAAATCATCTCATACTGGTGTAGGGAGAGGTTCCTGCTGCTGGAGTGAGTGGAGCATTTCTTGCACAAAAATAAAAAGTGCATCTACAATTTTCTTTTTTTTGTAAAAAAAGAATAATAATTTATTATTCTTTTTTTTTAGTATTAATAAATAGTGCTACATAGTACATTTGTGTCCAGAATGAGGAGAGCGTCAAATAAGGGACATGGTCGTGGTGCTGCTGGTGTTGCTGAAGCCCCTATTGCAAGGATAGGACGTGGTCGATCTGTGGCAGCTACACAAGTGAAACACCTTCCTCAGGTAGCCAACAGAACATTCAACACTATATGGTAGGCCCGAATGGCGCTCAACGAATGGTGAGGCCAGAACAAATACAGGCGATATTAGATTGGGTGGCTGACAATGCCTCCAGTTCCTTCACATTGTCTCCCACTCGGTCCCTTGATGAGAGCTCAGAGTTGGCACCTGAACCCCATGGCCATCTGTCTTTCACCTCAGCCCCTTGTAAATTAGCCAAGGAGTCTGAGCCCCAAGTCATGCAGCAGTCTCTTATGCTTTTTGGTGACTCTGCTGGTGTGCTTTCCGTGGGCCATCCACATAGCCCTGCCCCAGGAGTGGAAGACATTGAGTGCACAGATGCCCAACCACTTCTGTTGCAGGATGAGGACATGGAAACACCACCGCAGCACGTCTCTGATGATGATGAAACACAGCTGCCAACTGCTGCGGCTTTCCTCAGTGTGCAGACTGACAAGGAGGGCAATGGTGAAGGGTGGGTGGAAGATGATGTGGAAGATGATGAGGTAATAGACCCCACATGGAATGAAGGTCATGCGAGTGACGTGTGCAGTTTGGAGGAAGAGGCACTTGCTGCAGTGGAATAAGTACCTTAAAATCCAAGAAAGGTCTCAGCCTCCTCCTGCTTCCTCTTCTGCTGCTGCCTCGGCCTCTTCCTCCACCTCTACCGTGCCAGTGTCACCAGCCACACAGCAAACAGACGATGTGACAGCAACGCCACCATGTCCGCCACCGTCCCCAAGCATTTCCACACAGTCCCTTGGAAGCTTACAGCTCTCCATCTCCCAAACACTGGAGAGAAAGAGGAAGTACCCCCCTAACCACCCACGATCCCTGGGCCTGAATGCCAGCATTTCAAAATTCCTGGCCTTTGAAATGCTGTCATTCCGTCTGGTGGACATGGACAGTTTTAAAAACCTGATGGTGGTGGCTGTCCCACAGTACGTGGTTCCCAGCCGCCACTATTTTTCCAGGCGAGCCACCCCTTCCCTGCACAAACAAGTCGGGGACGAGATCAAGTGTGCACTGCCCAACGCCGCTGTGGCAAGGTCCACATAACTACTGATACGTGGACCAGTAAGCATGGGCAAGGACGCTATATCTTGCTAACTGCACACTGGGTACATGTAGTGGCGGGTGGACCTGAGGCGGCTAGCCATTTGACGCATGTCCTTCCACCACCGAGGATTGCAGGGCATTTCTCTTTGCCTCCTGTTGTCTCCTCCTCCTACTGCGCTTCCTCCTCCTCCTCTACCACCTATTCATCCTCTGAGCGTAACACCTTCACCACCAACTTCAGCACATCCAGGGGGAAATGACAGCAGGCTGTTTTAAAACTGATATGTTTGGGGGATAAACCCCACACTGCGCAGGAGCTGTGGACGGACATTGAACAACAGACCCATGAGTGGTTGTTGCCACTGAGCCTCAAGCCCGGCCTGGTGGTGTGCGATAATGGGCGAAATCTCGTAGCAGCACTGGGCCTAGCCGTTTTGACGCACATCCCTTGCCTGGCGCATGTGCTGAATTTGGTGGTGCAGAAATTTCTAGAACAGTACACGGATATGTCAGAGCTGCTGCAGAAAGTGCGGGCCGTCTGCGCGTGCTTTCGGTGTTCTCACCCTGCTGCTGCTCGCCTGTCTGCACTGCAGTGGAACTTCGGCCTTCCCGCTCACCGCCCCCTATGCAACGTGCCCACATGGTGGAACTCCACCTTGCACATGCTGGAGAGACTGTGCTAGCAGCAGCAGGCAATAGTGGAGTTTCAGCTGCAGCACGCACGGGTCAGTCGCTCTGCGGAACAGCACCACTTCACCACCAACGAGTGGGCCTCCATGCGAGACCTGTGTACCATATTGCAGTGGTTCGAGTACTCCACCAACATGGTCAGTGCCGATGACGCTGTTCTCAGCATTACTATCCCACTTCTATGTCTCCTTGAAAAAACACTTCGGGAGATGATGGAAGAGGATGTGGCACAGGAGGAGGAGGAAGAGGGGTCATTTACATGGTTATCAGGTCAGTCATTCACAAGTGGCTCAGAGGGTGGGTTCCTGCACCAGCATAGGCCAGGTAAAAAAATTTCAATCCAGGCCACAGTTATGGAGGATGAGGAGGATGAGGAAGATGATGAGGAGGTGGAGGAGGAGGAGGAGGAGGAACCGTGTTCACAGCAGAGTGGCACCTAACGCAGCTCCTAGGCATCACTGGAGCGTGGCTGGGGGGATACAGAGGACACAGATGATACACCTCCCACAGAGGACAGCTTGTCTTTGCCTCTGGGCAGCCTGGCACACATGAGCAACTACATGCTGCAGTGCCTGCTCAATGACAGCCGAGTTGCCCACATTTTAAATTGTGCCGATTACTGGGTGGCCACCCTGCTGGATCCCCTTTACAAGGACAATGTGCCGTCCTTAATTCCCTCACTGGAGCGTGATCGGAAGATGCGCGACTACCAGCGCACACTGGTAGACGCGCTGCTGAGGGCATTCCCAAATGACACAGGGGGCTCTGTGGAAGCACAAGGCGAAGACGGAGGAGGAGGAGGAATAGGTCGCCAATGCAGCTGTGGCACCGCCAGCACCTCAGAAGGCAGGGTTAGCATGGCCGAAATGTGGAAAAGCTTTGTCAGCAGCCCGCCACAACAAACAGCACCACCAGCTGGAGGTAGCAGGAGGCAGCATTTCAGCAACATGGTGGAACAGTATGTGTGCACACACCTACACGTACTGACTGATGGGTCTGCCCCATTCAACTTCTGGGTCTCCAAATTGGGCACATGGCCTGAGCTTGCCCTTTATGCCTTGCAGGTGCTGGCCTGCCCTGCAGCCAGTGTATTGTCTGAACGTGTGTTTAGCACGGCAGGGGGTGTTATCACAGACAAGCGCAGCCGCCTGTCCACAGCCAACGTGGACAAGCTAACGTTTATTAAAATGAACCAGGCATGGATCCCACAAGACTTTTCTGTACCTTGTGTAGAATAGACATTTAGACCGTCCTCACACAGCCATTGGTATACTTGTTTTTTTTAATATGCTTCAATATTTTGGGGGCTACCCCAATTAGAAAGAAAAACCAAACAAATAACAGTGTTGGCTACCTCCTCCTCCTCCTCCTCCTCCACCACCACCGCCACTTCCACCTACACTGCCACGGTCACGGCCTAGTCAACCTCTAGGCTCCTACTCTACATCCACCTCCTCCTCCCATTTTTTTTTTTGTGATTTTAAGTTATTTTCCTATCCACATTTGTTTGTATGGCACTTGTCCTACTCCTTACCCCCATTTTGCTTCCTTTTGCAGCCCTCTAGCCCAAATTTTAGTGCCCAAAAGTTTGGTTCACCATTGACTTCAATGGGGCTCGGGGTCCGCGTAGTTCGCGCCGAACCAGACAAACCCGAACATCCAGGTGTCCACGCTCAACTCTACCTGTGGGTACAAGTTTAGTGGGAGTGCACTTCACCTCAAGCCCCATATGAAAGGGTCTAGACTTTACTGTTGTAACTTGCGCATCTCCTGCAGCTTCGTGATGGCGTGGGATACCTACAAAATGTTCATTCGGGGCCCAGCCTCACCCCGTAGGCAAAAGTTCCCATAGTAGGTGCCAGGTATACCCAATATCAACATAGGAAGGCTGTGGGTGATGCAAATTAGTCTCTCGCACGCTAACTAATACTTGCTCCGATGATTAAACTCATGTTCCCCCTGTATGCGATTTCCATTTGGTCAGTTGTTTGCCAGGCAAATGTTGTGAGTATACAACCCCAGTAAGCCATACCCACAGGGGTTTTGTTACAAGAAAGGGGAAGAAGGATGTCCTACCACTTCAGGAGAAAGGCAACATTTGTGATTCCCATTCTGTCTGGTCACCACCAGGGCTTACAGTGCCTACTTACACCCATGAAAGAGAGTCTTTAAATTCCGGTTTTACGCCTGATTAAGGATGGCGACTGTCACAATCCTGGTGGTGGAGTCTGGCTTATGCAGGGAACAAGGGCTCTTGTGCACCCGATTCAGGGACCCCTGATAGAGTAGACAGGAAGTCCCAGAGTGCGGGATGGCACAAGTGCTGGATGGTCACTGGTGGTGATGTGATGCTCCAGGTGGTCGTGCAGATCAGAAGGGCGGTCGTGCAGGCTGGGTCGGCAACTGGCGGACTGTGTGGTACATAGGGGTCAGGCAAGAGAGTGGTCAAGTCCAAGCAAAGTTTGTTAACAGACTGGCAGCAAAAGTACAGAGGGGTCAGACAATCAGATGGTCATGGATAGCCGGGAGCACATTCGGTCACACGCAAACTCGCACAGGCGTGTGCGCGAATGCGCACAGGCACGCGCACAAGTGCCAAAGTCCTATAAGATGCCAATTTTCTCCTAACACTGCCCCCCCCCCCCCCAAGGGGCAGCCTCTGGATGCCCAGCTTGGCCAGCTTGGCAGGATTGTTGTCCTTGAAGGTTTGGATACAGTCATCTGCATGAAGATTGGCCTCGGACTCCCAAGAGCTCTCTTCTGGACCGTACCCTTTGCATTTTCAAGATACTGGATCCTGCCACCCTTCTTCCTGCAGTCAAGTATTGACTCAACCTAAAATTCCTCTTCTCCATCAATTAGGACAGGAGTTCTAGCTCTATTGGGGAAGGGATCCAGGGTCACTGGCTTCAGCAAAGAAACATGAAATACCAGGTGTATCCGTAGGGACGGTGGGAGTTCCAACCAATAGGAGACATGGTTGATCTTTCTCTTAACAGAGAAGGGGCCAATGAATTGTGGGCCCAGCTTTTTGGATGGGCATGACAGTCTCAGGTTTTTTGTAGATAGCCAGGTCTTATCGCCAGGTTGGAGATTGAGTTCACCGCGTTTTTTCTTATCGAAAGCGGCTCTTGCAGCAGCTTCCAGTTGGTTCTGAAAAATTGGGTGGACTCGTGTACTGCTGGTACTGCAGTTTGACCTGCTAAGCTGGGAAGCACGGTGGGGTGAAAGCCATAGTTGGCCCAGAAAGGGGATTGCTTCATTGCGGAACGCACGGAATTGTTATAGGCGAATTCCGCCAGGAGTAACAGCGTGCACCAGTCATTTTGGGAGTGGGCCGAGAAGCAGCGGAGGTATTGTTCCAATGTTTGGTTTGTCCTTTCGTTTTGGCCGTTGGTTTACAGGTGGTAAGTCATTGAAAATGAAAGGTCAGTCTCCAGGGCAGAACAGAGGGCTCTCCAGAACCGTGGGGTAAACTGAACTCCATGGTCAGACACTATGCTGTCTGGGACGCCATGTAGCCGGACAATTTCTTTGATAAAAATCTCAGAGGTCTCTTTTGCAGTAGGGGTGCCCTTCATCGGGAGGAAATGCGCCATTTTTTCAGTTGATCCACAACTACGAAGATTGTGGTGTGCCCATTGGCTGGGGGCAACTCCACTATAAAGTCCATTGAGATCTTGGACCATGGCCGGTCAGGGATGGGAAGGGGTTTCAACAGCCCCCAGGCCTTGGTTTTTTCTGTTTTGTTCCTGGCACAGGTAGAACAGGAGCAAACGTAGGCCTGACAGTCTTCAGTGAGTAATGGCCACCAAAAGGAGCAGAGCACGAGTTCGGTGGTTTTCCGTGTGCCAAAGTGCCCGGCTAATTTATGGTCTTAGCAGAGTTTCAAAATGGCAGAGTGCAGTTCCTTGGGCACGTAAATTTGGTTTTGATGCCACCAGAGACCATCCTTCCAGGTCAGCCTTTGGCCAGGTAATCCAGAGGAGCAGGCTGAGGTTCTCCGAATCTGGGAGAGTAAGTCATCCTGGGTAAGCAAGAAGTTCCTAGGCTGTAGGATGGTGTCAGGAGGAGCAGATGTTCCAGGTTCCAAAAATATATGGGACAGGGCATTGGGTTTGGCGTTTTTCACTCCAGGTCTGTATGTCAAGTGAACCTGGAATCTAGAGAAAAAGGTCACCGAGCAAGCCTGACGAGGTTTGCGCCTTTTGGCCATTCTGAGATACTCTAGATTCATATGACCTGTATAGATCAGGATGGGGTGCTGGGCTCCCTCCAGCAGATAGCGCCATTCCTCCAGAGCAGCCTTGATGGCCAACAACTCCCTGTCTCCAACATCATAATTCTTTTCCGGAGCTGAGAGTTTGTGGGAGAAGAAGGCTATGGGATGAAGGAATGCCTTAGGTCCCTGCCTCTGAGAAAGTACCGCTCCCACGGTCGCCTCCGAGGCATCAACCTCCAGGACATAGGGCAAAGTAGGCTGGGTCGGCAACTGGCGGACTGTGCGGTACAAAGGGGTCAGGCAAGTCCCAAAAGATGCCAATTTTTTCCTAACAGTGACACACACGTGGACTTTCATCTGTTTCCATGTCTCCACAAGAGGAGAGCTGGCAGAGAGTCTCCTATGTCTTTGTCTGTTTTGGGAATTTCCATCTGTATACTATGTGTCTATCCCTCAATACCTGCAAGAGGGGCCTGAGCTCCCTTTTGTGCTCTAGACTTATGGCGGACAGATCCTGGAATATTTGTATACGTGCTCCCTAATGAGTCAGTTGCCCATGATTCCGTGCCTGGCGCAGTATATCCTCTTTCTGGGCAAATATAACTAGGCAGCATACCGTATCCCTAGGCGGGTCTGAGTCTCTCCCCCTCGGTCTTAGGGCTCTATGGCATCTCTCCATCTCAATAGGGGCGTCTGGTGGCCTACCCAAGACAGTGTTAAAGATGGCCCAGATCACAGATTGAAGTTGCGGCCCCATCCACTGTTTCGGGGATCCCCCGCACTCGTAGATTGTGCCTGTGCCCCCTATTGTCCAAGCCCTCCATATGCCTATGCATTTCAAGGAGATGCTGTGAGTGGACATTGGAAACTTTCTGTATTTGCTGGATCACTGTGTCTTGTGTCATGGTCGCCACCTCCACCATCTCTAACCTTGAGGCTACAGTCCTGATGTTGTTTTTAAGGTCTGAGATGGCAGCAGAAAGTGTGGACTTGATGTCCGCTGCTACTTGCTGGAGGTTCGCCAGGCACAGGAGGGGTGAAATAAGAGAGGGCTGCATACCTGCTTGTGTTGTCCTGGACGTCTCCATGCTGGTCGGCAGGCATGCCGCACTACAGTCCATGGTCTGTGATGTGCCCTGCGGTTCTGTATGTTGGGTCCGGAACATCGCCGGAATGGTCCTGCTGAGCTGAGTGGAAGAATCCACCTGCGTGCAGGTGGTTGTCACACCACTAGTTTTGGAGGATTAGTGCCCCGGTGATGGCTCGTTCACTCAGCTGAAGCGGCTCAAGGTGTCAGGACAGCGGAGCTCTTCTCCTACACTGCCATCCTGCTCTGATGCCAGGCTATGCTCCTAGATGACATTTATAAAAAAATATATATATATATACAGTATATAAAAAAAGCTGTTTTATTCAGATTCAAAAGTAGTGGTTTGTAATGCTTCTAGGTGCTGGTGGAAGTTCTGGCAACCCTTTATGGAGAGGATTGTGTCAGCGGGTAGCCATCCAACCTAATTGTAAGAGTCCCCTTTGGGAGAAATAATCCTGAGTTGTTTTAATGCTTCTCTGCTGGTCGCTCTCCGCCGTTTTCAAGACAGCTGGGTCCAGATGGAGACAGACTGGGTGTACCAATATGGCCGCCGGCTGTGAAGCTTGGGATTCCAGTCAATATTACAAGGCTCACGGTGGGAATATTCTTTCCTAAGGCTCCCCAAGGGGTGAGTGATATTATATGTCCCCCGCAGCAGTATTCCAGGGCTCTGGGTGCTTAGTACAAGAGGTTGCGGCCGTTAGAATGGCGGCCGTGCTAGGCCTCAGTAAGCTGCCGTTCTGGCCTCAGCTTCTTGCGGGAATAGCATTCCACTAGCCTCAGGGAGAAGTCAGTTATGATGAGGGACCTTGGGGGTCAACGTTCAGGGGTTTTGTTGGGTGGATGTCTCAAGGAGAAGGCAGAATTAGTCCATAGGGCCTAGTCCGGTGAGGCTGTGTGCGGCCTCGGCCTAAATTTGCCTCTCGGGGGCGGTTGCTCCACTCGATAGTTAGATTGGGGTGCAGCTAAAGTTGCAGGGGGAAGCCTTGTAGGGGTATCGAGTCTCACCCGTGTCCCAAATATGAGGATTCCCCTGGATTAGGTGGTGAGTTGCCGAAGTTTCTCTGCTGCACGTTCTTCCTCAATCGCGTCAGACCACGCCCCCCTTCACGCCACTTTCTGATTCCTTCACTTTTTTTCATTCCTGTCACTCTCCCTTCTGCCATTGTGGCAGTCTTTACTGTCTCACTTTCCTTGTCTATCTACAACCTTCACTTGGCTCTCACTCCTATTACTTTATGGAGAAGCTCCGGGCCCCTTCCTCACTAGATATTCATTACAATGATAACAATTTTTACTTTTATATACTTACCCTTGTGTTTATTCGCAGAATTTTGTATGATATTACACACTTCATTATGGATTGTCTGGTGGGAACTACTCTTTCGACCCCAACCCCTTTTTCTTATGTTTTCCGATGCTGTGCCACAATATATGCTGCCTCAGCTCCCGTGCCAGGTAAGATCCACGGCTCGCCTGCAGTACTTCATGTCACTTTTCATTTTCATGGTCAGCTTGTAAGTATGGGAGGATGTTTCAATATCCCCCTCCTCCTTACTGTTTGATGCAGTCTGACTTATTTTTTTATTTATTTATTTTCTAGACTCCTTTTTGGCATCCACTCCTGATGAGTGGTACTTAAACCACGAAACCCATAGGGCTAATCTGATGCCACATTACATATTTACCATCCAGATCTGCACTAATACATCTGCAACACTATGCCTAATTTTACTCCCCAAATTATGTGATATACTATGCTTATCTACACTTTTTATGCTGTTAGCCGCCATGCAATAATGGGCCACTCGATGCATGTATATATATGAATTATTGTCTGCATAATACACTGTTGTGTATGTCATTTTCACATCTATTCGTATCATATAGTGTATTAAACCCCTCATTTTAATCCGTATCACAACGTCTACATAATCACGTCTAGACCTACCATTTATACATTACACCGTAGTCTAATCGGGATACCCAAAGCACCAAATTCATGGTGAGTAGTCCTCACCTACGGTTTTTCCTCAGATCTTTTATTTATTTATTTTTTTATTCAGTCTGACGTAGTTTGT
>BLSH010485087.1:1133974-1146358 GCA_018402905.1 Glandirana rugosa | reverse complement strand
CCTAAGTGAAAATGTCCAAATTGGGCCCAATTAGCCATTTTCCCTCCCTGGTGTCATGTGACTCATTAGTGTTACAAGGTCTCAGGTGTGTTAAATTTGGTGTTATCACTCTCACTCTCTCATACTGGCCACTGGAAGTTCAACATGACACCTCATGGCAAAGAACTCTCTGAGGATCTGAAAAAAAAGAATTGTTGCTCTACATAAAGATGGCCTAGGCTATAAGTAGATTGCCAAGACCCTGAAACTGAGCTGCAGCACAGTGGCCAAGACCATACAGTGGTTTAACAAGACAGGTTCCACTCAGAACAGGCCTCACCATGGTCACACAAAGAAGTTGAGTGCACGTGCTCAGTGTCCTATCCGGAGGTTGTCTTTGGGAAATAGACATATGAGTGCTTCCAGCATTGCTGCAGATGTTGAAAGAGTGGGGGGTCAGCCTGTCAGTGCTCAGACCATACACCGCACACTGCATCAAATTGGTTTGCTTGGCTGTTGTGCCAGACGGAAGCCTCTTCTAAAGATGATGCACAAGAAAGCTTGCAAACAGTTTGCTGAAGACAAGCAGACTAAGGACATGGAGTACTGGAAACAAGATAAACTTATTTGGTTCAGAGGGTGTGAAGCATGTGTGGCGGCAACCAGGTGAGGAGAACAAAGACAAGTGTGTCTTGCCTACAGTCAAGCATGATGGTGGGAGTGTCATGGTCTGGAGCTGCATGAGTGCTGCCGGCACTGGGGAGCTACAGTTCATTGAGGGAACCATGAATGCCAACATGTACTGTGACATACTGAAGCAGAGCATGACCCTCTCCCTTCAGAGACTGGCCACAGGGCAGTATCCCAACACGATAATGACCCAAACATACCTCCAAGACGACCACTGCCTTGCTAAAGAAGCTGAGGGTAAAGGTGATGGACTGGTCAAGCATGTCTCCAGACCTAAACCCTATTGAACATCTGTGGGGCATCCTCAAACGGAAAGTGGAGGAGCGCAAGGTCTCTAACATCCACCAGCTCCATGATGTCGTCATGGAGGAGTGGAAGAGGACTCCAGTGGCAACCTGTGACGCTCTGCTGAACTCCATGCCCAAGAGGGTTAAGGCAGTGCTGGAAAATAATGTTGGCCACACAAAATATTGACACTTTGGGCCCAATTTGGACATTTTCACTTAGGGGTATACTCTCTTGTGTTGCCAGCGGTTTAGACATTAATGGCTGTGTGTTATTATTTTGAGGGGACAGCAAACTTACACTGTTATACAAGCTGTACACTCAATACTTTACATTGTAGCAAAGTGTCATTTCTTTAGTGTGTCACATGAAAAGATACAATAAAACATTTACCTTACAGGGCTAGATAGATTAGGTTTAGAATGTGGCATAGAGCAGGTTTAGCGTTAGGTTTTGCCTGAACTACCACTTTAAGGTCTTAAACTCATTCATCCTCACATTTTCCCCTCCACTGCATGCAAATAGATCAATTAAACCACAGTGTTATTTAACCCTTTTGTTGGCACCAATATATATATCATTGGCAGCAGTGCTGGCTTTTACGCAAACTCCCAGCTGTATGTTTACATTTTATCAGTTGACTCTCTGCTTTATTGTAGAATTGATTTAGGCATTTCACATATACAATGATGTTACACAACGCCCCCCCCCCCCCTCATGTACCCCGGGCTCATCTGTACCCCATATATTCCCGAGATGTCCACTTTGGGTGTCGGGAGAGAGCTGAGGGGAGCCCAGCAAACGTATGTTCACTGATCTCCCCTAGCTAAAGTGAACCTGGACTTGACAAGCTCTTATTGTTTCCTGGTTCAGAGGTGTCATTCCCTGGCCTCTGTTGTTGGGGAAGAAACTGATCACGCAAATTTGTCGGCCCCATTGTGATGTGATAATTTTGAGTAACAAAAAGAAAGTTTTAAAAGTTAAAGACTAATAATAAAATAAAAAAGTTACATTTCAAAAGTCCCCAACCTCTGCATACACACCCATATGCATACAAACAAATGCATCAAGTATACTTGCGTATGTAATACAACAATTTCACCATGCATATTAGCTATCACCACACATGCCAAGGTGAGAGCAATAATCGTAGGGTTCTCATTCTCTATATCAGGGGTAGGCAAAATTAACGAGGTGGAGATCTACCTGAACAACATGGCAGAAGTCAAAGATAAACCGGGCAAAATGTCGCCTAGTGTTGCCTCATCACACCAGATTTAAACTCCTATTTGCCGTACTAACGTGTAGCAATGGCATGCATTGCACGGCAATCGGGTTTAAATCAGGTGGTGAGGAGGCAACATATCTGCACCTGTCAAACACACTTGCATCTCTTTTCAGGAGAGCAGCAGTGCCTGCTGCACTTGTGAGTGAACCCTTACTGTTCCGAGCCCCCTATAAGGCTTTCACACTGATGTGCTGTGGTTTACCTGTACCACAGGTGCAGCGCAATGCATCTGCAGCTTTCCTGGGTTAACTGAGCTTTGCCATAGACTTTTATTATATCCTGCAGGTGTGGTGCACTTTCTGAAAGGGCACCAAAACTGCATTCAGAAAGTGCGCCAAACCCGCAGGATATAGTAGAAGTATATGGCTAAGTGCAGGAAAGCTGCAGGTACACTGCAATGCACCGGCGGTGTGGGTAAACAGCAGTGCATCAGTGTGAAAGCAGCCCTATAGTATTATGCATTGCCCAGTGTATTGCTTCACACTGACCTGAAGATCTCTTCTTTCCTGCTGCTGGCACCACTCTGGAGACTGCTAGCAAGGAGAAGAGGCGGACTGCAGTTGGTATCACTCCGAATGGGACAGGATCCAACACTACAGAGGAGTCATCGGCATATGTGGCTCTTGTTCCCTACTACAGCTCCAACTGAAGAAAAAAAACGCCAAAAAACGCTGATGCCGAAAAACGCCGCTAAACGCCGGTTTATCGGCGTCTGGCATTTTTTGCAGTCCTCAATGGAAGCCAATGAAGAAAAAAAAAAACGCTGCTTACAAAACACTGCAAATAGAACGTTTTGTTAGCAGCGTCTCCTGCCCGACGCTGAAAGAGCCCTATAGCGTCCAGTGTGCATGGAGCCTTAGTATTACTGCTTATCCACTCACTTATGCAAATGAATAAAAAGTTGGGCTATGTGGCCAAAACAGCTAATAAGACAGTAAGATCACATGAAAGAAAGGAAGGTGATCAAAGAGCCACCTGGGTGAGCCACTGAGATCTAGCAGTATCAACACTGAAAAAGAAACAATTATCAAAAGTGTAGCAAATCACAAAATTCACATGACAAAAAAAAATACTCAAACAAATTACTTCCACCAGACACTAATTAGACTATGTTGTCTATACAAATTTAACCACTTCAGCCACGGAAGAATTTACCCCCTTCCTGACCATGCACTGCGTCAATTTAACTGACAATTGCGCGGTTGTGCGACGTTATACTCAAACAAAATTGACAACTTTTTTTCCCCACAAATAGAGCTTTCTTTTGGTGGTATTTTATCACCTCAGCAGTTTTTATTTTTTGCGCTATAAACAAAAAAAGTGACAATTTTTGAAAAAAAAAAAAAACAATATTTGTTACTTTTTGCTATAAATACATATCCAAAAAAAAAGAAATACAAAAAAACTAATTTATTCATCAGTTTTGGCCAATATATATTCTTCTACATATTTTTGATAAATAAAATTGCAAAAAAACGTTTATTGATTGGTTGGTGCAAAAGTTGCCGCATTTACAAACCATGAGAATTCATTCATAGTGTTTTTACTATTTTTTTTTTGTTTACTGGTAATGACGACGATCTTCGATTTTTATCGGGACTGCGATATAGCGGCGGACATATCGGACATTTTTTACATTGTTTTGGGACCATTGACAGCAATCCGATCTAAAAAGTAGATCGCTACAATGCCCACTGACAGAACGGGGAACCTCCATGCTTACATCGGCAGTTCCCCATTCTTCCTCTGTAGTAGGCGATTGCGGGTCACCGGCGGACATCGAGTCCGCCCGACCCGTGGCCACACTCACGCAGAGTGTGGTGGGCACAAGAGCAGTTCCCTGTTCTTCCTCTGTAGTAGGCGATTGCGGGTCGCCGGCGGACATCGAGTCCGCCCGACCTGTGGCCACACTCACGCAGAGTGCGGCGGGCACAATAGCGGTTCCCCGTTCTTCCTCTGTAGTAGGCGATCGCGGATCGCCGGCGGACATTGACTCTGCCTGACCCGTGGCCACACTCGCGCAGAGTGCGGCGGGCTCAAGAACGCGCCGGCGCCCACCCACAACTGCGGCTGCACGGATTGCGGTTTATAGATGCAGATCTGCACAGTGCAGCCAACTTGCCGCAGTAAATGTACGTGAGGCAGTCGGCAAGTGGTGAAGAGCACAATGAAACCATACAATCGCCTGTCAGATATCGGGAGGTGAATTCAATGATGAATTACCATGCAGGTGTGGCAGTGCAAGTTCATATGATGTTCCTGACTAAGACATGGGAGATAAATGTGTCACCAGACGGTGCGTTTGGATCACAATACAGTAATTATCCGTGTATGTAGCCCATGTCTTCAATAACGAAACAAAGTTCAAAAAATGAAAATCACCTCCTAGGAATAACCACATAGGCTGACTGATGCATGCATGCTTTTGAGCAAGGTACGGAAAGGCAAACAGGCAAGTAATAGAGCTGGCTCAAAAATGTCTTATGAGCAAACTAGGCTATGAGCACATATGAAGGACGTTGAAACCATGTGTAATCAAAACAGATTTTTGTTTTGAGCCGGCTCTATTACTTGCCTTTCTGTTTGCCTTTCTGTACCTTGCTCAAAAGTAAACCTGCAACTAACTTGAGACTAATTGGGGTGGCTGTCAATGGAAACTGGATGTCAAACCAATCAGTACATACAGAACTAGACAGCTATATGCAGATTTAAAGGGGTTGTAAACCTAAAAAAAAAACACCTGCAAGACAAAGGCATAATGAGCTAGTATGCATCGCATACTAGCTCATTATGAAATACTTAACTTAGAACGATGCCCTGAATCAGCGCTGGCACACCACTGACCGGCCGACATCTTACACCAGTGTTACTTCCGGGTTTGCAGGCTCCGGCGCTGTGATTGGCCGGAGCTGCCGGTCACGGCACAGGCCCTGAAGAAACGGCACCAGTGGGCTGTTCCTTCAGTGCGCATGCGCCGATGACGACTGCAGCAGCGTATACAGTGAATGTCTAAACTGTGCAATTTACAGTACCTACAGGTAAGCCTTATTATAGGTACAAGTGGTGTAACAGTTTACAATCACTTTAAATTGGGTCTTTTTCCTGCAATATTTGAGCTTGCTTCCCACCCTCAAGCCTACTGTAAGGTTGGGTATACCCGGGCCTAATATTGACCGGTTCAACACAAACCCACAAAGGCACAGAGAGGGAACTCCTCGGACTAACATTGTTTGTACATCAATCTGTCATCATATTATTTATTTATTTTTTGTTCAGCTCGCTGGATTGAGAGACAAACGTTACGTGTGTACCCAGCTTAAAGCCTCACTATAAAACCCTGTACACAGGCAGAATGTCGGGAGACATTTGCCGGTTAAATAAAAACCAGCCGGCATTCAACCCATGTGTACGTTGGTCTGTCTGACAGAAGCCGGCTTCTTGTCGCACATGCATGCAGGAAAATCAGTAGCCGACTGACTCCTGATCAGCCAATGGCAAAGAGCGCTGATCGGAGTGTTCTGGCAGGGAGGCTGCCCCCTGCCAGAACACAACAGCTCAGCGGGGGAGATTGCCGGACTAACCTTGCATAGTTAGTACAGTGTCTCTGACCGAAGCTGTCATTATTAGTAAAGTGTGTCCGTGGGTTGCTAGAAAAAAAAAACTGATAGTGTGTACCCGGCTTTAGTCTTCTAATGAATGAGCAGAAGGTTTGGCTTCTTGTATCTCTAAACCTGTTTGTTTTCTCATGCAGTTTTTATTAACCACTTCAGCCCTGGAAGGATTTACCCCCTTCCTAACCACAGCACTTTTTGCGATTCGGCACTGTGTTGCTTTAACTGACAATTGCGCGGTTGTGCGACATTGTACCCAAACAAAATTGATGTCCTGTTTTTCCCACAAATAGAGCTTTCTTTTGGTGGTATTTGATCACCTCTGTGTCACTTCTGATCACCGCTATAAACAAAAAAGAGTGACAATTTTGAATAAAAATACAATATTTCTTATTTTTTGCTATAATACATATCCAAAAATAAAATGTATAAAAAAAATGTATTCATCCGTTTAGGCCAAAATGTATTCTTATATAAAATCGCAATAGGTGTATATTGATTGGTTTGCGCAAAAGTTGTGTTTACAAACGATGAGAATTCATTTACGGCGTTCTTCACAATTTTTTTTTTTTTTTTTACTAGTAATGGCATCGATCTGCGAATTTTATCAGGACTGCGATATTGCAGCGGACATATCGGACATTTTTGACACTTTTTTTTGGGACCAATGACATTTATACAGCGATCAGAGCTAAAAAAAAGCCACTGATTACTGTATAAAAGCCACTGATTACTGTATAAATGTCATTGGCAGTGAAGGGGTTAACCTGTAGAGGGCGCTCTAGGGGTTAACTGTGTTCCCTGATTGTGTTCTAACTGTGGGGGGGGGGGGGCTGGACTGGCAGGGACATTACAAATGTAATGGGATCAGTAGATCAGTGTCATACTGCCTGTCAGAACGGGGAACCGCCAATGTTCTCTCACAGGCTATGGCGGGTCGCCGGTGGACATCAGGTCGCCGGCGGACATTGAGTCCGCTCGACCCGCGGGCCCACTCAGGGAGCACGCAGTGGGCATGACGCCTGCGCCGGACGCCTTTTATAGACGTCAATCTGTGCTATGCTCCCACCTTGTCGCCGTATATCGGCGCTACATAGTTGGCAAGTGGTTAAAAGAGAAGCTAGGGTTTTTTTTTTCTTTTTGGAATCATACTTACCTAAGTGGATGCAGCATAGATCCAATCTGTCCCGCGCTGGCTCTAAGGGTGAAAACTGAGTGATCAAATCTGTCCCCCGCTGGCTCTAAGGGTGAAAACTGAGTGATCAAACACCGCTGATTGCTCAGTTCTCAATGCTCCATAAATTGGCAGTGATATTGTCTAAAGGTGTTCCCATTGTTTCTCATCCAGAGTGGAGACACCCTAATGGCAGGAATACACGATAAGAATGTCGGACGAAAATTTTGGTTCTGCGAATGATCAGCCGATTTTCTACTCGTTGATGCCCTGCAAGTAATACCCAATACCGATATTGTGAACGAAAAAGACTGATTGATTGAAAAAATGGAAAAATTGTGTCGTATCATTTGCAAACAATATTCTATTTGTTGTTAAGAAGGTCAGTAAAAAATCTCTTGAACGTTATCATGCGTAACTCATGCGTGAGTTCCCATCACAAGCAGTACTTCCACTTGTACGTGAGACGTGAACACTACGGATGATATCGATTGCTCTTTTAAAGATTTTTTTAGATGGGTTAATGTTGGTGATGATTTTGACTAATGAACGCTGTTTTGTTGGTCGGCGGTGGAGCAATCGGTCGATTTTCTAGCCATGTATTCCTGCTATAAGACAGTGTGTTACGGACCAGATCACCAAGTGAAAATAAAGGAGAAAACTAAAGAAAAACAAGAAAACAAATGCAGCCGCTCACTCTGTGAGTCCATATTTGCTGCACATTTAATGTAAAAGAGGGAAAAAAAGACTAAAATCCTCATTTGGTTTTGCTGTCATTTGTCGATTTCACCCCCTGCCTTCAACTCTTTAAACTCCCATGAATAGCAAGGGCAAATGCCAGCAGGTGGCCAGTGAATGAAACAAGCCATCTGACTGCCTAGATTTACTTACATAATATATATATTTCACACATTTTAATTACATGGGCAGGTACATTTCAGCACATTTGAAAACTGCACTTTTTCTGTTCCAATGTCATTTGAAAATGAAATTGTAAAGTGACTGAAATGAAATAAATATATAGGTTTAATCATCCTTGCCAAATCAGCCCATTTTCCTGTCTGTCAATGTTATGTTTCATTTTCTTGGAGGCACAGCCAAGTACTCACAGCTGCAGTTCTGTTAAGCCACATGAACGTTGAATTGGCTTTCTGACAGTTCTGCTTTTCAGGTTTGTCTGCTTTCTAGAAATGTCAAGCTTCTGTTGCCAGGCGCAGAATATTCACAAGAGATGGCCATTACATTTATATTCAGCCATATGTTTTGTGAAACCATTCTTAATGTATCTTACCATATAATCATGAGCTGATTTCGTTTTGTAAATATTTTCTCCATATCTCGCGTATATATATATATATATATATATATATAGTGTGTGTGAAAATATATGTATAAACTTTTTTTTTTTCCCTAACATGTTCCTTGATTTTTAGTGCACAACAAATGTCTTGGTAAACAGTGGTGAGATATAATGTAATCTATCTATCTATATATATATATATATATATATATATATATATATATATATATACTTACTTTATATTTATTATATATATATATATATATTTTTTTTTTTTTTTGGTAATACAAAAGGGGTAAATCTAAAAATATTGAATATTAATTTTCTGTGTGTTTATTTTTAGTCAGTTTGGGAACTACTAGGTTGCTTTTCCCATACTTATTTACATATTTTCAGGATATTCTTGCCTGCTCTGTTAAAAAAAAAGTTTAAAGCCTGCACATGGCGTTAGAAACGCGATATTAGCAGCGTTTTACATTGGCGTCAATGCATGTTTAGCCGCACTGGCTTTTGGCAGTGTTTCTCATGCCTCTATTGAAAATCAATGGTTCCCTGAAAAATTTGCCATGGGGTTCCCCCCCCTCCCCCCAGGATGATACCAGACCCTTAGGTCTGGTATTGCCGCGTTAAGCCTCGTCATGCGTTTCTCTGCCTCTATTCAAAATCAATGGTTCCCTGAAAAAATTTGGCGTGGGCCCCCCCCCCCCCCAGGATGATACCAGACCCTTAGGTCTGGTATGGCTGCGTTAAGCCTCATCAGGTGTTTCTCTGCCTCTATTCAAAATCAATGGTTCCCTATGGGAACTCATTGATTTGAATAGAAGTCGCACCAGATCCGACCTGTGGTGCTGAGGATCTTGAAGGGGAACCCCCTACCAAAATGAAAAAAAATTGGCGTGGGGTTCCCCCCCAGGATGATACCAGACCCTTCAGTCTGGTACGGATTTTAAGGGGAACCCTCACACCAAAAAAAAAAAGGTGTGGGGGTCCCTTTTAAAATCCATAGCAGACTGAAGGGTCTGGTATCATCCTGGGAAACCCACACCAGTTGTTTACTCATTTTGGCGGGGGGGCTCCCCTTCAAGATCCTCCAGCAACAAGTCGCACCGCAAGTCGGATCATCATGATCCGACTTCTGGTGTGACTTCTATTCAAATCAATGGGCTCCCATAGGGAACCACTGATTTTGAATAGAGGCAGAGAAATGCCTGACAAGGCTTAACGTGGCAGTGTCCAGTGTTAAGCCATGTTTAGCCGCTTTTACCAGCATCAGGCGTTTTTACAGGTCTAGCGCCGGTTATTAGAATGCGCTGATTGTGGGTGTTTTTTTTTCTGAGCTTAAAAACGCCTATGCCACTTACAGCTCCTAAACGCTTGTGTGTGCATGAGGCCATTAAATATGGCAAAGTGACAACACTTCCTGATAGCTCATGCCCCAGAAAGGTACTGTATACTCCCCACTCTGTGGTCCCTCACCACCTCCCAGCTCCATCAGAATGGGCTTCACAGTATAAGACCATAGAATCTAAAGGATGTTCCCCCAGGGAAAGCGGCATTCCGTGGAGGCACCCGATGAAGACTGGACTTTAGCATCGGCGGGGACCCCAGAAGAAGAGGATCGGGCTGCTCTGTGCAAAACCATTGCACAGAGCAGTTAAGCATAGGCTTGTTTATTTTTATTCAAATAAAAATATGAGGGTTTACAATCCCTTTTAAGTTTAGGCTAGAATATTTTATGTGTGGAGAGACCCTTCACAAACAAACATCTGCTGTCTACAGTCTAATGGCTCTAGACCTTTTGAGGCAGCTTGCTGTAAATGGACAAATTTTCCCATCTCTAAGTCAATACCTCTGGGATGATTTGAAACTGGCGTGGTTCAAGGAAGTAATGAGGAACCGCGGACAAACTAATTTAAATGTATGCAGCAGTTACATTACACTCCAGTGAAACTACGTTCCACAGGCCTGCTTCCCTGTGTGGCAAACCATGAATTCTCTGAATCATTAACAGATTATTTTCATCTGTTCTGGACTTGTTTATATGTTTCTTCATGCTGGTCTTAAATTGTTTGTTACCCCAGCATTTCATTTCCAGATATGTGCCTGCTCTACCATATACTTGTATGAAAAAGTATCCTGTTCTCTTTGTGTGAAATGCCTTTTGTTCCTGCCAGTCCCTCTGCTTTCCTATTAAAAATTGACCACACTGTGCAGGAGAACACACCATAGTTAGTTCCCTAGCTAAGCTGGGAACTCAGTGTGCTCTCCTCCAATGATCAGTGCTGACACGCCCCCCACTGCACAGCCATTCACTGGCTCAGTGTGCTGCTGCTTCTCCTCCCCAGCTCTTATGCAGCTGAGAGAGAATAAAAGGTATTTTTTATATCTATACAAAAATGTTTTACCTTTTTATTTTAATTTTAAATTGAATGGGTTGTTTTACAAGGTTATTGTTTACAGTCATTTAAAGTATACAATCTTCTAGTGTCCTGACACTGGGTCCCAAAACCCCAGAGGTCTGCTTCCTAGGATTGATTCACTCATTTATGCCCCTCCCTGTCAAAAAACTAGATTGACATGGCTCATAACCTTCCCTCATTTGGAGAGACTGTCCCTCTTGAGACCAGATCCTACTGTCCCTCGTGCAGTTTCAGTTATCCCTTTTTCTGGCCCGATGTGCCCACCTCTATACAAAATGTATTATTTTACTATCCAAAGTGTTATGCTACACTTTTTATCCAACTCTCCTCTGTACTACCGCATTCCTTATCTTGAAAAGCCAATATAAAAGAAAAATAGATGGCAACAAAACAAAAAAAGCATTTGGTTTGGCCAATGATTTTCTACATATAAGATTATTATGGTACATGTTACTGGGGTCGTTGCAGGGATTTGTCCTTTGCCTACATATTGTGTGTAGTGTTGAGCGAACCCGGACTGTAACGTTCGGGTCCGTACCGAACTTTCGGGTGTCCGTGGCACGGACCCGGACCCGGACATTTAAAAAATCGTTCGGGTTCGGTCCGGGGTTCTGCTATTTTACTCCACGTGTTGAGAAGCTGCAGGGCAGCCAATCAACAAGTGTTTCACTGGTTTGCCCTTAGAAGCCATCACAGCCATGCCTACTAATGGCATGGCTGTGATTGGCCGGTGCATCATGTGACCCAGCCTCTTTATAAGCTGGAGTCACAGTGCTGCAGTCACATGCTCCTTGGGTTAGTGTAGGGAAAGGTAGCTGACTGCGTGAGGGACAGATTTGAGCCATTTTAAGACCTGATCCTGCATCCTGAGATAGATTATTTTACTACTACTGCTGTCTGTGCTGTTGCTCTGAGGACAGATAGCAGAAATTAGGGATTTTCATACACTTTAGACTTTAATGAGGGTGTTAGACTAGCAACACATGCTACGGTGTTAGACTAGCAACACATGCTTGCATGCTAGCAAAGCAATCTGTCTCAAATTAGACGTTAGAGGTTGAGATTCGTCGCCATAAACTTTAGAGTTTAAGGGGGTTGTTAGACTAGAAACACATGCTTGCATGTTAGCAAAGCAACCTGTCTCAAATTAGACGTTTAGAGGTTGAGATTCGTCGCCATAAACTTTAGAGTTTAAGGGGGTTGTTAGACTAGCATCTCGTGCTAGCATCGCTAGCAACAAGATACGTCTCGAACTAGACGTTGAGTTTCGTCGCCATACACTTTAGGGATTAAAGACGATAGACAGGAGTCTCGTTGTCGTGTCTGTCGTCATCATCATTTTATTAGATAGAGTCCTACGTCCTAGTCCAGAATTTTACCGAGTTTAGACAGGGAGTGCGTCAGTCGATGGAAAGGGATGTGATTGGGTTCCTCGTACACTGACGTCGTGACACTGAGGTCGAATATTTCTCCGACCCAGTGTACTACGTGGCCGGTTAGTGTCGGTACGGTAATCATCCGTACCGACACTACCGAAGATTCCCGTTTGGTCACTTTGTGAACAACTAACCGACGGGACGTCGAAGAGTTGTGCACCTCATTTTATCGTCTTGGGGCCTGGCTTGGGCTTGCTAAAA
>BLSH010485087.1:1104629-1123101 GCA_018402905.1 Glandirana rugosa | reverse complement strand
TATATATTGTGGGTTCACAGAAAACTATACCAGTGATAGACTAGGAGGCGTACTTATAATAGTGGTTCAGGTGTAGTCACTGTTTTTCGCGACAGACTACTGTCCTTCCACTCGCCAATCGCTATCGATTCCACCACCACCTAGACGTGACTTCGTGAAATTAGACAAAAGGGCGTGTATCTGTACTCCTAGTAGGATGAGCATAACCCCATGTGTCATAAGAAGGCTGTGTCTGTCAGTGAACTCAGAGAAAAGGATTTTACGGTAAGTTATACAAAAAATCCCTTTTTTGCACTCTCCAGCTTTAGTAAATCAACCCCTATGGGCTAATTTATCAAATCCCAACATAATTTCATAAAGTGCAGCGCTTATACAATCAATATCAAAATTCATATTAATACATAAACATAGTGGTGTAAAGTCCATATATATGACACCCAAGTGTCTATGTGCGGGAAAACAGATTAAAGTGCTTCAGTGCAGATCCACCACCACCTTAGCTATCGCTAACCGCTCACCTTCCTGTCATCAGACAGCGCTTTTTGTCACTGATGTGGACTTGGTGATAATATTCATGCGGAGGATCAGATAGTGACCATATCAAAAGACACTTGGGTGTTATATATATGGACTTTACACTCTATGTTTATGTGTATATATATATATGAATTTTGATGTTTTTTAGATTGCATAAGCGCTGCACTTTATGAAAAGACATTTCAATGGCCAGAATAAATAATTATTCTGGCCAATGAAATGAATGAATGCCTGATCGCTAAATGCACCTAAACTTATTACACGTGTTTGCAAGTATCAATTTCTGCTAAAATGCTTCTGACAGGAGGAAAAGCATTTAGGAGAGCTGGGCAAATGCCCCATGCATGCTTGGGGCCTAAAAACAAAGCTTTGGTTGGAGTTCCACTTTAAATGTGTGTTTTTATTTCCCTGACTTTAAAGCCTCAAATTAAAATATTTTATAAAGAAAATATCTCTACTCACAACTGAGCTTAACCTTTACACTTCTGGAGCCCGTTTTATTTTTTGCACACATTGAAATTATCTAGTTTGACTTGGACACTGTACAATTCCTGGCTGCCATGCTAATCTACTTGTTTGAGTACCTTTAGAGTAAGGCAAGCCATAGAAGATTTAATTTGGTGTGGTGGAAGGAAAGAATTGTTTGATTCCCCCATCAACACATTCAGTGGGGGGAAACCCTCCCGCATTGCTATTGTCGCATTGCTATTACCCACAGGTAGCCTTCCTGGCCAGCAAAACACGATTACTGCTAGCAGCTATAGCTGCTGGCAGTAATGCATGTAAAAAATCCAAAAGGCTGGTTGTACCCAAGTCTATGGATGAACTCGGGTACAACCAGCCTCTGCCCATAGATGGATCAAATCTCGACCGGTCCCTGAATCAGCTGAGATTCGATCCATCTATTACCGGTTTTACTGATCTGGAATAGTATGAGGATCAGATAAGTTGGAGTATATTTAACAAATAACTATACGCTGGGTCATAGACTCAAGGTATAAAAGAAAGAGTGTAAGTATGATAGGCAGGACACCAGCATTTTCAGAAGATTTTGCTATATCAAGATGGGTTCCCTTTAAGGCATTTGAAGCACATGCCATGTTACTCTATTCATCATGGTTAAACAAAATGCGCTCAGATATACAAAGAATTATGCACATAGTTGTAGTCCTATTCTTTGCTGTGGTTAATTGTTTATACAATTAATTTTCCATCTTTTCTGGTTTCCAAAAAACCGATTGCATTACTGTGTAGCATTGGTTTCAGACAAGCTCCTGGATGCAACGACCTGCTTTTAAGATCTTCAGGTCAAGAGTTTACCAATTAAAGATCAGGGAGAGGGCAATTAGATTGACAAAATAAAAAATAGGATAGCAATGATCTTTCCAGTCTACAATGATTTTTTTTCCTGTCAAATACACTATTGAAAAAGATGATTTAAATGTTCATTATGGGGAAAATGAGTTAAGGAAGTTTCTTTGCAAGCAAACCATTAAATTACAACATCATAACATAAAAGGCCAATTAACTTGAACTCTTTATATTTTTATTCTTGCACTCATAAACTCTAACATTGTGTGCATTAGGTCACTGTTTGACAGCAACAAAGAGTTATGAACCAATAAAAACAAAGATTCTATCAAAACGACCAAACTATTTTTGTTGGATATCGTTACTTAAAACAAAATCCAGACTGTTGTAGGATACAAATATTTAAAGGGAAATTTACAAAGCTGCATGAGGTGGTCTTAAGAAATCTTTCTCATCAAAATGTTCACTTAAAGCGCAAGTTAAAGTGGTTGTAACCCTAAAAAAAGAGCTCCTGTTACCTTATAGCAGATTAAACAGCGCAGTGCTTGTGCTGTCTAATCTGCCCCTTTCTAAGCTGTAAAAACATGGTTAATCCTGCCTGTTCCTGTGTTCCCCTGTGTGTACTGACCACGGTAATTATGGGTGCTGATCTGATTACTGTGGTCAATTTACGTGCCTCCATCATCCGCTGCTCTCCTCTCTCTCCCTCTTCCCCTCTCTCCCTGCCTGTCAGCTCCTGTGTGTCTCTCCCCCTTTCCAACCCCCCACCACTATTAGTAGCTGGGAGTAAAAGTAAAGAAAAATTACAGCCTGCTTCTCTGTTTTATTAATCTCTCCTACATGGTGTACATGTTTTTTTTAAAACGATACCTGTAAATACCTTATCTTTGATTTCTTCTGGCCGGTCACGTGACCTCCACCCGCTCTTCTCCCCCAACTAAGGGCTACAGCGGGAGGGGCTGAGCGGCCAGTCACTTGACCTCCCCAGCTGACGTCAGAGGGGATCTCGGCCCCACCTGCTGTAACCCATAGATTGGAGAAATAGAGCAGCCACATGACCGGCCAGAGAAGCTGGCTGTAATTGTTCTGTATCTTTACAACCACTTTAACCATATCTGAACACCACAAACTAAAAACGATATTTAATTCATTTTTAATATTGAAAGCATACGCACCCATCTATCCATGTCTACATGCATTATTTCGTTGGGAAATCACTTTGAAAAACGCCCCCTAGCAATTCTAACCATGGCCATTTTGAGTAAGGGGTAGATGGATGATGTAGCATTTACTTCCTGGAATCCATCTGCCATTAGCTTTAGATAAGCAGACAGGAGGGTATGCTTAGCTGAGAAAGCCCCTCCTTCAGATGCAAGAAAGACTCCCTTGATGTATGATGTAACTTTGTCCTGGACCAAAAACCATGAAGCAATTGGTTGAACTAGATGGTCTTTTTTTTTTTTTTTTCAGCCAGTCTAACTGTGTAATTGAAGAAATGCAAAATAAAAAAGTTAAAAACAAGTAAATTTACTTTCCTTAAAGCAGAATTCCACTCAGTTTTGTGTTTATTAAAAGTCAGCAGCTACAAATAGTGTAGCTGCTGACTTTTAATAAACAGACACTCACCTGTCACCTGATCCAGCGATGGGGCCGCCTGAACCCTCGGTTCTCTCCAGCCCCGGCATCACAAGTGTGGGCACCTGGCTGTGACAGCTTGCAGCTTCTGCGCATGCATGTGTCGCACTGTGCCTTCTCAATGGCCGGGCAATCTTCTGGGACCTGTGACATGTTCCAGAAGATTGCAGGGAGGGGGGAATAGAACTTCCACTCGAGTTGCCTAGGCGGCCCGAGCGGAAGTGGGAGCTGGGTACCTGTCAAAACTAGGTACCCACCCCCCCCCCCCCCCAAAAAAAAGACATGCCAATTGTGGCATGTCAGGGGGTCAGGAGTCCTTAAAGCGGAAGTTCCACATTTGGGTGGAACTCTGCTTTTAAGTTTTCAACAATTTCCATAGTACCAATCACCTGCTTTGTACAAAAAAAAAAGGAGGAAAAAAAATTCCACACAAAGGAGTACCTTCTCATCGCACTACATCATCTCTTAATGCACTATATCTTTTATGCCAGGAACCCCCATTTGACAGCAGATTTCTAAATCTAGAGGTACAAAAATATCTTCAAGGTCATAATTATCATACAAAAAGACAGTTTATTCTTCCATTCTTTGAAGATACTGCATTTCATCCAGCCATTCCCCCAGGTTTGGTGGAGAATACCAATGTCTTGGTATATTTGATCTATCAGCTATTTGAGGCACACAAGCTATTTGAGTATCTGATATATGATCATATATGTCAAAATAAAGCTGACCAAAGTGATATAGTACTTGGGCATCACCACCATTTGTCGTAATCAAAGCAAACTCAGGCTTCCATTTATGTCTCCATGAATTATTTTGTTGGGAAGTCACTTTGAAAAACACCCCCCTAACATTTCTAGCCATAACCATTTTGGGTAAGGACACATGGTTCATGTAGTATTTAGTTCCTGGAATTCAGCTGCCTTTAGCTCAGGCAGGATGGTATGCTTAGCTGAGAAAGCCCTCCTCCAGATGAAAGACTCCAGCGATGTATGATGTCATTTTGGCCTAGGCCAAAAAACAGGAAACAACTGAAGAAATGTGAAAACAAGTAAATATAATACACTAATGTCAGAAGCATAAGGATTAACTTGAACAAATATTGCAAAGGTGTGACATTATCTTTTTCACATGAGTTATTTAACCATTGCAAGTCTTTATTTTATATTAAGCTGTGTGTAATTATTTTATATCAAGCTGAAATTGCTGTTATGTTTTCCTTAATAAACATTACATAGAAACTCACATAAGGTTGGTCAGAAGCTTCCATTATGGATAATATAATATGCTTGTGGTAAATTAAATTAATCTATGCAATTCAACCTTTTGGAGGTCTGAAAATATAACGCACAGTAATGAAAAAACACAAGCATCATGCTTGGCAAATTTACTTAATGTTCCAGTTGCAAACTGGGATAATTTATACTGAAGATAATAATAAGGCATTTTACCTATCTGAACATTTTATCCAAGTGAAAAAGGAATTTTTTCAGTGGACATGAGCAGCACTAAAACCTTAAAGCTTCAAATTTTATTAGTTTATAGGAAATGAAAAGCAAAAGTATTGGCTGAAATTGGGTGTTAATGACCTTTGGTTTAGTCATTGGCTATTTTTTTGTAAGCACTCTTGTCAGTGTTAAATGGTTTGTCTAATATCTGTAACTGGAGCGTTTGCAGGAGAGCTTGTTCTGTTGCAGAACAGACTTACTGGCTGGATCACCGGGTGAAAATAATTGAGACTAAAAAAGACAACAAATGCAGTCATCATATCTAAGAATTGGTAAGCTGCAATAAAATAAATGTTTGCTTTTGGGTTAAATTCCGCTTTAAAGTGGATTTTTTTTGTAAACATCACAAGTCAAATAAGTTTCCTCTAATGATTAATTACAGATTTTAAATGTCTTATTCATTTTTAGAGTTAGGAAGGCCTGTTCAGCATACATGTTTAATATCAGAGTAATGGCCAGGATGATCAGAAGCTTAAAAGACAATAAATCTACTTACAGATGAGACTAAAAGCTTAGGATCACGGTTAATGATACAGTACTGGATTTGTGCTATCTTTTATTGCCCACCGATTTTTCATGTTTCAGTTGCCTCAATAAACTCACTAGTGGGGCCCTCCTCTCATCCCCCAGGCCTTCTAGCATCTGCCTTGGCTGATCTGGCTATAGTTATGCCACTGTAGCCAGTCATTGGGATAGGAGGTGGTGACAGAAGGCTGTTTCCCTTTAGGGCCAGGAAATTTAAACCGGCTCTGATTAGGTTTTACGTTCTTGCTCTGTATGCATCTAGCTTTACTGCAGTGCCTAGCAGTTGCATTCTGTAGACACAACATAAGCAAAAATATACAGTAGCATTTGTGCACTCCCTCTTATCTCCAGTAGTTGTATGGACACCTCCTTACCAGATAAAACCAGAAGCCAAAATTGTGACTTTTTCTTTCTTTATGTTGTCTTCAGCTTCTAATTTTAGTGTCAAAGAATAGGAGATGTTGCAACATCTGCAAGTCCGCCCCACTGTCATGTTTGGAGGGGGGAATTGGGCGTAGTTAGGGGTCATGTGTCTGGCGGTATGTGTGAATTGATTTGCAAATTCTGTTATGAGTCAGTGCGGTTTCTATATTTATTCCTACATACCATATTTTCATGTGGGATAAGCAAACCTGAAAGCTGACATTCTTGCTGTTGTGTGTGATGTTCATATGCCTGAGGACAATTCTATCTCACTACCAGTTTGGGCAGGAACAGCCAGTTGCTTGCATGCATTGCTTTTAGAATCCAATCTAAGCCTTAAAGGCAAGAACGAAGAGTCTGACATTAGGGCTGTTTTCTAATACTAAAAAATGCTGTGTTTGTTCTAAAACCATTACTTATTTGGAAATACTTTAAATGCAGTCCACTTGGTAAATTTCTTGCCTTTATCCCTGATTCTACAATTTTCACTTTGGGGGCCATTCATCTTCGCACGCAAGCTTTGCAAGGGAAACCTCCTGCAATTTTCACTTTGTGCCCATACTCCACACCACACCTCCTTTGCAATGGAAACAGCTTTTTTGGGCCCTTGCCTAGTGCGCACCATGGCCCTATTTCAATAGATGAGCTATGCCTCACTAGATGTCTGAAGGCCACCATGAGTATGGCTCATCCATAGGAATGAATGGGGCTGTGGGGCAATTCCTATTGCCCTACGTCCTGCACATGCAGTGCTGGGCAGCTGGTTGCCAACCACGCAGTCTGCTTCTTCTGGGAGGGCGTCCATTAAAGTGGTTGTCAATTCGTGACAACCACTTTAACCTACAGGTAAGCCTATAAGGATTACCTGTAGGTGCCCTGCATATCTCCTAAACCTGTACAGTTTAGGAGATATGCAGTGTTCTATATGTGCCAACGTAATTTCGGCACATGCGCAGTGAAGAAACGGCCTCCGTGATGTTTCTTAACTGTGATCGTGCCGTGACTGGCGGCTCCCGCGCGCATACGCGAGAGTGACGTCACACACACCAGCCAGTCACAGAGCCGGAGTCGTGGCCCCGGAAGGAAGAGGGGCTGAAGATGGATGCCGCCAGCACAGGGGACGTTGCAGGCTTCGTTTGCAGGTAAGTGGCACATAATGGGCTACTATGCGGTGCATAGTAGCCCCTTATGTTTCTACTTTACAGGGAAATGTAGAGGAAGTAAACTCCATCTGGGTTTACTTCCTCTTTAATGCCCTCCCAGAACCATGCCCCCGGGGCATGCATCGGGCACGCTCTGTGATTGCTGTGTCCTTCGCACACAGCTGATCACATATCGAGATAAAGGGGGGCCAATAACAGCGGCCCTTTACTATGTGATCAGCTGTATCCAATCATAGCTGATCACATTGTAAACAGACTTGTCGGTTATCAACAGTACTTTCCTCACAAACTGTCACAGCACGAGGAAACGAGAGCCAGTAACCGGCAATTCTAACGCACATTTACACTGATAATCTGTGCCCTGATTATCTGTGCGCATCAGTGCCGATCAGTGCAGCCATATCAGTGCACATCTATGAAGACGAAAAATTACTTATTTGCAAGATTTTATAACAAATTCTGAAAAATGTTTTTTCTTTCAAAATTTTCGGTGATTAAATACCACCAAAAGAAAGCTCTATTTGTCTCAAAAAAAATTATAAGGCCTTGTGCACACTGGATGTCCTAAAAATGGCAATAGCGTTGCTGTGTTAAAAACGTTAAAAAGTTAGGGATCAAAAATGCTCAATAACCCTGGTTAGCCGCGTTTTGCCACATTAACCGGCGTTAGAATGTTTTTACAACTCAAAAAGTCCTCTCAAAACCAGTTCTGGGTTTTTTCCAGATAGAAAATGCCCCTGCCAAAAACCGCTGATAACAGCCCATGTGTGCATGGACACATAGGATAACATGCTGGGGAGTTTACTGGCTGTAGAAAATAACACCTAAAGCCAAACACAGCAGCTGTAAAAACATCCAGCGTGCATGAGGCCTAAAAATTTCATATGGTTACAGTGTTGAATGACCACGCAATTGTCATTCAAAGTGAAATAATGCTGAAAGCTGCAAATTGGCCTGGGCAGGAAGGGGGTGAAAGTGCCCGGAATTTAAGTGGTTAACATCTAAAAACAAAAGTTTAGCTCTGCTGCTTACCCACAGCAGAGCTAACTGTTTTTTTTTTTTTTTTTTTATCTTCACATACCGGCACCTCCGTGCATTCTCTGTGTGTAAACCTGTGTCGTGTACCTGTAAAGAAACACATCAGGGCTACATAAGAGAGGGTGTTTTGTTGTTGAAAATAAAGCTTATCCCCTAATTTGTTTAGCTGGCTTCAAATTTTATATACACAGTATCTCACAAAAGTGAGTACACCCCTAACATTTGTGTAAATATTTTATTATATCTTTTCATGTGACAACACTGAAGAAATGGCACTTTGCTACAATGTAAAGTAGTGAGTGTATGCCGTGTATAACAGTGTACATTTGCTGTCCCCTCAAAATAGCAACACACAGCCATTAACCTCCCTGGCGGATTATTTCAGATTTTTGGTGCTGAAAGCGGTACGATTATTTTGCATGGAAATTTGGTGTTTTATATTGTAGGCCTGTAATTCTTAGGAATAACTCACTTAAATCTGTCCAAACAAGAGTCTAGTAGACATCCCGGGTATGATAAAGTTTGAAACATGAAATCATAAATTATAATATAAATGACTAAAAATAATTATCAGAAATAATAACGTAATAGTAATAAAATGTATTCAATAATGTAATCAAATCAAAAACACTGAAAATTGCTCAGTTGCAGAATTGTCGCTGTCGTCACTTTCAGTGTCTGATGATAAATTTCCCCAAAAATCAGTATCACTCAATTCTGCAAATGATTCTTATTTACTATCGCTGTTTTCTAGCTGATCAAAAACAACTTTTGACATAAAGGGATGCTTTTTGGATGCCATGGACATTCTCAAGTTTCCAGGCAGAAAGAATGACAGATATAATATAAAAGTGCATGCAGGGCACTGGGCAAACCACTAGGGACAAAGGGGATGTGAAATGATTTCATACAGTAACGCGACGCTCGCAGGGAACGGAGCCCGGCACACAGAGGCTTAGGGCGGAGGACACAGCGGGGGACATCGCTGTATTGCTGTATCCAGGGGACAAGGTAAGTAACGCTGCCTTGGATCGAGAGATGCGATCCCGAGTGTGGCTCGGGGTTACCGCTAATGGTACTGAAATTCCACCCCGAGCCACACCCGGGATTACCGCCAGGGAGGTTAATGTCTAAACTGTTGGCAACAAAAGTGAGTACACCCCTAAGTGAAAATGTCCAAATTGGGCCCAAATCGTCAATATTTTGTGTGGCCACTATTATTTTCCAGCGCTGCCTTAACCTTCTTGGGCATGGAATTCCCCAGAGCTTCACAGGTTACCACTGGAGTCCTCTTCCTCTCCTCCATGATGACATCACGGAGCTGGTGGATGTTAGAGACCTTGCGTGCCTCCACCTTCCATTTGAGGATGCCCCACAGAGGCTCAATAGGGTTTAGGTCTGGATACATGCTTGGCCAGGCCATCACCTTTACCCTCAGGTTCTTTAGCAAGACATTGGTTGTCTTAGAGGTGTTTGGTGTCGTTATCATGTTGGAATACTGCCCTGCGGCCCAGTCTCCGAAGGGAGGGGATCATGCTGTGCTTCAGTATGTCACAGTACTGTACATGTCGGCATTCATGGTTTCCTCAATGAACTGTAGCTCCCCAGTGCCGGCAGCACTCATGCAGCCCCAGACCATGACACTCCCACCACCATGCATGACTGTAGACAAGACACAGTTGTCTTTGTACTCCTCACCTGGTTGCCGCCACACACGCTTGACACCATCTGAACCAAATATGTTTATCTTGGACTCATCAGACCAAAGGACATGGTTCCAGTAATCCATGTCCTTAGTCTGATTGTCTTCAGCAAACTGTTTATGGGCTTTCTTGTGCATCATCTTTAGAAGAGGCTTTCTTCTGGGACGACAGCCATGCAGACCAATTTGATGCAGTGTGCAATTTTGTGCACCATTATTTCACATATATGAAGCAGTTCACAATAATTATATAGAGAAGATGCACAGAGGTAAAATAATTTTCCTTATCTTTGTTCTATGTGTATTTCATCAGAATGTATTTGTCAGACAACACTTTGCATGCATTAAAATAAGCAATGAAACCCAGCCATGCATTTTTCCTGTACTCCTGTGCCAAGTTTTTTTTTTTTACTCTCCAAGTACAGTCCTTAGAAAGGACTTCTACACATAGAGAACCTTCCTTGTTGTTTCTCTTTTTGCCAACATATGCTATTAGCTATGGTAAATGTACTTTTTTTTTCTAGTATTCCGTAGGGTGTGCTCACATCTGGTGCTACAAGATCAAAAAGAGGCACTTATGGGAAGCTGTGCTGGTCAACTAAATAATGTTCATTAGTTGTGATCTGGATCTTATTGAGCAATACACTGTCATAGCCTGGAGGAGCCATTTGTGTTTTACAGCAAACATAAATAGACCCTGTCGCCAGAAGATTCATTTGACAACAATCATCTCCTAAGATTATATGTGCATTTCTGTTACAAAAAAAAAAAAAAATATATATATATATATATATATATATATATATATATATATTATATGTGCATATTTGACATGTTTTTACCTGTAAAATGGTTACTCGTATAGACATCCAAAAGCCCCGAGACTGTTGCTGGGTGACCCCAGCTTGGATATGTCAGCTGCTCCAGCAGACTCAGAGCTGTCACTCATATGACACTTTCATGTCCTTTTCCTTCTTCTCGGGCAGCCAAATAAATCATTTATGGGAAGAAAAAACGCTGCAAGTTAGCATTCAAAACACTTGATTTTTCTTTGCTTTTACCTGCAATATTTGTTAAGCTGGTAACAGGTCTCTAAATTTTTTTTAGCTCTATTTAATTCATTATTTTCATAATGTCAAAGAGCTTCTGACACTCCCCTGAATATTGTGTTTTTAGCCCCGGTTCACACTGATGCGATGCGAGAACCCTGCGAATCCACTGCATCGCACCCAACTCGCACGGCAGTTCACACTGCCATATGCAAACTGAGGGGAGTGTCAATGCAATGTTAACGACTCCCCCCATTTTAGCTCACATATCGCACTGCAAACTGACAGTTCAGACATGAATTGGATCTCGTGGTGTGAACACCCATGCGATCCAATTCAGTGCAGATGCAAAACAAGGGTCCTGTGTGAGTTTTGTCCGAATGTGATGCAATTTCAGCCATCCAACTATCTGTATGGCTGAAATCGCATTGCATAGAGATCGCATGTGATGTGAACAACAATGCGCTGCGAATCACATGCAATGTCTGTCATCGCACTAGTGTGAACTGGCACTTAAGTAGTAGTAATAGGAACTTGACCAAAATTAATTAGTCCAATCAGGTGACAATTGTATGTCTGTGATGGGAAATAATCAGTTATTTAGGGTGAAATTGGTGCATTTTTCTGTCCAGTCACAATACTTCTATGAAAAAAGGTGAGCATAAATACATGTTTATGCCACAATCATTCTATAAAAGTGAGGTAATTTCTGTTTAGGCTTTTTAAATAATGTATTTGTCCACAACATGTATGGGTAAGCTTTTCATAGATTTTTTCTTGTACTTTTAACAGTCACAGGAATTTACAAGCCCTTAAGGCTACTTTCGCAATGGGGCAGGAGCAGTAAAGCACTGCTACCTTCAGCAGCGTTTTTCCGCTGTTATAGGGGGGCTACGATTCCGCTATGCAGGCAGGAGCACGGCGACAAGGGGTTAAAAAAGGGTTAAAAGTGCTGGCGCACAGCGCTTCTGAGGCAGTGTGCAGCCGCTTCGGAAGTGCTGCCCCATTGTTTTCAATAGGCAGGGGTGGTAGAGGAGCGGTGTATCACCGCACCGCCTCAAAGATGCTGCTTGCAGGACTTTTTTGTAACGTCCTGCAAGCGCACCGCCCCAGCTAAAAAAATGCCTGTAAAGTGCCTCAGTGTGAAAGTGGCCTTATAGGTGCTGTTTAAAAATATGTATGGTCTTTTGCATGGCTCTTAAAAATAAAATGACTGCAAACACAGCATCCCACTCATTTTTTTCAGATGGGAAAGCCAGTAAAAGTATGCTGTATTAAAAAAAAAAAAATATGTGGCTAAAGGCAACAAATACAACCCTCCAGTTAGAACCCCTATCTACTAAAGCCTTGTAGACATTGATAGTTTTTTTTTTCAACTTACAGCTCAGGTCGGAGTTGCTGTACTAACAATCTGAAGTTAGTACAGTGATCTCCACTGCTGTGCTATTGTGTTCTGACAGGCAGGCGCCCAAAACACTGCGGTCAACGCTCTCAGCCATTGGCATCTCTGATGCAGACAAGTGAAGGTCTTCAAATTTGCCTCTAGATACACAAATGCCTGCAGCATTACACTATATGGAGCCTTCTTTTGTTCTATGACTCTATTGGAAGTCCTGTGTGTGGTTTTTGATCGGGATTACGCCATGTGATCGATGATGTTGCCCATGTCCAAGTTCTGATGTTTGGTGGTGGATGTCCTATATGAATATCTGGAATTCCCTTCCTGGGTGGACATCTGAATTTATATACAGGCTATACTCCTATTGCCTTCTGGTAAGCGCAATATTATTTGTGGTGGTGGATGTGCACTTGTCACAGTGAATTTTGTCTGGCACATTTTTCCACTGGAAGTCCGTTATATGCACAAGACACTTTCAAATTGGTGTCTCACTTTTGCACTATTTATGAACTATTTCAAAGTCCCTATAAGCATTGGACATTTCAAATAGAGGATTCTATTATGCATTATGAATTTTACATGCATTTTTAATGTTATCACTGCCATGAGTGTTTAATGCAATATTTCTTGTAGCGCTACACTTTTTTTATATATTATATCATTTATTGTCAATTGGTGTGTTGGCAGCTTGATTGCAATTTGAATTCTGGATAGTAAGCGCGGTATCTCTGGGATTTTTTTTTTTCATTGGCTAAGAGTGCTGATCGAGAGCCGGCCATCAGACCTTTTTCATTCATGACTCTTAAGGCCCGTACACACGATGCGAAATTGCGGACGGGCATTTTCGTTTGACGGCCTGTCTTACTGTTAGTATGCAGCGCCCGACTTTCGTTCCATTAGTACGATCTTCGTACGAAACAAATCGGACGACCGAGACTACACATGCTCATTAACTAAAAAAAAGCTGCAAAAAAATTCAGAACATTACATCACTTCTGACTTTGAGTCCGGTCGTAGAAAAATTTTCGCATTGTTAGTATCAACAGTAGCATCCAACAAAAAACGGACGTTCTGTCGTCCGAAAATTGGACCGTGTGTACGAGGCTTAAAAAAAAAAAAAAAAACTATAGTTTTTACTTTTTGTTACAATAAATATCCAAAAAAAATTAAAAATAACAAATCTTCCTCAGTTTAGTCTAATATATATTCTTCTACATATTTTTGGTAAAAAAAAATTGCAATAGGCATATGATGATTGGGTTGCGCAAAAGTTATTGCGTAAATAGCTTTATGGCATTTTACTAGTAATGGCAGCGATCTGCGCTTTTATCGGGACTGCGATATTGCGACGGACAGGTCAGACTTTTTTGGGACCAATGACATTTATACAGCGATCAGGGCTAAAAATAAACACTGAACATTATTAAAACACCAGTAGCATTACCTAACTGTAGCTGTAGAATGAGTTTTGCAGTAGCGTTTCTTTAGCTGTAGCTTTTATTGCCCCCCCCCCTCGTTCATCCGCCCACCGGCCCCGCACTTACCCCATCTAGGTCACAGCAGCATAGGCTCCTTCCTGCGTCTCCTCCTCCTCGGCAGCTTCCTGATCGGCCAGGAGGAGAAGCAGGAAGACAATAGCGAAATAATTCGCTATTGTCACACAACTGGGGGGCTCAAGGTGCAGTGCCCTGCATCTGGAGCCCACCATTTTTTTTTAAGCCAATTAGCGCCTCAGGCTCTAATCCATGTGTTTAAAAAAAAAAACATTGAAATCCATTTGTCCGGCGCCCTGCATGTAGATTAGGGCCCGAGCGCATGGGTTAGGGGGGCGGCCTCTGCGCCCCTAATGGAGTGGTCGCCACTGCACATTAGTAAAAGTAATAGGGTCTGTAGACTGCAAACCCTAGGCACTTAAGATCTATTTCTGTCAGTTGTGCTGTGCGAATGACATCATATTCCCAAGAGTAAAAGTTTGCCTGTGCAACTATACAATAAAAACTGCAAGATAAAATTGTTTTGATTGTTTTTCTTTTCCAACAATTAGGGTTGCATTACCATAAAAAGCTGTTTTTTTTAAATTTATTTTTCTATACAGTTTCTTGGAATTAATCTAGTAAAATGAAAATGGCAGCTGAAGGTTTTTCTTTCTATCGATCTGAAATTTCAATGTATGCAAGTTCATTGCGTCTGTACAAATAGGCCAAAACCTCTTCATGATCTCAAACACAAATGTGTAGAATGCAGTGTTCAGCATTATCTATCAAAAAGTCAATACAACTGCCACCCATTAGACATTTTCAGATAAATGGATAATGACTTTGTAGTACATTAGTACTGTGATTTGATGGTATTCTCATTATTTTGAAAACACAGTGTGAGAACGGTTGTTTAAATTTAGGTAGGATTATCAATGGACACTGGAGTCCTTTTTTTCCCCCCAATATCCAAGAATGCATCAGTTGGCTTTCTTGTATAAAATACATTTCATAAACAGATGTTAATATAACTTACAAATATATTTCATTGCTAAATTTCATATTGTCCCCAGTGCACAAGGCTCCGATTTTTAGCTGTGGGTGGAGGGCAGAGGTGCACTGTCCAGCCCTGCTGTTGGCAGCCTGTCAAACTCTGAGAGTCTTAAGACAGCTGCTGTGACTGTACAGGAATGGATGGTGCACTCAGTAGTACAGCAGTATTTCGCCTAGGGATGAATGCCTGGAAAAAGAGTGGTGCTAAGCAGGCTTTCCAGCAGGGATAAGCAATTAGCGGACCTCCAGCTGTTGCAAAACTACAAGTCCCATCATGCCTCTGCCTCTGGGTGTCATGCTTGTGGCTGTCAGAGTCTTGCTATGCCTCATGGGACTTGTAGTTCTGCAACAGCTGGAGGTCCGCTAATTGCATATCCCTGCTTTACAGCATAGATCCAGGTAGAGCAGGGACAGGTAAGTATAAGGACCTGTTCACACCAGGTGTGGTGGGACTGTTTAGTATGGCTATTCCAGTGCAGTCCCACTGCAAGACCAGGCAAAATGCTTTTTCTCCTATGTGCCCAGTTTACACCACTGTGTTGCAGCAGTTTGTGCTAAAAATTATTTATTTCAGTGCACTGCAGTGCTATGCAATCCACCTCTTCGCCTCGAACCTAATGAAATGTCACTGTGTTAAAGTGGTTGTAAACCTTAGACATGAAATATATAAAAAGCACATATTTCTATAGTGTATACTTGCCTCAATGCAGAGCACTAAAGGTCCGTACACACGGTGCAATAATTGGCCAACAACGGTCATCCAACAGCCTGTTGTCCGATAATCCGACCGTTAGTACGCACGATCCAACAGCCAATTTCCAATTATCGTCCAGCAACAGAAGTTGGCTGAGAAGACTAGAAAACTTTTGTTAGCCAACAAGGCGTTGGCCAATTTTCGGCTTGTGTGTACAGAAGTTGGCCGAACAAAATAAGTACAAACACGCATGCTCGGAATCCAGGAAGTGTCCGTTCATGTAAACCTGGGTCCATAATTCACAAATCACATTCACCTTAACTTCCTCGTTATACGCTCATAACACGTCACTACGTTCGGCTTTTTGGCTGATTACTTGACTACTGTCAGTATACTAGACACAACCACGGACAGTCAATTTGGACAAAAGTTGGACATTCAGTTGTCCAACAATCGGCACGTGTACGAGGCTGTGGTGTAATTTCTGTGTGCTGCTTTGTTCCTCTGCAATCGCCATGAATCATTTCTGACACGTTTTCCTGACGCCAAGGAAAAAAAGGTGACTTTAGGGACCTCCGGCTTATTGACAGCCTCAGCTCTGTTCCTGTGTGCTGTGTGAAGGGGTGTGTCCCTTTCCTCCAATCAGCTGTCAGAGCTCTCTCCACTGAGCTCTGCAGAGTGTTACTTCAGCTCTCTGGCCCCTGTTTTCTGACAGCACAGTCAAGCTTTATAAATTCTGCATGTTTTAGTGGATGTAGAAAAGAGAAGACTGCAAATAAACAGGTATAACTTATGTCGGAGGATTGGTTTCATCTCTGTGTATCACCTGCGGCCATAGGTGTGCGCAGCCTATTGCATTAGGGTGTGCAACCCAAAGCCCCAACACATGCATTTGACATGTTTACTGGCCTCTTCCCCATTCTCCATCCTGAAACAATGAGGGGAAGGGGGATCAAGGGAGCAAACAGGGGGGGGCCCAGGCAACAAAAAGAAAAGCAACATGGTCAGGCGGGGTGGCATACATTGGTAATGATCCCTTGTATTTTCCTCCTGTAGCAACTGAATGTTGACAAGAGGGAGAGGAGGAGAAGCCTACTTTCAGCTGCTGCAGGAGGAAAATACAGATCGGTTCCACTAAATTTCATCCCTGCTGCCTCTCCTGTCTAGGTTCTGAGGGTCAGCAAAGAAGGATTGCGGTTTACCTGTCACCTGCCCGTCATTGACGGGTTGCCAACCAAAGGATTAGGGTGTGCCCAGGCAATCTTGGCACACCCCTTGCACACACCTATGCCTGCGGCCAATCCCTTCACTGGGTATATGCAAGGGTTTACAACCCTAAAGTTTGTTAAAAAAAAGTGAACAGTGAGATGCGCCAAGATGGGCACATCTGCACTGCAGTGATCCCACTGGACTGCATCGCACACCAGCCACTGCATTGTAATACAGCAGCTTGTTTGTGTTAGCCCTAAAACATAAAGTAGGGTTAGGAGGTGGGAAACCTCATGAGAGCCCAATAAATGTAAAAGCACTTTAAAGTAAAAGCAACAGGTCTGCTTTATTGCTCCCCTTCTTAGCAGCACATACTTTTCCTTTGCTTCCTCACCAACTCTGTGGCACCAGTGGGAGAGGAGAATGTATAAACGCTCTGGTGATTGCTCCAGGGGTGTCACATAGGGCAGGAAGACGGTTCTCAGTTTAGCGTAAGCTTCAACTAGGGTAACTTGGACACAGGGCTTCCTTTCTGCATTTCCAACAGCTAAATGGAGAAGTGTGGAACGGGAGAGCATATAGTACTAGGAGATTAGACGCTAAAAAGACCTGTTCTGCTATACATGGGCAAAGTACAGGTTTGCCTTAAGGGCAGTAGAGCAGCTGCTCCCTCATTAGTTTGACTATTTGTTTTTTTGGTGCAGTTGAAATACAAATTATTAAATCAAAGAATTTGAAATGATTAAACCTGGCTGTCAGACCACTTCCCTGGCATCTAGGTCAGCCACACACTGCAGGCACCTTTCATGCCTTGCTAAGTGAATGCTTTGCTTAGTGTTTTGTATTGGATGCCCCTTTTCTGTCACCCTAATACACAAAACACAATGACTGCCTAACACACTTTTGTGTGTAGCTAAATTGGCTTGCTGTTCTATTTGAAGTTTCAGGGCAGGCGCCTGTCTTCAGGGTTAAACGCTGCAGGTGGCTACATATCTGTATAGGCTTGAGCAATGCAATGTGTGATGAGAACAGTTAATAGTGTATAGACCATTTTAAAGGATATCTAAACCCAAAAGGAAATGTATTGCACTTACCAGTTGTACCCCTGAGGAGTGTTCCCGCGGCTCGGGCGGACCCGATGTCCGCTCGCGAGCCGCGATGAGCAGCCACAGCCTAAGAACGGGGAACCGCCGATGTAAACACGGCGGTTCCCCGCTCTGTTAGTGGGGGCATAGGAGATCTACTGATCCCGGTCACTGATCAGTTAGATCTCTTATGCCCGTGGTAGCTCAGTCCCCCCACAATTAGAACACGCCTAGGGAACACAGTTAACCCCTAGATCTCCCCCTGCAGGTTAACCCCTTCACTGCCAATGACATTTATACAGTAATCAGTGGACATTTACATTTCTGATCGCTGAATAAATGTCATTGGCCCTAAAACAGTGCCAAAATGTCCGACATGTCCGCCCCAATATCGCAGTACTGATAAAAATCGCAGATCGCCGCCATTACTAGTAAAAAATAAAAACCCCAGAAATTAATTCTCATCATCCGTAAATGCGGCCACTTTTGCGCAAACCAATCAATAAACGCCGATTGCGATTTTTTTTTTTTTTTTTACCAAAAATATGAGGAAGAATATAAATTGAAATTGAATTGAATATAAATTGAAAACCAATGAAAAAAAAATGTTTTTTTATATTTTTTTTTGGATTTATATTTTAGCAAAAAGTAAGAAATTTGGGT
>BLSH010485087.1:1090981-1104619 GCA_018402905.1 Glandirana rugosa | reverse complement strand
GAACGGGGAACCGCCGATGTAAACACAGCGGTTCCCCATTCTGACAGTGCGGGCATGGGAGATCTACTGATCCCTGTCACTGGGGTCAGTTAGATCTCTCATGCCCATGGTAGCCCAACCCCCCCACAGTTAGAACACACCTAGGGAGCACAGTTAACCCCTAGATCTCCCCCTGCAGGTTAACCCCTTCACTGCCAATGACATTTATACAGTAATCAGTGGACATTTACATTTCTGATCGCTGAATAAATGTCATTGGCCCTAAAACAGTGCCAAAATGTCCGACATGTCCGCCCCAATATCGCAGTACTGATAAAAATCGCAGATCGCCGCCATTACTAGTAAAAAATAAAAACCCCAGAAATTAATTCTCATCATCCGTAAATGCGGCCACTTTTGCGCAAACCAATCAATAAACGCCGATTGCGATTTTTTTTTTTTTTTTTACCAAAAATATGAGGAAGAATATAAATTGAAATTGAATTGAATATAAATTGAAAACCAATGAAAAAAAAATGTTTTTTTATATTTTTTTTTGGATTTATATTTTAGCAAAAAGTAAGAAATTTGGGTGTTTTTTGCAAAATTGTCGCTCTTGTTTATAGCGGTGATCAGAAATGACGCAGAGGGGATCAATTACCACCAAGAGAAAGCTCTATTTGTGGGAAAAAAAGGACGCAAATTTTGTTTGGGTACAATGTCACACGACCGCGCAATTGTCAGTTAAAGTGACGCAGTGCCGAATCGAAAAAAGTGCTCTGGTCAGGAAGGGGGTAAAACTTTCTGGGGCTGAAGTGGTTAAATGTGGTGGCTGCATTTGTTTTTATTTTTCAAGCTAAAAACTGTTTAGCAAGTACAGAAACCACATGCCAATCTTGAAAGAAATGAAGTGTAATTTACATTTCTGTGCGCTGAACTGAAATCACAAATATGTTATCTTCCTTCCACACCATCTCCTGTACACTAGTAACAACCCCACCTGCATTTAATGGAAATTGAGAGAAGGAAAGACAGACAGTGGGTATGAAAGAATCATTCCCCTTTTTAAGATAATCACATTTTGTTGCTTTGCAGCCTGAAATTAAGACAGGCACAGATTTTGTCTTATCCAGCTGTATTTACTCAGTGCAACCAAGTGAAAGATATAACCCCAACATGTCAAAAAAAAAAAAAAAAATTAAAAAACAATCATGGAGTTGGAAAAGGGATCCCCCAATCTAAAAATTACTTGTAAACACAAACAGGTGTAGCTAAATGCCTTCTCAATGGCAAACAAAGCCATTGGACTTCCAACAGTGATCAGCTGTGGTCATTTTGATTGGCTCAGCGTGAGAAGAGCTTTCCTGAAGCTTTTCAGTCTCTGATAGTGCAACTGAAGCAAACCATCAACTATGGGTGGCAAGGCACTGTCAAAAGATCTCTGGGATAAAGTTGTGGACAAGCTCAAGTCAGGAGATGGATACAAAAAAAAAAAAAAATCAAAGGCTTTTTCAATGCCTAAATGCACAGTGAAGTCTATTATTAAGAAGTGGAAGATATTTGGTACAACAAAGACCCTCCCTGGATCAGGACTTCGCTCCAAACTGGATGAAAGAGCCAGAAGGAAACTGGTCAGACCGGCTACCAGGATGCCTACAGCAACTCTGAAGCAGTTGCAGGAATTTATGACAAAGAGTGGTCATTGGGGTTTATTTACTAAGGCATATAGACTGTGCACTTTGTAAAGTGCAGTTACACTCTGCAAGTGCAATTACTCCAGAGCTTAGTAAATGAGCAGAAGCTCTGCTGACTTCTATCTTCAATTATGTGCAAGCAAAAATGCTGTTTCTTTAACCACTTACCAACCGGAAGGTTTTGCAGCTTTAGGACCAGAGCACTTTTTGCGATTCGGCGCTGCGTCGCTTTGACTGACAATTGCGCGGTCGTGCGACGTTGTACCCAAATAAAATTTGCGTCCTTTTTTTCCCACAAATAGAGCTTTCTTTTGGTGGTATTTGATCGCCTCTGCGTCATTTCTTATCGCCGCTATAAACAAAAGAAGAGCGACCATTTTGCAAAAAAACCCAAATTTCTTACTTTTTGCTAAAATTCAAATCCAAAAAAAAATATATAAAAAAACATTTTTTTTCACCGTTTTTGGCCGATTTATATAATTCCTCATATTTGCGATAAAAAAAATTGCAATCGGCGTTTATTGATTGGTTTGCGCAAAAGTGGCCGCGTTTACGGATGGTGAGAATTAATTTCTGGGGTTTTTATTTTTTTTTTATTTTTTACTAATAATGGCGGCGATCTGTGATTTTTAGCGGTAATGCGATATTGGGGGGACATGTCGGACCATTTTGACACTTTTTTGGGACCAATGACATTTATTCAGCGATCAGAAATTTAAATGTCCACTGATTACTGTATAAATGTCATTGGCAGTGAAGGGGTTAACCTGCAGGGGGAGAGCTAGGGGTTAATGGTGTTCCCTGGGCGTGTTCTTACTGTGGGGGGGTTGGGCTAACATGGGCATGAGAGATCTAACTGATCCCAGTGACAGGGATCAGTAGATCTCTCATGCCCCACTGACAGGGCGGGGAACCGCCGTGTTTACATCGGCGGTTCCCCGTTCTTTTCCCTATAGCCGCTCATCGCGGCTCGCCGGCGGACATCGGGTCCGCCCGAGCCGCGGGCACACTCCCCAGGCGATTCGCGCAGGGCTCCCCGACTGCCGCCGTGAAAAGACGGCGCGCGGTCGGGAAGCAGTTAATGTTCCTTGCATGTGATTGGATGTTCTTTGCAAAGTGAAGCTTAACCTCATTTATTAAGCTTTGGAGCAACTGCACTTGCAGAGTGCAACTGCACTTTGCAAAGTGCACAGTCTATTTGCCTTTAGTAAATCAGCCCCATTGTGTGTATGTGACAGCAATATCACAAAGTCTTCACAAATGTGGCTTGTATGGGAAGGTTGCAGGAAAAAAGCCACTCCTCAAGAAAGGCCACATGCAATGACCATTGAGCTTTGTCAAAACGCACCATGCAGATTCTGAGGCCACATGGAAAAAGGTATTCTGGTCAGATGAGACTAAAATTGAATTATTTGGCCTCAGCACCAAACAATGTGGCAGAAATCCAATACAGCTCTCCATCCAAATAACACCATTCCTACAGTAAAGAATGTAAGTGGAAATATCCTGTTATGGAGGTGTTTCTCTGCAACAGGGACTGGAGCACTTGTCAGGATTGAAAGAAAATGGATGGGGCAAAATACCGTCAAATTTTGAGAAAAATCTGCTGCCCTCTGCCAGTTGTCAATGAGAAGAAGGTTTACCTTCCAACATGACAATGACCCAGCAAACACAGCAAATCTAACCACACAGTGGTTGAAGGAGAAAAAGATGAATGTCCTTACATGGCCTAGTACACACGAGCCGATTGTTGTACGACCGCATGTCCAACTTTTGTCCAAATTGGCTCTTGGCGGTTTTGTATAGCGTACTGATAGTAGTCAAGTAATCGTCCAACAAAGCCGAAAGTAGTGACGCATTATGAGCACATAACGAGGAAGTTCAGGTGAATATGATTTGTGAATTAGGAACGCAGGTTTACATGACCAAGCACTTCCTGGATTCCGAGCATGCGTGTTTGCACGTCCAACTTTTGTTGGCCAACTTCTGTACACACGAGCCAACAATCGGCCAACGCCTTTGTTTTCTAGTCTTGTCAGCCAACTTCTGTTGGATGACAATTGGAAATCAGCTGTTGAATCGTGCGTACTAGCGGTCAGATTATCGGCCAACAGGCTGTTGGATGATCATTGTTGGCCAACAATCAGACCGTGTGTACAGGCTTTTAAAGTGATTGTAAAGTCTCACCTTATTTTTTAAATAACAAACATGTTATACTTCCTATGTGCAGTTGGATTTGCACAGAGCAGCATGGATCCTCCTCTTCTCGGGTCCCTCTTCGCTGCTCCTGGCCCCTCCCTCATGTCGAGTGCCCCCACAGCAAGCAGCTTGCTATATTGGCACCCAAGCTGAGTCACAGCTCCTTGTGTCCATTCAGGCATGGAGACCCGACCAGGCCTGGCCCCCTCTCTCTTCTGATTGGCTAACTGACTTTGATTGACAGCCGTGGGAGTCAATGGCGCCACTGCTGTGTCTGTCAATCAGGAGGAGAGTCCCGGACAGCTAAGACACTCATGGACATCGCCGGAGAGAGATGGGGCTCAAGTAAGTAATTAGGGGGTGCTGGAGAGGCTGCTGCACACAGAAAGTGTTTTTTTTTTTTTTTTATCTTAATGCATTGAATGCATTAAGATAAATAACCTTCTGCCTTTACCACTCCTTTAAACCCCATTGAAAATGACTTGAAGACTGCAGTCCACAAACAGTCACCATCCAAATTGAGCAGTTCTACAACCAAGAGAGGGCAAATATTGTAAAGTCTAGATGTGCAAGGTTAGTAGAGACATATCCCAACAGACTAAAGGCTGTAATTAAAGCAAAGTGCTGACACAAGGGGGTGATTCTTTTGCCAAATCAGTGATTCTGTTTTTTTTTTTTTTCTGACATGTTGGTTTTATATCTTTCACTTGGATATTATAAGTTGCACTGGGTAAATACAGCTGGATAAAACAAAAACTGGGGCTATCTTCATTTCAGGCTGCAAAGCAACAAACTGCAATTATTTTAAAGGGGGGGGGGTTGTTTTCTATACTCACTGTATTTGTAGTCTTAATCAGGGGAGCCCAGTAAAAAAAAAATATGTTTTTGGGTTTGGATACACTTTAATCTGTGTGGCTGCTGATAACAGCGATTTCCTTGAATGCAAGGTTTTCATCAAGGCTGTCACCTTTGATCACTTTGTTTTCTGATAAACTGATATGCTTCCTGTCAATAGGATAACAATCTGACATTTTGAGTATATTCTGCAATATTAGGTCATGCTGATTTATACACAGATGTGTTTTGTAAGGGCAGCTATACTTGTAGCAGGTGAAGTTTAAATATTTAATCTATTAAATGTTATACCATGTAGCGGTTAGCAAGCTAACAAAAAGTGGCAACCACCCAGACCGTTTTACTGGCCTTTGCAGCAAGGTGCACATGAAAGGGCAATACACATCACAAACCAACAAAACATTTTCCCAGCACACTTGCCAGCCTACAAAACAACCAAATTGGCCTGAACAATTTACATTAAAAGCAGAGGGTTTTGTTTGCACAAATTTGCAAATATATGCCTAAGCCCATGCCAAGGGACCTCTGTTTATACTGCGGTCCTAACTCTACATTTCAAGTGCCTTCATAGTAGAAGCACATGTAAGAGTGGCTAGATTAAGGGCAAGTAGGCCTGGAGGGAGACCACTCCTTCATAAAGGCACAGGGACGCACTTGACGCCGAGCATGAGCACAGTGGCAGCAAAGGCATCCAGTGCATCCCTACACCCAATTCATCCAACTATACAAAAAATTGCCACCCCAACCTTTAACTGGCCTTTGCAGAAAGATTCACATGGAAGGGCAATGAACACCACAAACAAAGAAAGGATTTCCCAGCACACTTACCAGCCAGAAGGAAAACAACTAAATTGGCCCTGTCTAACAGTTTACAAAACTGAGGGTATTGTTTACACACATTTGCAAATATATGCATATGCTGTAGTGCCCACGCCAAGTGACCTCTGTTTATACCGTGGTCCTAACTCTAAAATTCCAGAGCTTCCATAGTAGGAGCACATTAATCTATCCATTCTTATATATGCTCCTACTATGGAGGCTTTGGAAATTTAGAGTTAGGACTGCAGTATATACAGAGGTCACTGCAGCTAACGCATATACAGGTATCCTGTGAGAGATTTAAGATGCATCATTTTAAGGTATAAATATTTAGAATAATGAGACAGTGCAAGCTCCCTTTGCTGTTGCTGACCATTACTTTTAGCTAGTACAGTACTTAACTGCACACCTAGTACAGTAAATGTCCCAAAAGCATAAAGCTTGGCAAGGGAATGTTTTGTGATAGCATTAAAATGTCATTACTATTAAAGTGGTTGTCAACTTGTGACAACCACTTTAACCTACAGGTAAGCCTATGATAAGGCTTACCTGTAGGTGCCCTGTATATCTCCTAAACCTGCATGGTGCAGGAGATATGCAGTGTATTTGCTGTGCTGACGTCATGTCGGCACATGCGCAGTGAAGAAACGGTCTCTGTGTCGTTCCTCCACTGCGACCGCGCCGTGACTGGCGGCTCCCGCGTGCATGCGCGGGAGTGACGTCACGCGACTCCGGCCAGTCACATCGCCGGAGTCGCGGCCCCGGAAGGAAGAGGGGCTGAAGATGGACTCGGCCAGCACAGGGGACAGCACTGGACATCGCAGGCTTCGTTTGCAGGTAAGTGGCACATAATGGGCTACTATACGATGCATAGTAGCCCATTATGCTTCTACATTACAGGGGCATGTAGAAGAAAGTAAACCTCATCTGGGTTTACTTCCTCTTTAACAAAGTGTCTTTTTCTTTTTTTTTTTTTCTTTTATTCTTTTTTTTTCTACTGTAGCATACAATTTGTAGGAGATTTAAAAATATGAAAGTCTCCTTCAGCCATGCATCAAGGCCATTGCTATGTGACATGATTTTTACTGCATTACTGAGCAATCACGCATGTATTTTGGCCCTTAGCTTTTGCCTCCCAGTAAAGCACATTCAAATGTAACAAATAACCGAGACAAATGCTAAGAATTTCCAAAACCAAGTTGAGATCCCTTATGTTGTCACAGCATTCTTTACAATATGAAAAGAATCCAACATCACCCGAATACCTTTCATCTTAATGTGTAAATATCAGAACCTTGTATTTTCAATCTGAAATTCTGATAACACCTTGCAGAAACAGCATTGATTGTGCCTAGTGGAATATCCTGTAACAGTACTTCCCTGTAGCCTTCTATACTAAGAGCCCTTTCACACCGGGCCACTCGAGCATCAGCGGTAAAGTGCTGCTAGTTTAGCAGTGCTTTACCGCTGTTATATTGGCGCTTAGGTGCTGCTAGTGGGGAGCTTTTAACCCCCCGAGAGGGGATAAAAGGGGTTAAATGCGCCTGCTTAGTGCTGCTTTCAAAGCCCTTTTTTGGTGCTTTGAAAGCGGCAGCCATTCATTTCAATGGCAGGGTCGATATACACCGTTCTACCACCGCCCACCTTCCCCCTACATCCCAAAGATGCTGCTTGCAGGAGTTTTGTTCCGGTCATGCAAGCGCACCGTTCCAGTGTGAAAGAACACACTGACTTTAATGGAGAGGCAGTTTTCAAGCGCTTAGCATAGGCTATTTCCAGCGCTAAAGCACCTGAAAACCGCCCCAGTGTGAAATGGGTCTAAGAGCATATTTTTCAGGCATTAATGGCAAGCATATGACAGTGTTTAGAAAGGAAAATATATGAAACGGTAGCCTAATATGTGGTCTAATGAGGTTATCACCTAGTTGGGTTTTTCAGTACTAGGAAGTATGCCAAGGCAATGTTTGGACTAGAAAGTCTGCAGCTTGTGGAAGACAAAAATAAATGTATGCCAAGGCAAATCCATCAAAGAAAAAGCATAAATATATGTGTGTGTGTGTGTATTAAGTAATAATGAGCAACTAATGTTGTTTTATCACAGATTCACTGATGGGGTTTCCTTCATAGTCCATATTTAACGTAAAAAAATGTTTGGATTATACACCCAACCACTAACCTGCAGCTAGTGATTTTGAAGCTGGTTGCTACGTTTATTCCTGCCAGACCTTAGTGAACCTCATTTCAGCCACACACATTATTTATTTATTTTTTTCTATTTTATCTATTCCAAAGGGCACGTTTGGGGATATTGCAAATGATGCTGAAGAACTGTTTGAGTGCTGAATGTGGAGTAGAGTACAGTCAGTATGATGATGAGCAATGTGTAGAGCAGCTTCTCTCAACCTTTTCAACACCGAGGAAACCTTGAAATAATTCTCCTGTCTCGGGGAACCCCTGCTAAAACTTAAATATCTACAACTCATGATACATTAGTGTGATGGTCAAGGGGGAAGAATGCTCCTTACACTTGTGGTCATTGGGAAGAATGACCCCCTTACAGATATCTAAAAAGATCAATGGTATCATTGGGAATTTATCTGAGAGGTAGAAATTGACCATTGCTCAAGGAACCCCTAGCAACCTCTGGAGGAAGCCTAGGGTTCCACGGAACCCTGGTTGAGAAACCCTGGTGTAAAGGATACGAATGCAGAGGGTATGAGGATGGGCAATATGTTCAGGAGAAGAGTGCAGATGGTGTGAGAGTGGACAAGTGTGTGTGCAGGCTATGACAATGGATCGTATTTGCAAAAGAGGAGGGAAAATGGTTTTACAATTAAAAGTAGGTGCAGAAGAGGAGAATAGGACAATATCCTCTTAAACATTCAAACCGTAATTACATTAAATGATTATAAATTCTCTCAAATACATTCCATATATAAAACCAATATATAATACAAAAATTAATATACATATCTAGAGCAATATGTAAAATCATAATATAAAGTGTGTGTATGTATATTCAGTGTGTGTATGTATGTGTGTGTGTGTGTATATATGTATATGTGTGTGTATGTATATATATATATATATATATATATATATATATATATATATATGTATGTGTATATATATATATATATGTATGTGTATATATATATATATATATATATATATATATATATATATATATATATATAGTATCTCACAAAAGTGAGTACACCCCTCACATTTTTGTAAATATTTTATTCTATCTTTTCATGTGACAACACTGAAGAAATGACAATTTGCTACAATGTAAAGTAGCGAGTGTACAGCTTGTATAACAGTGTACATTTGCAAAATAACTCAACACACAGCTATTAAATGGGTTGTAAACCCTCAAGGTTCTATGCATTAAGGTGAAAGACCTCCTGTACTGCAGCTGCCCCCCAGAAACCCCCTTTTACTTACCTGAGCCTGATTGTTCCAGTGACGGGAAGAGCCCACCCGCTCCAGCCTGTGTCCCGGGTCCTCATTGGATAGATTTATAGCAGCAGGATCCATTGGCTCCCGCTACAGTCAATCAAATACAATGACGCTGGAGCTGGGGGGTGGGGTCGAGTCCTGCTGTTTGTGCCAATGGACACAGCAGCAGGACACAGTAGCGTGCCTGCATGAGTGCCCAGAGGGAGAGCGGCTCTCTAATGGGGCACTCAAGAAGAGGAGCAGCCAGGGGCACTGCTGAGGGACCCCAGAAAAGGAGGATCGGGGCCACTCTATGCAAAACCAACTGCACAGAGGAGGTAAGTATGACATGTTTGTTTTAAAAAACAAAATAAAACAAACCTTTACATATCCTTTAAGGTCTAAACCGCTTGCAACAGAAGTGAGTACACCCCTAAGTGAAAATGTTCAAATTGGGCCCAATTAGCCATTTTCCCACCCCGGTATCATGTGGCTCGTTAGTGTTACAAGGTCTCAGGTGTGAATGGGGAGCAGGTGTGTTAAATTTGGTGTTATCATTTTCTCTCTCTCTCATACGGGTCATTGGAAATTCAACAAGGCACCACATGGCAAAGAACTCTCTGAGGATCTGAAAAAAAGAATTGTTGCTCTACATAAAGATGGCCTAGGCTTTAAGAAGATTGCGAAGACCCTGAAACTGAGCTGCAGCATGGTTGCCAAGACCATACAGTGGTTTAACAGGACAGTTTCCACTCAGAACAAGCCTCACCATGGTCGACCAAAGAAGTTGAGTGCACGTGCTCAGTGTCATATCCAGAGGTTGTCTTTGTGAAATAGATGTATGAGTGCTGCCAGGTTGAAGGGGTGGGGGGTCTGCCTGTCAGTGCTCAGACCATACGCCGCACACTGCATCAAATTGGTCTGCATGGCTGTCATCCCAGAAGGAAGCTTCTTCTAAAGATGATGCACAAGAAAGCCCACAAACCGTTTGTTGAAGACAAGCAGACTAAGGACATGGATTATTGGAACCATGTCCTGTGGTCTGATGAGACCAAGATAAACATATTCGGGTCAGATGGTGTCAAGCGTGTGTGGCAGCAACCATGTGAGGAGTACAAAGACAAGTTTGTCTTGCCTACAGTCAAGCATGGTGGTGGGAGTGTCATGGTCTGGGGCTGCATGAGTGCAGCCGGCACTGGGGAGCTACAGTTCATTGAGGGAACCATGAATGCCAACATGTACTGTGAGGGGACAGCAAATTTACACTGTTATACAAGCTGTGCACTCACTATTTTACATTGTAGCAAAAATTTCTTCAGTGTTGTCACATAAAAGATATATAATAAAATATTTACAAAAATGTGAGGGGTGTACTCACTTTTGTGAGATACTGTATATGTGTGTGTGTGTGTATATATATATTGTGTATATATAATATCCCATATACAATAATAAATGCAGACATGTATATGTATAAGAATTCAAAATTAAGTAAGCACTAAGTGAAAAAACAATAAAGCCACTGGCACAAATAATGTAAATATACAATCCTCAAAAATATAAAGTAAAATAATTGCAGCGCTATATGTGAAAACAATATGATATCCAAAGTAAAAAACAAACAAACGTGAAACCAAAAATCATCAGTTCGTGAACAAATGTAAAACTTGATGAAAGCTCAAAAAAGTGAATAATGACAGCAAATCTTCTATCAAACAACTGTTCATTCATTCAAAGAATCTCGTTTTATAACAGCTGTGGAGTGTCCAAAACCCTTGCCAGACCTCACCCAGAAGCTAGCATCAAGTACAGAGGATATTCCACCCATGCATTTGAGCCCCATGCATAACCTGCTGCTGTGTAGTGAGAAGTTGTCCAAGTTTCTGATTCCCAATTGATAATATACTGCCCTTTATGACTGGCAAATAATGCGGATACCCATCAAGGACGTTTTTTGGAACACCAGTCAGATTCAGTCTTGAGGCGTCTGCTGCTATGATCAATGTACAACACTTCTTTCACAACTTTCCTTTGCTTTTTACAAATGACCTGCAGTGGTGTGGTTAGGAAAGGCATCAGCTGAGCGTGATTATGTTTATTATGTCTAATGGACCAACTTCTCTGTACACACGATACAACGGTCGTATGACCGCTTGTTGTACTACCAAAGTTTTCTAGTCTGCTTATACAACTTCTGTAGTACGACCGTCGTATGTTCGGCTGTTCTAATTGCACGTACTAATGATCGACTTCACATACAACGGTCGTTTGTACGACGTGTTGTATACGATCGTCGTCCCATGTGTACGAGGCTTTAGGCTGGCCATACATGGGTCGAAATTTGAAAAGAAATTTCTTTCGAAAATGTTTTCTAAGAATTTTGGTTCGAATTTCACACCATTAGTGGGCTGCAGCAACAGCCGATTTTCGTGCGGCAATCAAATTTGAGAAATCGGGCATGTTGGAAATTTTTTGAAAAACTAACGATTTTCTAATCAATGTTGGGAGAATCATGCGAGAAATGTAATAGAAAAAGGAATGCACATTAGTGCAAGAAAAGAAAATTCATGACAATTCTTTCTTGTAGCAACACAAGGTGAAATTGAAAGCTTGGTTGGTTGAATTTTTCAAATCAATAGTGGCACCATCGGATCACAAAACGCACTAAATTTCCTTTTTTGAACAGAAAATTTGGAATTCGACCATGGCCTGCCTAAACCTAATCCTGTGTTGTATATTTCTGATCTGCGTAGCACAGTTCAAGTTATGTTGTAGTGCAGGAGATAGAAAGTGGGTCAAGAATAATAGATTATCGATTCTTTCAGCATGTTTTTGTAAGAGGCTATTGTACTTTTGTGTTGTATTGTTGGCAGATTATAAACATAGAAGGAAAAACCTATGTTGTGCAAAAGATCTCTAGCCCTTGCAGCTCAGTTTACATTTTCTGCCTGAAGCACTGAGGTGTGTTTTTGAGATGTTACAGAAGAGCTACAACTGGATTTCTCTATGAAACTCCAAACTCTAGTACTCACCTTTCTGAACACTATGCTTGTGACTGACTCCTACTCTGGTATTGTAGCTCATCCCCCAGTGGTTTTTATTCTTTGCTTGAAAAGAAGGTTCCTTGTGTCCATGAGAATAGTATTGCTTTCCCCGTGATATACAAGTTTCCAGGGTTTGTGTGAGAAAGAGAGACCTTTTTATTGTAGAGTAACTGCTAACACAACAAACTGCACTATGAGGCTGGGTTCACACTATCCGACACAAAAACGGTCAGACTTTTGATCCTACTTTGCCCTGCAACATCAGTCCTACTTTGGTCCTACTTCCATCCGACTTGAATGACCAAAATAAGATTTCTCCTTACGTTCACTGACAGACGCAGCTCTTCATGACTATGTGGGTTTTATGTCCGTTACTACTAGGAGTTAACTAGGCAGGGAAAGAAAACAGCTGACCCCTCCCCTGGGGGCCATCCTCAACCCCCCTTCCTGTATAGCTCTTCGGTTTCAATGCCTAGTTTGCAAGGAGTTGACCTGGCTTCCCTTCTGGGAAAAGAACACGGTCCATTGTGACCAAATTGTCATTTTTTATTTTTAATTTTTTATTTTACTTCAATCAAAAGATGAATCTTCTATCAAGAAGCCGGTCGGGGCATAGAGAGTCTCAGTGCTCTGTACTTTCCCCGACCTGGCCAACATGATGCGAAGCCAGTCCCGCCACAGGGACCCGCCGCATCCGGCCCGTTCAGTGCGGGAGGCCCGGGGTGCAATCCCCCCCACTGGTCCCCCTCACCGATGTAATACACGGCAGGGCGACGTGGGCCTGCAGCATACCGCCTTTACGGCGCACAGTCTGCTTCGTTGGCTACCGCGGATGGGTAAGTGAGTGCCCCCCCCCTCCCTCCTACCAGGGGCACGGGGGGGGGGCCCGACGACCGCCGCACAGTGGGTTACTAGTAACGCCCGGGACTGCCACCGTTGGGACACTAGAGCTCCCTGCCCCCCGCCACACGTCCCCGCCGCCCCCCCCCCCAGCACCACTGCACATTTTTCCGGCCTTCTCATCCGGATCGCCATGCGGCGATCGGCCGCCATTTTGCGGCGGATCGCCGCCATTTTGCCGTAGCCGCGGACATTTCCGGCCTATGGGGCTTTCCCTCTAGCGCTCGGAGCGGCAATTGATGGTACTGCACGTTTCCTGAAAGGGTGTGTCGGCCTCTAGTGTTTCACAGCGGCCATTTTGACTGCATGCTTTGCTATCTACACGTGGCTGCAGCCTCTCTCCCTCTCAGAAACGGCGGTGACAACGCAGACAGCTCTTCAGGAACGATCTGCAACAACTGGCAGCGGACTGCAAGTATAGCTGGGCTCCCCTTGGGTGCTGGTGGTGGTGGGCACTGTCCTCTGTATAGGCCTGTGGGTGTGTGGCTGGGTGTGGGCGCCCCTTCTCAGTCCTTTTAGGTGTCATTTTTTTCTGTAAAAAAGAAAGTGGTATGTTTGCTGACCCTGCTGACAAGGGACTTTCTGGACCTGCTGCGGGCGGTCCTCAGTGAGTTTTGCCTCGTTCGAACGCCACTCTGTGGGTCCCCAGGCAGCGTCCCCCTCCCCCTCAATTATCTTTTGGGGAGGCATCCCAACTAGAACTG
>BLSH010485087.1:1071885-1085261 GCA_018402905.1 Glandirana rugosa | reverse complement strand
TGGGGATGAGACTATGGCACCAGCTTGACCTGTCGGTTGTAGGGGTATGAAATAGTTTAAATTCCCCATACGGGGACGACCGTATCCACCGGAACATGTTTCCATGGCGAAACAAATGTTACCGGAAGGTACGGACGTGGCACCCGCCCCACCTGGGGAAGGTTACGTCCTGATAACAGAAGGATCGCATCATATACTCCTATCAGTTCTCTCACGCGGAGTTTAAGAACACACGGTCACGTAGGTGGTCGGGGTCCTCCGTTTGGAGTCGGCAATGTCCGTGCCAGTGGAGGTTCTGGAGGAGCTACTGAAATCGCTGGGGCAAGGTCTTGTAAACATATCAGCGTGTGGGGATGTTGGCTGTCCAGTTCGACCACGGTATCAGAGTAGGGGTGGGTGCATTGCCTTGTGTGACCTTGTGCTAACTGTATTCTCTTATAAGAGGACCGGGGTCTCGGGGAGGTAGGGAACGGGGTCCCCCCCTGTGGAGGGCTCTGCCCTGCTGGGCTAGGGGCAGGAGCAAAGGTAAACTGAAGGCCCACGAGTGAATCCTCTAGCCACATTTTATGCATGTATACCGGTCAAATATATAGTATATATGGGTGGGGCCGGGTGGGGGAGGAAGCGGGGCGGTGCCGGCCGTGGAGACCTGGCTTGAGAGCAGAAGAGAGCATGAGAGCGGCCTGTTAGGCCTCGGGTTGAGCCCGCGAAGCGGAGCTACTGCTGGAACAAGTTGTCTTTATTTTTGTTTTTACTTTCTTTATTTTTGTATGAGTAGGTCCAACTGATTGGTGATACCTTTACTCTATTTTTTCTTTTGTATGTGGTTGTTTTTGGATAGTCTACTGACGTGTATATGTATATATATCTTTAAAATGAATAAAAATAATTTTCAAAAAAAAAAAAAAAATTCTTTTGATGGCATCCCTGCTCGACTTCGGTTGGTTATAAAACCTGACGATGTCGTCTGTGTCTCCTTTCCGCCGTCTAGAGTATGAGTCATTCTGGACTCTGAACAGTTGGCGGTGCGTACCCTCTTGTCACTCCGTCAGTTCTCACTACGGTGCTGTATGAGGGTGCGGGGGCTTATGATCTCGGCCTTTGAGGCGATACCCTTTTTTGCCCGGAGTTACCCTCATTGTTCTTAACGTGCACTCCTGACTCGGTGAGACATGTCCCATAGGTCGTTGGCTCTTCCTATCCAGTTGAGCCCCCAGACCAGGGCGTCTCTGAGCCGGTGTTGTTGGGGCTCGGCCCCAATACCGGGGATTTCGTTTTTTCAGTGGATGATTTTTGCCACAGATGCCAGCCTGACGGACTGGAGCGGAGTCCTGGGGCGGTTACCGCTCCAGGACCGCTGTTTGCCTTAGGAGGCTCGCCTGTCCATCACCGTGCTGGAGCTGGAGCGATCAGACTATGTATTCTCCATTGGTCAATGAGATTGCAAGGCCACCCGATCCGAATTTGCTTCGGACAATGCCACAGCGGTAGTGTGGGTGAATCTCCAGGGCGATAAGAGGAGCCCAGCGGAAGCAGCAGAGGCTGCTCTGACGCTGCGTGGGCAACATTCCAATGTTTTGGCTGGCGTACTTTCAGTCACCAGACACTGGACCGAAGGGTGTGGTCTTCCACCCGGTGGTGTTCGGTCAGATCTGTTTCAGATGGGGGACGCCGGATGTAGTTCTCATGGCGTCTCGGTTCAACACAAGGTGAGGACCTTTGTGTCCAGAATGAGGGTTCTGTTGGCAGTGGCCACGGACGCTCTAGTGGTTCCCTGGAGCCATTATCGTCTCCTGTACGCCTTCCCTCCGATTCAGCTGCTTCCAAAATTGGTATGCAGGATAATGGCGGAGGGGATTCCAACAATTCTGGTGGCCCCAGATTGGCCCCGGCGCACGTGGTACGCCGACGTGGTGCAAATGGAGGCGGACACCCCTTGGCGGCTCCCCGGGCGGGACAACCTTCTGTCGCAAGGACCCATCTTGCACCCTGCTTTACACTTGCTGGTTTTGACGGCTTGGCTATTGAGTCCCAGGTGCTGAAGGATAGGGGAGTCGCCGGTTCCGTGATCCCTACCTTGCTGAAAGCTCGCAAGTGTACCTCTCGCAAGGTTTATCACCGCACCTGGAAGGCATACATTGCTTGGTGAGGCGGAGGGTTTTTACCCCCGTTCTTATGTTGTGTCCAGGGTCCTGACCTCTTTTTCTGGTAGGCCTGAATAGAACTTGGCCTTGGGTATTATCAAGGGTCAGATTTCGGCCTTAGCCATTCTCTTCCAGGAGCCTTTGGCTTCACACCCTTTGATTCGTACTTTTGTGCAAGGTGTGTGACATGTGGCGCCTCGGGTAAGATCCCCGATGGCTCCGTGGGATTAGAATCTGGTGCTCTATGTGCTTCAGAAACCACCTTATGAGAAGATCAGGGAGTTTTCTCTTCAGCTTCTGTCGCAGAAGGTGGCCTTCTTGGTAGCCATCACTTCTGCTAGACGGGTGTCGGAATTAGCTGCACTATCGTGCAAGTCCCCCTATTTTGTTCTGCGTAGGGATAAGACGGTCTTGCGACCTCATCCCTCTTTTCTTCCGAAGGTAGTCTCTTCCTTTCACATCAATTGAAGATATTGTCCTGCCTTCATTGTGCCCTCGTCCTTCGCACCCAAAGGAGTTTGAGTTGCATGCCTTGGACGTAGTGAGGGCCTTACGGTTGTATTTGGCGGCTACAGTCCCTTTCGGAAAACTGATGCCTTGTTTGTGCTGCCAGAAGGGCCGCGAAAAGGCCGGGCGGCCTCTTCGGCTACTATTTATCATTGGTTTAGAAAAACCGTGACTCATGCGTATTCTGTTTGGGGCAAGAGTTCCCCCTTTTCCAGTCATGGCTTACTTTACCCGGGCGGTTATTACTTCCTGGGTCTTCAGACACCAGGCTTTGGTGTCCCAGGTGTGCAAGGCGGCCACGTGGGCCTCTGTTCACACTTTTACTAAGTTTTACAAAGTTGATGTGTTCGCATCTTCAGATGCTGCTTTTGGCCGCATAGTTTTACAGGCGGCAGCGTAGGCGCGGCTGGCGCCTCTTCAGAGGTTCAATTGGGTACAGTTGTTAGCGTTTACCCACCCCTCTTTTTGACACAGCTTTGGGACGTCCCCACATAGTCATGAAGGGCTGCGTCTGTCAGTGAACGTAAGGAGAAAAAGGGATTTTATTATAACTTACCGTAAAATCCTTTTCTCTGAGTTCACTGACAGACGCAGCACCCACCCCTCTGGGCTCTGTGTTTTTACGGCTTTTGTACGAACTGAAGAGCTATACAGGAAGGGGGTTTGATGTAGGAAAGGAGGACGGCCCCCAGGGGAGGGGTCAGCTGTTTTCTTTCCCTGCCTAGTTAACTCCTAGTAGTAACTGACATAAAACCCACATAGTCATGAAGAGCTGCGTCTGTCAGTGAACTCGGAGAAAAGGATTTTACGGTAAGTTATAATAAAATCCCTTTTTTGCTCTGACTTTGAGATAGTGACTTGTCCTTTCACCAATCGAAAAAATCCAAGTGTGAGATAAATTCCTTTTATTTCCCCATAATATAGCTAGAGCAGTACAATGTCCAGTTGGGTACTGAACCCAAGTGATTACTGAACCTAGAAGTTCCCAGTATATACATTTTGTTATAAAGAATTAGTTAGAATACCCCAAAGAACCACCAAACTTTTTTATTTTTTTCCAGTAGGAACTGGAAATTACACCCCAGTCCAAAATTCAAATATGCATTGAGTGGTACACTGGGAACACCTAGGGCAGGGGTAGGCGACCTCAGCACTCCAGCTGTGGCAAAACTACAAATCCCATCATGCCTCTGCCTCTACGAGTCATGTCTGTGATTGTCTGGGTCTTGCAATGTCAAGGCTGACTACCCCTGGCCTAGGGTTTCGCTTTTTCAACCAGGCATGGATGCAGGCCACTAAAACCCTTGTGCTTTGAAAAAAAAAGGTGCCTTTGTGATTGCTTTCTGGAGTAAAGCTGCACTGGATTCAGTAATATCATGCCTTCCACCTGCAACATTTAACACAAGGGTGTCCAACCTTTCTCCTACGTTCACTGACAGACGTAGCTCTTCATTGACTTGTGGGGTTTATGCTTGTCCCACTAGGAGTTAACTAGGCAGGGAAAAGAACAGCTGGCCCTTCCCTTGGGGCCGTCCTCTCTTCCCACATAAACCCTCCACATAGCATAGCTCAGCAGTTTTAATGCCTAGTTTGCAAGGAGTTGACCTGGCTTCCCTTAGGGGACTGCGGTCTGATTGTGACCGTTTTTTTCAGAATTTTTTTCTTTTCTGTACTTCAGAAACCGCCCTATGAAAAAATCAGGGAGATTTCCTTATAGCTGCTGTCGCAGAAGGTGGCCTTTTTGGTAGCCATCACTTCTGCCAGATGCGTGTCTGAGTTGGCAGCACTGTCATGCAAGTCTCCCTACCTAGTCCTGCACAAGGACAAGGCGGTCTTGCGACCCTCTCCTTCGTTTCTTCCGAAGGAGGTTTCTTCTTTCCACATTAACGAAGACATTGTTCTTCCTTCATTGTGCTCACGTCCATCGCACCCAAAAGAAATTGAGTTGCATGCCTTGGACGTAGTGAGGGCCTTACGAGTGTATTTAGCTGCTACAGCTTCTTTTCGGAAGTCTGATGCCTTATTTGTGCTGACAGAGGGTCCGCGCAAAGGTTTGGCAGCCTCGTCGGCTACTATCTCTTGTTGGATTAGACAGACCGTAACCCACGCATATTCTGTTCAGGTCAAGGTTCCCCCATTTCCGGTCATGGCTCACTCTACCCGGGCGGTTAGCACTTCCTGGGCTTTCAGACCCCAGGCCTCTGTGTCACAGGTGTGCAAGGCGGCCACTTGGGCCTCGGGGCACCCTTTCACTAAGTTTTATAAGGTTGGTGTGTTAGCATCTTGGGATGCTGCTTTTGGCCGCAAAGTTTAGCAGGCGGCAGTGTAGGCGTGTTTGTACGCCTCCTTAAGAGGTTCTGTTTGGTACACTTGTTATCGTTTGCCCACCCCTCTTTTTGACACAGCTTTGGGACATCCCCACAAGTCAATGAAGAGCTGCGTCTGTCAGTGAACGTAGGAGAAAAAGGGATTTTATTAAAACTTACCGTAAAATCCTTTTCTCCGAGTTCACTGACAGACGCAGCACCCACCCCTCTGTGCTCTGTTTTCGGTACGACTTATGTACAAACTGCTGAGCTATGCTATGTGGAGGGTTTATGTGGTAAGAGAGGACAGCCCCATGGCAGGGGCCAGCTGTTCTTTTCCCTGCCTAGTTAACTCCTAGTGGGACAAGCATAAACCCCACAAGTCAATGAAGAGCTGCGTCTGTCAGTGAACTCGGAGAAAAGGATTTTAGTGTAAGTTTTAATAAAATCCCTTTTTTGACCTTCCTGGGCCACACTGGAAGAAGAGAAATTGTCCTGGACCACAAAAAATATACACTAACTATAAGGATCAGTGGTGGAATTTTTTTTGGTGGGCGGTCCATCGGTCAGTTGCACTTACTCGATGCTCGGCGGCGGCCTTTCGTTCCCCTGGTCTCCACGGCGGCGGCTTCCGTTTCCTCCCTCCTTCTCAGCAGCCAATCAGGAGTCTTCTCTTTTCATCCAATCAGAAAACGGGTCTCACACTCGCTTCTAAATGGCTGGATTGAGGATCAGTGTTACAACAGCGAATATTCATTCGCTGATGTAACACCTGGGTGGGTTCATGGCGCAATGCTCTGCGCCACGAGCCACACTATTTTGAAGCCTATTAGAGCCTATGCTCTAATCAGGTTCTTCAAAAAAACACCCCCGCTGCTGTAAATCAGTCCTGAAAGAGGCCAGACGGCTGAATAGGAGGTGGCCGCAGCGGCCATGGATAGATTCATGCTGTCCATGAATCTATCCATTATGCATATAGGGGTGGTGGGGATAGAGGGTGCCCCTAATGGACGGGCCGCCACTGATGAGGATAGCTGATAAGCAGAAAAAGATGGACAGATCACAAGGGAACAATCACTGCTGTAGATACTGTAGCCATCTGAGTAATAAAACATAATGTTTTTGTAATATTGTTATTACAAAAGTAAGAGGGCAACCCACAACTAGTGCAATATTTGACACTATTTTTGATAAAATAACGCATCTGGTTCGATAGATGAAGTAGCAATTCTCAAGGTGCTCATCAGATATTTTGCTTCTAATTTTGCCCTCCAAGTGCTTCATTCTTGAAAATAGTTGCTCACAAATATACGTGCTGCCAAAAAACCCATGACATGATTAGGGCATGATTGTGAAGTGTAGGATATTTTTCTTTGGGAAGATAAAACTTATAAAAGTCCAGTAAAGAAACTGTGTAATTTTTTTATTCGGCCACATGTGTTTGGTAAATGTAAACGCATTTTTACAGACAATTACAAAAAAAAATCAAAAATTTGAAGATAGTTTATGATTTTGTGTTGGGCCGCATTCATAGCCGCCTTGGGCCGCAGGTTGAACACCCCTGGTTTAACAAATACTGTAGATTAGCAGTTGTTAGTTTAGTTGTTTCCCCTGATAGAGCTTTCAGACTACAGTGAAGACTGTGAAGTGAAGTTCATACTAATGCGATGCAGGAACCGGCGCGATTACAGATCCGGTTCCCTCATCCAATCACTCCCCCAGGCAGTTCTTCTGCGAATCGCTGCAGGTGTCATTACGAAGTTAATTACACCCCCAGTTTTGTTCACAGATCACAGTGCAAACTGTGAACTCGCACATGAATCGGATCGCATGTGGTGAGAAACCCATACAATCCGATTCCAGTGCGGATGAAAAAAGACTCCTGCACCTTTTTCTGTGCGAATGTAATGCGAGTTCAGCAATACAACTGTATGGCTGAACTCGCATTGCTCAGAGATTGCATGTGATCAGCACCTTCGATGCGGGTGCGAATCCCATGCGATCTCTGAGATCGCACTAGTCTGAACCCAGGCTAAAGTGGAACTATAGGCAAAACTTTTTTTTTTTTAAATTTTGAATAGAATAAGGGATGGTTATAACCCCTGACAGTTTTTTATTTTGTTTGTTTTTTTTTTTTTTTTTTTTGCCATGTGTGTCCATTTTGGGTTAAAGCGGAAGTAGCACATTATGAAATGCTTACCTTAAAACGAAGCCCTCCAGTGGTACGCTGGCAATGTTGAGAGGGCTTCTATCTTCCGCCGGTCTTCCTTCTGAGTTTGCGGACTCCGGCTGTGTGTGTGGCTGGAGCCGCGATGACATCACTCCCACGCATGCACGCTGGGGAGCACTTGGTTATGGCATGGTGCTCTGAAAGTCCGGCACGGTAAACCAGTCCTTCAGAGTGTATTCAGATAACAATGGGGTGGCCCCTAAAAGTTGCACATTTAGGTGTCCTGATGTGGTGAGTAGAGTGGCAACCCCAGCCTGGACTCCAACCAAGCCATGCCCCCAACACGTTCCACTCTGCCCCCCCCCCCCCCCCCGAGCTTAATCATGGGGATTCAGAGCACATTCGCCAGTAATGACACTGGATGCATCCAGGGTGAATATCTCCTAAACAGTACACTTTTAGGAGATATTCATTTTACCTACAGGTAAGCCTTATGATCGGCTTACCCATAGGTAAAAATCACAAAGCGGACTTTACTACCACTGTAACTTTCAATGATAATAGTAAACAGAACAAAAAAAAAAAAAAAAAGGCGAATCTCCTTAACCACTTGCCGACCGCCGATCGGCATCTGACGGCGACAAGGTGGCTCTTTAAGGCAAATCGCCGTCATACGACGGCGGCTGCGAGATCGCGCACAGGGGAGGGCCAGGGAGCGGGTGCGGCGGAGTCTATCTCTGCTGGTCACCCCCGATGCCCCCCCCGGAGTGAAAGAACGGAGGTCCGTGTAAGCAAACACGGACCTCCGTTCTGTGTGAGGGGGAAGGGCTGTGATCACAGCCTTCCTCTACACGTAAGCTGTGATCACTTCCCTTCCCCAGCTAGGGCAGTCCCCCCACAGTAAGAACACGCCCAGGGAACACAGTTAACCCTTAGAGCGCCCCCTGCAGGTTAACCCCTTCACTGCCAATGGCATTTACAGAGTACTCAGTGCATTTGTTATAGCACTGATCGCTGTATAAATGCCAATGGTCCCAAAAAAGTGTCAAAATGTTCTGACATGTCCGCCCCAATATCGCAGTACCGCTAAAAATCGCAGATCGCCGCCATTACTAGTAAAAAATAAAAAAAAAATAAAAACCCCAAAAATGAATTCTCATCATCCGTAAACGCGACCACTTTTGCGCAAACCAATCAATAAACGGCGATTGCGATTTTTTTTTTAATCACAAATATGAGGAAGAATATAAATCGGCCAAAACCGATGAAAAAAATTGTTTTTTTATATATTTTTTTGGATTTGTATTTTAGCAAAAAGTAAGAAATTTGGGTTTTTTTTGCAAAATTGTCGCTCTTCTTTTGTTTATAGCGGCGATCAGAAATGACGCAGCGGTGATCAAATACCACCAAAAGAAAGCTCTATTTGTGGGAAAAAAAGGACGCAAATTTCGTTTGGATACAACGTCGCACGACCGCGCAATTTTCAGTTAAAGCGACGCAGTGCCGAATCGCAAAAAGGGCTCCGGTCCTAAAGTGTGAAATCCTTCCGGGGTTGAAGTGGTTAATGGGGGCAGAGGTAGCAATAAAAACAGGTGCTCTAATCCAGTGTTCCTCAACTCCAGTCCTCAATGCCCACCAACAGGTCATGTTTTCAGGATTTCCATTATTTTGCACAGGTGATTTGATCAGTTTCACTGCCTTAGTGATTACCACAGCCGATTCATCTGAGGCAAATCCTGAAAACATGACCTGTTGGTGGGCCTTGAGGACTGGAGTTGAAGAACACTGCTCTAAATCCATCTCCACTATTATCCAAAGATAAAAAAAGTTTTGCCTTTAGTTATACTTTGCATAATGCATAAATGTGGTTTGGTATGGCAAAGAATAGTAAAAATACAAAAAAAAATCTTTTGGATTTAACATTTAGACCCCTTTCTCACTGAGGGCTTTACAGGCACTATTTAGCTAAAAATAGCACCTGTAAAGCACCTCTAAAATCCCTCCCCATCCACCCCAATGTGAAAGCCCTGAGTGCTTTCACACTGGGGCGGTGCGCTTGCAGGACGTTACAAAAAGTCCTGCAAGCAGCATCTTTGGGATGGTGTAGTGAGTGGTAATACACCGCTACTCCACCGCCCCTGCCCATTGTAAACAATGGGGCAGTGCTTCCGAAGTGGCTGCACACCGCCTCGGAAGCGCGGAATGCCGGCACTTTTAACCCCGTTTTAACCCCTTGTGGGGGATTAAAAGCACACCGCTCCTGCCGCCATAGCGCCGCTATAACAGTAGTAAATCCCTGCTGCAACTAGCGCTCCACCGCCCTCAGTGTGACAGTGCACTAAATGGTTCTCTAGTCTACAGGACATATTTTTCAGTAAGGTTGGATGAAATTATTATAATGCGTTTCCTATTCTAGTAATTACTTTACCCTGAGAACTACTCGAAATTTTCCACACGCTTTAGTGTATTGACATTGGTAAATTGAATATTTGTTTTAGCTTCACCAGAAAACTAACACCCAGGCCCTACAAAAGCCTTGCTGCAAGTCTTGTTTGCAGTATTGATTGATGCTTTCATGGAAAACGCCAGCCTTAGATCTTTCTGAAGCAGAAGTAAGACTAACACGCTGTGTAAAATAAAGAGTCCTCTTTCTCTTTGTCTACAAGTGGCAGGAGACTACAGAACTATTGGACAAACACTTTGGGAACAAGACGACAAGATGAGGCCTCCATGTTGCTTTTGTGCGCAAAAGCAGTCCACTAGGAAATTGTATGGTTTTTGATAATTTGGCTTTCTTTGTTATTTTTGAAATTGTGTGATGAACAATGTGGTCATAGAGCTGTGGGTATGATGGTTAACGTTTTACTTGGGTGTGTGAAAAGACTTTGAAACATACTGAGCAATCTATTTTAAACCACCCAGGCCAGTTAGGGATATTTTGTTTTCAGAAACATTAATCAGTAAAATCAGAAAAATATGTAATTCAATTTACATCTGTGCTTTACTTAAAAATTGGAAAATAAATCTGGGCCAAATCTACAGTAAATGGACCTCCTCCATATACCATTGTCTTCTAATGAATGCGCCTCTATTTTCTCTGGCCTACTTTTGCATTGGCCTTTTTTTTTCAATAAGTTTACAGAAAAAGCTAGTTCTTTCAGTTGGACAGTAAATAAGACAAAGTACAGTCAAAGGCTCCTGTAAGACTGTCTAAACCAGTACCAAATCCCATTCCTATGTGATGCACACAAATCCTTAAAACACAAAACTTATCTTACCTTCCATGATTGAGCAAAATCTTCCTTCATTTGTATCTCACATGTGCCCCCCCACAGACACTGCAGCTCACAGTCGGAGGGTTTTAGCAACAAAGGCAGTGCTGTCAGTCCATAAAGCAGTAGGTAGGACTAGGTGTGGCCTGGTGCCAGTGTTGCCAACCTACCAGATTGAAATTCACTGACACGACGCCAACAGTTTACTGGCACAGCCAAGTTTTTACTGGCATTTCCAAAAGTTACAAAATTACAGTTTTAAGTGCAAATTTCAGTATTTCTGCTACACACAAGTACAATATGCAATTAGCAATATGATTTAAGGTAGATAGTAAGGCAAAAAAACACATTTCTTATTTTATTTTTGATATAGTAAGTAAGTAGCTCAGGGACAGGACTTAGGAGGGCAAGAAATTAGAATGGGCGGCACACACACAATGACACAACACATCCCGTCCAGAGTCGCAGGGACAGTCTCTCTCCAAGCCAGGTGGTCTCTTCTGTCCACTCCAGTCTAAACAGCAATGCCAGTCCTGCTCCCAGTCTGCCTTGCTCCCATACCGCAGACCCGCACATGAGTCTCTGCTTGGTGCCCTTGCACATGACATCACACGACATGCTCATGCACCGCCTCTGCCAGAGCCACCCGAACACACTGTAGCAGGCAGTCGGATGGTCTCGGTCGGCTCCAGACTGAGTCTACCATCACAGACATATTTTTTACTGGCAAACTTTTTCATTTACTGGCAGGAGAAAATTGCCTGTTTTTTTTACTGGCAGTTGGCAACACTGCCAGGTGCTGATTGACAAGCTACAGGCTTATGAATCAGCAGTGACAATTCTGATAGTTACATAGTTAGTCGGGTTTAAAAAACACACAAGTCTATCTAGTTCAACCAATAAAATAATTCAAAAAAAACCCATACAATCGCACATACACAATCCTTCACCCTTAGTTGATCCAGAGAAAGGCAAAAAGCCATTCCCCGCAGCATTTTTTTATCCTACAGTAGTGCAAGCAGGAACAGTCTACATGAGTGGTAACTCTGCTCTGAATTTGGGAGGAGTGCAGCATTGTTGCCACACCATCATAAGAAAGTTGCATTAGACAGACTTCATTGGCAGTATCAACCGGTATTTGTAGGACTTTTTTCAGGGGAACTATATGAAAACTGTAAGTGCAGACGCGCGTAAGTTTTTTTTTTTTTATTGGGAGGACACAGTTCTATTTGAAGATCTCTTCATCAGTAGAAGCTAATGCATGGTAAATTAAAGTGGTAAAAAGCCAAAATGTTTTTTTACCATAACCATTTGACCTCGGTAAAATTTACCCCACCTTCATGACCAGGCCATTTTTTTGTGATACGGCAGGCACTGTGTTACTGTAACTGACAATTGTGTGGTCATGCAAAACGGTACCTAAACAAAATGTCCTTTTTTTCCCACAAATAGAACTTTTTTTGGTGGTATTTGATCATCGCTGCGTTTTTTTATTTTTTGTGCTAGAAACAAAAAAGACTGAACATTTTGAAGAAAAAAATCAATATTTTTTACTTTCTGCTCTAAAACACAATCAATAAAAAAATGTAAAACATCTAATCCTGATCTCCCACGCGCTGTCCCCACTGCAAGACTGGTGTATTTCTGGGACTTCTTCTACCCCTGTTTTAATGGACTAGTTGATGGACTTTAAAAGCGCTGTGATATACTCTAGTGGTGACTGGAGGAGTCACAATAGTTAGATGTGTATTTACAGCAGCAGGATTCATGTTGTGTGTCTATGGAGCTTCTTAGACGCACACAGCTCTGGAGGTTTGCCGGCGTGGGACCCCAGAAGAGGGTTTTGGCTACTCTGTGCAATACTATAGCACAGAGCAGGTGACTATAATTTTATTTTAATTGAAAAAAAAAACCCATTCAATAACACTTTAACCATATCCCACCCGGCCTATAGCAGAATGAAGGCTGAGCAGGGGATCAGTTATCCTGACTGGGCATCATATGATGTCCAGCAGGATAAGCCGCTTGTGCGCGCCCCTGTGGGCTCACAGAGTTGCGATCTCTGTAAAAAGCCTATGACGTAGGCTATCGGTAAAGAGCCTATGATGTAGATAAAGAACCTATGACGTAGGCTGTTGGTAAAGAGCCTATGACGTTGGTAAAGAGCCTATGATGTAGGCTCTTTACCACATGATCAGCTGTAACCAATCACAACTGATCACAGCGGTAACTGTAGTGTAATGGGTAAGGAAACCAATATCCAAATTTAACCACTTCAGCCCCGGAAGGATTTCACACTTTAGGACCAGAGCACTTTTTGCGATTCGGCACTGCGTTGCTTTAACTGAGAATTGCGCGGTCGTGCGACGTTGTACCCAAACAAAATTTGCGTCCTTTTTTTCCCACAAATAGAGCTTCTTTTGGTGGTATTTGATCACCTCTGCGTCATTTCTGATCGCCGCTATAAACAAAAGAAGAGCGACAATTTCACAAAAAGACCCAAATTTATTACTTTTTGCTAAAATACAAATCCAAAAAAAAAAATATAAAAAAACATTTTTTTCATCGGTTTTGGCCGATTTATATTCATCCTCATATTTTTGGTAAAAAAAAATCGCATTCGGCGTTTATTGATTGGTTTGCCCAAAAGTTGCCGCGTTCACGGATGATAATTCATTTCTGGGGTTTTTTTATTTTTTACTAGTAATGGCGGCGATCTGCGATTTTTAGCGGTACTGCGATATTTCAGCAGACATGTCGGACCATTTTGACACTTTTTTGGGACCATTGGCATTTATACAGCGATCAGTGCTATAAAAATGCACTGATTACTGTGTAAATGCCATTGGCAGTGAAGGGGTTAACCTGCAGGGGGCGCTCTAAGGGTTAACTGTGTTCCCTGGGCGTGTTCTAACTGTGGGGGGACTGCCCTAGCAGGGGAAGGGAAGTGATCACAGCTTCCATGTAGAGGAAGGCT
>BLSH010485087.1:1049706-1061701 GCA_018402905.1 Glandirana rugosa | reverse complement strand
GTCACTTCACTTGTCGGAGTCTACTATGTGTCTCTAATTTGTTTAGAGGGATATATTCAAAATGTACGTATAGACGCCAGAAGTCTAAATACATAAGAAATCTTTCAAGTCTAGGACAGAGAAGGACAAATTGTGACGTCACTTCGGACCCGTCTGTCGGTTCTGCGGACTAACCTCCTTTCCGTGTGTGGGGGGGGAGAGGAGTATCCATCTCTGAAAGTCTAGACAATCAACTTATCAAGTTGTCAGACGATTAGATAAGTATCGAGGGAGGGGTTTTGTTTTGAGTTCGACGAAAATAGAGGACACAATGGGGTTCGTTGTCCGTGCGATCGTTCGGGTTCCGTCCGGACCCGGACCCGGACCCGGACCCGGACTTTGTCCCGAAGTTCGGACGGACCAGCAGAACCCGAACTTCCAGGTGTTCGCTCAACTCTAGTCATAACTAAACACAGGAGATAAAAGCAGCTTGAGTTTTGTTTTGGGGAGGGAGCTATGAATAGATTAGCAGACTGTTGAACTATTCAACTAACAGATCTGAAAGTCTCTACCTATGAGGAGAGGGGGGGGTGTGTGCCTTTCCTCCAATCAGGCGTCTTGGCTGTCTGCCCAGGCTTCACTGCAGTGTTAAACAGGAAGAGACAGGATCTGAACTTTCTAAAGAATACATAAATCTGAAGACCGCAGATATGCATGTAAAACTTATATAGGGAGATTTGTTTAATCTCTGTGTATCATCTGAGGCTGTTCACTTCACTGGGTATATGTGAGGGTTTACATCCACTTTAAGGCTGTCAGCAGATCAGATTTTTTAATGTTTTACATAGCTATACCTGTATCATGGACCTCGAACGATACAACAGCAATCAAGCCAGTGAAGATAGTCTGGATCATAAAAACCTTCTGGTAATGGTCTCAATGTGTGGGATCCCCACCGAATCCTCCCTTGGCACTGCTATATTTGTAGGGTAATGGGCGTCCATTGTGCCTCCCAATGGTCCCTCATTCTGTCTGATTATGCATATGGATGATGGCAAAATCGAAGTACCGTTTTCCTAATCAATTTTTATTTTTTTACCACTACTATTCCCTTATACTGGCTTTTGAAATCTACAAATGCAGCAATTTAGACATTGGCTGAAAGATTTAGCCCTGAGAAACACTTTTTGAAATCTAAAAACTGCATTTTATATACAACTATATAGATCAGGCCAAAATTTGGGACAAATGAGGAGGAAAGAGGGACAGATGTATTTTGTTCAAAATCTGGGACAGTTGGAAGCTATGGACTTGCAACACTTAGATGTCATAATTATCCCAGCATGCTCCTCTCAGATAGACCTTGAGAATTTGCCTTGGCACTGTCACTTTGTTAAAGCTCAAGGACAGCTTTGTTAATACAAATGGTACTTTATTTCTAATGCTATTCCTGTACATGGATCAATATTTTTATATAGACTTGTATATTTAGCTGCTAGATTTCCTTTATTGTGCATTAGAATATAAGATGATCTTTTCTGACTCACTAAGATCCGATTCACACTACAGCGACTTGGGATCCGGCTTAAGTCGCCATCTTAATGTACACTACTGAAGTCACTCCGACTTCAAAAAAGGTACTACTTTAAGGCCACTTCTATCCAACTTGTGCCCATAGAATTCAATGGAAGTTGTCTCCAAGTCAGATCCCGTCTATATTGACTTTACAGGAAAAAGAAAATAATTTACCCAGGTAAAAGGGATGATGTCAGAAGAGCTATATTCTCTGATTGGCCACAGGCAAAGTCACCTGGCATGGAAACCACTTTAAGTTGCCCAAAGTCGCGTTCAAATTGCCTACAAAGTCGCGCCTAAAGTCGGATCGCCCTTGTGTGAACCGACTCTTACAGCTGGATTGTCCAACAGTTGCATATGTGTATACATTAGTTAAAATAAGACATTCCCAGATTAACCCTTCTTGGGTAGAATTAGTGATGTCGTCTTAGCTCCTTTTGTAAAAATTTTGATTTTCATGGCAGTCTTTTAATACAGCTCTTGAGCCTGGCCAGCCATTTGAGGTCTGTTATTGGTTCTGTTGTGGTGCTGCCCATGCCTGCTGTTCTGCGCATTTGGGCGGTTAAGAAGGATCAATTTTATGTCTGCTGTCCTGATCTAGTTCACAGTATGTGAGGAAGACATTGTTCGGTATTTGGTTGAATTTGGTTGAATGCGGGATTCAGGAAATCTGCAGTCATCTCTTGTCTTTTTTTTTTTTCATATATATTTTTCATTATACAGTGGATGACCCTGTTGTTGCTGCAATGCTATAGTTAACTTCAGTATGACTGTGTTGTTCATAGGACACATTATGCTTCACCTTGCTGTTTTACAATAGTGATTAAACCAGTTAGGTGGCTAGAATGTACAATCTCTAAACTATGCTTATACTCCCTGCCTTAAAGGGACTACAGAAAGAGGCCACTGGAATAATCAGTTGCTTTACTTTAATACGTATTCTAGCTTATTGGGGCTACATTGCACGCGGTGGATGGAGGAATTCACCCCTTTCCCCCAGGCTGAGACATTGGGGTTTTGATGTACTAAAACTGGAGAGTGCAAAATCTGGTGCAGCTGTGCATGGTAGCCAGTCAGCTTCTAACTTCAGCTTGATAAATTAGGCTTTGCAAAAAAAAAAAACCTGAAAAATGATTTCTATGCAGTGCTGCACCAGATTTTTGAGTTTCACAAAATCAACCCCACTGTATTCTGAAAGCGGGACGTGCTGCTGTCAGAATACACTTATCAGTGGCTGCAGCCACTGATCGACAGGATTTTCTACTTGTTTGTTAAACAGAAGTCTGATATCAATATTAATCCCTCTATGGCCAGCTTTAGACTGTATTCCCAGCATTAAGTGTGCGGTTTTGCAGACATGTTAGCTTAGCATGCGTTTGTAATGTTTGAGATGGGCTTTTTTTTTCTCTGCGTTGCATTAAATGCATTTGCATTTCAAAATTGTCTTCTTGATTTCATGATCAAGATGGGGTAAACAAATTCATAAGCATTCAGTGCTTTGTAGTAAATTGCAATGGAAAATTAAACAGACGTTCGCTTTACAACATTTTCCACCTTTATTATATTTGCCAGGTGTTCCTTTGTTCTTCATTGATGATCTGTCACTTGCAGCAATTTGAAAGAAGCTGCTAACTATATATAGTCTATCACACAGCAGTACTGTACACAAAATAATCTAATTGTACTGACTAAAAGCAGACACCAAAAATGTGCTTTTGTATTACCTTGGGTTTAATTTTTTACTAAGGGGTTGACTTTACTAACTTTGGATCCCAAGCATTGCCCACATACCTTACTCCTATTGAATGCGGGCATCTTAATAACTATTAAAAGAGACCCTGCTGGAAAATTTGACAACTCCAGGATAATGGAATAAATAAAAAATGAGCTTCTAACTTCAGCTTGTTCAATCAAACGTTGACACTAAAACCCGGAAGCTGTTTCTATGCAGAGCTGCACTAGATTTTTCACTCTCCAGTTTTAGTAAATCAACCCCACAGTGTGTACCAAGGATTTAAATAAAAAAGTGCAGCGCTAGATGCTGCCCCAGATGATGTCCCTTTTGGACAAAACGCATTGGGTGTGGAACATGTGAGCATAGCAGTTTAATCTTTTTATCCTGATAAGCTGGCTGTTTTTTATACTTGTGTAAGTGTACACTTTTTATCAAAATAAATTCACAATCGGAAGTCACACTATGTGGAGCCTTTTGCCTTTGTACATATCAACTACTTTGTGACGGCAAATTTTGATGTCCTTGGAGCTCCTTCCTGGATGTGGAATGGCTGTATGATGATTCACTTGATCTGCTACATCTGGATCCTGCCACTTTGGATTCTACCAGAGGTTTATCCCTAGAAAAGCATGTCTGACCCACTGGCCGCACAGTCAAGTGTGTCCATCCCATCCAGTAAGCACATAACCTTAGCACTCTTCCCTCTTCACTGTGGCACTGTTTTTTCCTGGATTGGACCATCACCATACTACTGTTTAGTCCATAGTCTATGGACTTTTGCACATATATTTTGGTTTACATATTAAATTATGAGCTTAATTATGTATTGATTTCTTATTAATTTATTTACACATAGAGTTTTACTCTAGGAGAAAAGTAATTTTCTAAGCACACCCCTCCCTCCTTGCATGTTATAGCCCTCTCCTTTCTGGGAGTGCTGACCCAGCTCATCTGCCCCTTACTTCCCTACATAACATTTTATGTAGTAGCTGCTAGGGGAGAAATGAAAGAGAATACTATACAGCGACGCTTAAGCAACATGCAGAGTGACGTTGAGTGTGCTGGAACAGCTATTAGAACCCCAGTGTCTCCGCTGTCCTCCACTGCAGCTAATCAAGCCCAGATCAAGCTTGATTAGCTGCATCCTTGGCTACAGTAGCTGGAGAATGACACTTGTGAACCTGGAAGTGACATAAAACACATTGTTTCCAGTTTACAACGTTGACTGGGGTGATCTCTTATTCTGAGCAGTTAAAGTGATTGTAAAAGTTGTCATTTAAAAAAAAAAACAAGCATGTTTTACTAGCCTGCTCTTTGCACAAAGCAGCATCGACCCTCTTCTTTTTTGGGCCCCCCTCCACGCTGAGTGCCCCCAATAGCAAGCCTTCACACACAGAGCGTGGCTTGGCCCCGCCCCTGCTCTCTCTTCATTGGCTGTGATTGACAGCAGCAGGAACCAATGGCTCCCAATGCTGTGAGCCAGTGGGAGGAGAGAGACCTGGGAGAGCCCCTGCTCTCATGCACAGCCCCTCCTTATATTTAGATGAGCCCATCTGAATCAATTTTTTCCAAAATGTGAAAGATGTTACGCCGAGTAAATTGATACCCAACATGTCATGTTTCAAATTTGCAAATGGAATGGCGACAAACTTTGGCACTTAAAAATCTCCATTGGCGATGGTTAAAAAATTCTACAGGTTACCGGTTTTGAGTTACAGAAGAGGTCTAGTGCTAAAATGAATGCTCTTGCTCTAATGATCGCTGAGATACCTCACATGTGTGGTTAGAACACCGTTTTCATATGCAAGCGCGCCTTATGTGTGCATTCGCTTTTACGCACAAGCTCGGCAGGACGGGGCGCTTTAAATTTTTTTTTTTCTTATTTATTTTTATTTTTATTTTTACTCCGGCCTTTTAAAAAAAAAAAAAATTGATCACTTTTATTCCTATTACAAGGAATGTAAACATTCCTTGTAATAGAAAAAAGCATGCTAGGACATCTTAAATATGAGATCTGGGATCAAAAAGACCTCAGATGTCATATTTACACTTAAATGCAATAAAAATAAATAAATGTCATTTGAAAAGAAAAAAAAATGTTCCCCTTTTAAAAACTATGGGCGGGAGTGACGTTTGATAACGCTTGCGGCCTTTAATGCTATGGAGCCGTGTGGGCGGCATCTTGCGCTCATTTTGCATCCAAGCAGTGGGGGGAGAGGACCAGATGGTCTCCTCTGCGGGTCCAGGAAGTGGTGGAGACTATGGAAAAGCGGTGGGAGGGCACCTCTCCTGCCCCCGATAAAAGTGATCTTGCAGGGAATCCGCCGCAGAGACCACTTTTATCTGAAAGCCGGCCAGCCGCCCACCGTTTACAAAAATACCGATGCTATGGCAGCTATCTGCTATCATAGCAACTGTATTCAATGGTAAAGTACCACCGTAAAATGACGCGGGCGGTCTGGAAGTGGTTAATGGATAAAATGCATTAACGTAAAAAAAAAACTTTTCCTTTAGAACCATTATAATTGCAGTCTCAGGTTCCTTGGTTTAACAGGACAGCCCAGGAACAACCACAGGAGTTGGGGGGGGGGGGGGGGGGGAGGATGAGGGCAACAGCCGTAAGCTTGCCTTAATTCCTTGAATACCAGGACGTTTATAAACGTTCCTTGGTAGACAAGGGGTTAAGCTTATGGTCTTAAAAATCGGATTCCAGCCTTTCCTGTCAAGGAGCAGTCTACTAGATCTGTGAGTGTTTTAGCCTTTTGGCATCTGGAAAGTTCTGCCACCTGTTCTTCTGTTCACGCGTTCTCTAAGTTTTACCAGGTGGACGTCCAGGTCTCATTTGATGTTCGCTTTGAGCATTTGTCTCTCGTTCTGTTCTTTGAACTGCAGGGACCTTTTGGTGTTTGGTTGCTGTTGCCCACCCCTTGGTGGAACTGCTTTTGGATGTCCCGACCGTTTCTGAATTCCTGTGTTCCTGAAGGAATGCAAAAGAAAATAGGATTTTTGTACTTACCCCAAAAATTATTTCTTGGAGTTGGGGAGAAACGAATCCCACTCCTTTGTGTCTACGATCATGCTGTTGGTACTTTTTCTACAAAACTGAAACATACTTGGAGTAGGTGGGGTTTATCCAGGCTGGTCACAACTTTTTTTTGCCATTTAACCTCCTGTAGGCAGCAGCATAACCCAACAGTGTCCCTCAAGTAACTCCAAGAAATGGATTTTATGGTAAGTACCAAAATCATATTATTCACAATGTGCACTGTTTTTACTTAAAATAATATGATATGGTACTGTTTCCATGTGCCTTAATAAGCACCTAAGAGCAGATGTAGTTAATAATTTAAGTTCTATCCACTATTCTTTCTTGTATAATTAATGAGTAATCTCTTTTATTATAGTTCTTTTATTTATTTTTTTCATTTCTAATTTGTTTTGTCACTTTTGTACGTACATGATCTCCATCCAGTGTGAGGCCTGTGGCACTGGGCTCCCTATTGAAAGGTGGCGCAGGCTTTTGTTAGAACGTTGGGTATCTTATTACCAGATGAAGAGCTTCTCTTCAATTATTGATCCATTAGACAATTGGCCACATGCTAGCCGGACAGCAGGAGAATGAGAAGGCCGGTGTCGTATGAAAAAAGCACCTCTGGCACCCCTTTAGCCGTGTATGCTTCTTGCTCCTCCCTGGCTCCTGGGAGGTGCAGGCTTGTGCTGCTGTATTGTGGTGACTTTCATGTGCACTATGTGATTCTGTATTGTTGCTGTATGAATTGTTTGCCTCATGTTAAATTCAAATGAAAACATTGTGACGTTTCATATTGCATCGTGTGGAGGCTTGACAGAATTCTGGACGCTCTCTATTAATTCCCTAGTATGTGGCCCAGTAATCATTGTGCCCAAGATAGAAAGTGAGGGGAAAACCAAACCTTCAGAGTTGTTATCAGAGCAGGAAGTAGGATGAAATTATCCATTGAGGATAAATGTTCTGGTGGCCGCTGTCAAAAATGGAAATTCCCCTCACTTTGGGGAGATTTTCTCGAACTTCTTGTCGCATCTCCAGGTCAGAGAGAGTTGGAACACCAACTTGCTGGTTTATGTAAAGTGGTATTAAAGTCAAAAGCAAACGCTTATATTCCAGCTTACCAATTCTTAGATGTTATGGCTGTATTGGTGCCAACTCGGGCAAAAAAAGATTTTGCAATGCAGTTCCACCGCTGGATCATGGGGGAACGCTGCTTGCCGGCTGAGTATACAGCTTTCTTCTCTCTCCTGGGCAAAATGAGCAGTTAACCCGAGCAGTGCAGTTCTTTTGTCCGAAGTTGGGCTTTAAGCTTTTCCTTTGTTTTTTTTTTCCTGCCAGTAAGGGCTTTTACTTTTTTATAATTTAAAATGTTTATTAAGTTTTTTTCCATAAATGCAATGCTTTGCATGATGATGCGCACTTGAAACACAAAAGGCTACTCAGATACACATGGCAGCAGCATTGTTCATGTTATTATACAGGATTTGTATACTGTAGTGCCAACAGTGCAGCACTTCTATAAATCGAGACAGTACAGTTACAATACAACAAAATACAAGAGGGTTAAAAGGGCCCTGTTCATAAGAGCTTACAGTTAAATAGTATTACAAAGATAATGGTGTCTGTATAGCAAGGTAGGGTGGCAGGAAGCAAAATCTTCAAAGTATACTTCAGTGCAATAATTGTGAAAATGGGTACCTACATAGCCTAGACCAGCCTTTTTCAACAAGGGTGCCTTGAGGTTTCTTCAGGGGTGCCTTGGCAAAATGCGTAAAAATTGCACAAAATTGTATACAAGCCAGCCTGTGGATGAAGGCTACCTTTTTAGTTACACCATATCAAAGGTTTTCATTGTGCACCATTACAACCTTCTAGCTGTCGGCATCCTAATGACCAATGGCATCACCATGTTTAGGAGGATGTCATTTCCCTGCATAGCATCCTTGTTTGGACCTCCCCTGCCTCTGTCCCTCTCCATCAGCATTGAGGGCACATTAGCTAAGTGATGGAGAAAACTAGTGCAAGGTACATTGTAGCTGGTCATAGTGTGCATCTGGCATGGCTCCAGTAGTGAGGTGGTTGGTGATCTGGCTTTCTCCTCAGTGGTCATTGCCCTGAAGGTATCAGCAACGAACCCACATTATGGCGACTCACAGCTTGGCCGCATGGTACGGGAGAGAAGGCGTTAACAAGTGCACACACGAGGTTTACACTAGGTCCTTGGTGGAGCCCCATTCTGTCACTGGAAGTGAGGTACGCTAGACTGATGGAGAGGGCACGGACTCAGCAGCGTCACACCTAAATGTAAAATTTAGAAAGAGGTGTGTATAGTGACACGGGACAGTACTTTACCGAAGGGCTCGTCTCTAAGTCAGGGAACCGCCATAATGTTTGATTTTCACATGAACGTGGTCCCGGGCACTGACGAGTGTGCTTCGCGCAAAAGGTACCCAACGTGCAGGGTGAATGGCCCTACCCACGCGCATTTTGCTCCACACCTGAGAAGGTTTCAGAGTTTCCTTGGTGTGTTTAAGTGAATGGGCTGCCCTATGTGTGGAAATGTGCAAAAAATGTGTGCATGGGGCCTAAAGCTGCAAGCCTGTTTGTGTGGCAGCCCATTGCTAGCTGTGGCAGTGTGGTGCTCATATATGTTGGGAGGTGACCGGAGACTCTGCTCTCATACAGTATGTGAGGTGACAGGAGACTCTGCTCTCATGCGGTATGTGAGGTGACCGGAGACTCTGCTCTCATGCGGTATGTGAGGTGACCGGAGACTCTGCTCTCATGCGGTATGTGAGGTGACCGGAGACTCTGCTCTCATACGGTATGTGAGGTGACCGGAGACTCTGCTCTCATGCGGTATGTGAGGTGACCGGAGACTCCGCTTTCATACGGTATGTGAGGTGACCGAAGACTCCGCTCTCATACGGTATGTGAGGTGACCGGAGACTCCGCTTTCATACGGTATGTGAGGTGACCGGAGACTCCGCTTTCATACGGTATGTGAGGTGACTGGAGACTCCGCTTTCATACGGTATGTGAGGTGACCGGAGACTCCGCTTTCATACGGTATGTGAGGTGACCGGAGACTCCGCTTTCATACGGTATGTGAGGTGACCGGAGACTCCGCTCTCATGCGGTATGTGAGGTGACCGGAGACTCTGCTCTCATGCGGTATGTGAGGTGACCGGAAACTCCGCTCTCATACGGTATGTGAGGTGACCGAAGATTCTGCTCTCATTCAGTATGTGAGGTGACCGGAGCCTCAGCTCTCATACGGTATGTGAGGTGACCGAAGGCTCCGCTCTCATGCGGTATGTGAGGTGACCGGAGACTTTGCTCTCATGCGGTATGTGAGGTGACCGGAGACTCTGCTCTCATGCGGTATGTGAGGTGACCGGAGACTCTGCTCTCATACGGTATGTGAGGTGACCGGAGACTCTGCTCTCATGCGGTATGTGAGGTGACCGGAGACTCCGCTTTCATACGGTATGTGAGGTGACCGAAGACTCCGCTCTCATACGGTATGTGAGGTGACCGGAGACTCCGCTTTCATACGGTATGTGAGGTGACCGGAGACTCCGCTTTCATACGGTATGTGAGGTGACTGGAGACTCCGCTTTCATACGGTATGTGAGGTGACCGGAGACTCCGCTTTCATACGGTATGTGAGGTGACCGGAGACTCCGCTTTCATACGGTATGTGAGGTGACCGGAGACTCCGCTCTCATGCGGTATGTGAGGTGACCGGAGACTCTGCTCTCATGCGGTATGTGAGGTGACCGGAAACTCCGCTCTCATACGGTATGTGAGGTGACCGAAGATTCTGCTCTCATTCAGTATGTGAGGTGACCGGAGCCTCAGCTCTCATACGGTATGTGAGGTGACCGAAGGCTCCGCTCTCATGCGGTATGTGAGGTGACCGGAGACTTTGCTCTCATGCGGTATGTGAGGTGACCGGAGACTCTGCTCTCATGCGGTATGTGAGGTGACCGGAGACTCTGCTCTCATACGGTATGTGAGGTGACCGGAGACTCTGCTCTCATACGGTATGTGAGGTGACCGGAGACTCCGCTTTCATACGGTATGTGAGGTGACCGAAGATTCTGCTCTCATTCAGTATGTGAGGTGACCGGAGCCTCAGCTCTCATACGGTATGTGAGGTGACCGGAGCCTCCGCTCTTATATGGTATGTGAGGTGACCGAAGGCTCCGCTCTCATACGGTATGTGAGGTGACCGGAGACTCCGCTCTCATACGGTATGTGAGGTGTGCCTGCGTGAGTAATCAGACAGGCAACACGTTCACCGTAGTCCCGCCCCCGCCAACAGCAGCCAATGACAGAGTCATTGGCTCTGATGGCTCAGGAGGCAGCCAATCAGCCTATGTGTGTGCGCTTGTTCAGCGCACACAGATAGACTTTAATGGCTGGCCAATCGGCTCACTACTTGCTGTCAGCTGACAGCAAGGAGCCGAGGAAGAAAAAAATAAAAATAAAAGGTCAATGTACCGGCACCATCTGCAGGGGGGCCGGGCTGCCTTTTTTTTTTTCTCTCAGCAGCGGGGAGGCTCTCATACGGTACATGAGGTGACCGGTAGAGTTGCCACCTCATCCCTTTAAAACCAAACACCTATTAAATACCAGATTTTGTGGCTGATTAAGGAAGTAATTAAACCCACTTGGTGCCTCATCTGCATTGGATTAGCCTCAGAACCTGTGTAATTCATATGTGTTCGGATTTAAAGGGATGAGGCGGCAACCCTAGGTGACCGGAGACTCCGCTCTCATAGGGTATATGAGGTGACTGGAGACTCTGCTCTCATACGGTATATGAGGTGACCGGCGACTCCGCTCTCATACGGTATGTGAAGTCACCGTAGACTCCGCTCTCAAAGGGTATGTAAGGTGACCGGACACTCCGCTCTCATACGGTATGTGAGGTGACCGGAGCTTCCACTCTCATACGGTATGTGAGGTGACCGGACACTCTGCGCTCATACAATATGTGAGGTGACCGAAGACTCCTCTCTCATACGGTATGTGAGGTGACCGGAGATTCCACTCTCATACGGTATGTGAGGTGACCGGACACTCCGCTCTCATACAATATGTGAGGTGACCGGACACTCCGCTCTCATACGGTATGTGAGGTGACCGGACACTCTGCTCTCATACGGTATGTGAGGTGACCAGACACTCCGCTCTCATACGGTATGTGAGGTGACCAGACACTCCTCTCTCATACGGTATGTGAGGTGACCGGAGACTCTGCTCTCATACGGTATGTGAGGTGACCGGAGACTCCGCTCTCATATGGTATGTGAGGTGACCGGCGACTCCGCTCTCAAAGGGTATGTAAGGTGACCGGACACTCCGCTCTCATACGGTATGTGAGGTGACCGGAGCTTCCACTCTCATACGGTATGTGAGGTGACCGGACACTCTGCGCTCATACAATATGTGAGGTGACCGAAGACTCCTCTCTCATACGGTATGTGAGGTGACCGGAGATTCCACTCTCATACGGTATGTGAGGTGACCGGACACTCCGCTCTCATACAATATGTGAGGTGACCGGAGATTCCGCTCACACACGGTATGTGAGGTGACCGGACACTGCCTTAGAGGCCAGTGGAGTGTATAACATACTCTCGCCTCACAGGCCAGTGGAGTGTATG
>BLSH010485087.1:1028234-1043225 GCA_018402905.1 Glandirana rugosa | reverse complement strand
CCAGTGGAGTGTATAGCATACTCTCACCTTAGAGGCCAGTGGAGTGTATGGCATACTCTCGCCTCACAGACTAGTGGAGTGTATGGCATACTCTCGTGACCGGAGATTCCACTCTCATACGATATGTGAGGTGACCGGACACTCCTCTCTCATATTGTATGTGAGGTGACCAGACACTCCGCTCTCATACGGTATGTGAGGTGACCAGACACTCTGCTCTCATACGGTATGTGAGGTGACCAGACACTCCGCTCTCATACGGTATGTGAGGTGACCAGACACTCCGCTCTCATACGGTATGTGAGGTGACCGGAGATTCCACTCTCATATGATATGTGAGGTGACCGGACACTCCTCTCTCATATTGTATGTGAGGTGACCGGAGACTCTACTCCCATATTGTATGAGGTGACTGGAGATTCCACTCTCATACGGTATGTGAGGTGACCGGACACTCCTCTCTCATATTGTATGTGAGGTGACCGGAGGTTCCGCTCTCGGTATGAGAGCGGAACCTCCGGTCACCTCACATACAATATGAGAATGTGAGATGACCGGAGCCTCCGCTCTCATACAATATGTGAGGGGAAGGGTCACGGGTGTAGGGATGCAGGGTGTGCCTGGTCTCACACATCACGGACAGGCCCCGGCCAGCAGCTGCCTCCTTCCACAGCCAAGTGGCAGTAGCAGCAGGCGTGTTTCTATGGCAGAGCGCTCAGCGCTCAACAACCTGTTGAGGGAGATCTGGGTGTTTTCGTCCCCTCCCCTCTCATTGATGTGTGCGGTGTGGGTGAAATGACAGCCCTCTTTTGTGTCAGGGCAATTTGTTTATCTACTGCGTGCAGCTCGTACTGCTTCCTCTTTTCTGTCCTGCTTCCCTCCGGCCCTCTCTGTCCGCTCACATCTACGGCTGCCTCCCTCTTCTCGTGCTATACGGGCCTACATGGCAGCTCGCCTTCCCCTCTCGCGGCTGGACCGTGTCGCCTGCCTGGCCCCCTCGTCTGAGTGCCGCACACAGGAGCAGACGGGCGACTTGTGAAAGGTAGTACAGCGAGGAAGGGGGTGTGTGTGTGTATATGTGAGCGAGTGTGTGTGGGGAGGGAGGGGGTACTGGCAACTTTTCTATAAAGTATATGGGAGAGAGACACCACCATCTCATCCCCCGCCCGGGATCAGTGCTGAGCTGCCTCCTTCCATGTCACTCAGTGCCTGTATGGTGGAGGCAGGAAGAGCTCCTATACACCTCCCAGGATGGGGACACTCTCATTGTTATCCACCATGATAGATCACTTCTGTACAGCTCAAATTTCCCTCTGCTTACATTCTAAGTCTAAACAACTTATTTTTTATTATTTTGGAAGGAAAATTGCTACCATTGTCTGAGGCTCCATTAGAGACACTTACCCTCACTTCCTGCCCTGCTGACAACAGACCTATTTCCAGAGAGGAAGAGAGACATTTCTCCTCGCTTCCTGTCCTGCTGGCAACTCCTTTCCAGACAGGAAGAGAGTGAGATTTCTCCACATTTCCTGGTCTGCAGACCACCTATTTCCAGACAGGAAGAGAGAGATTTCTCCTCACTTCCTGTCCTGATGACCACCTATTTCCAGACAGGAAGAGAGAGAGAGGGATTTCTCCTCATTTCCTGTCCTGCTGGCAACTCATTTGCAGAGATAAAGAGAGGGATTTCTCCTCATTTCCTGTCCTGCTGGCAACTCCTTTCCAGACAGGAAGAGAGTGAGATTTCTCCTCATTTCCTGGTCTGCAGACCACCTATTTCCAGACAGGAAGAGAGAGATTTCTCCTCACTTCCTGTCCTGATGACCACCTATTTCCAGACAGGAAGAGAGAGAGAGGGATTTCTCCTCATTTCCTGTCCTGCTGGCAACTCATTTTCAGACAGGAAGAGAGATTTTTTTCCTGTCCTGCTGACCACCTATTTTCAGACCGGAAGAGTGATTTCTCCTCACATCTTGTCTCGGGTTGCCACATCATCCCTTTAATCCAGGGCATATATTAATTACACTGGTTCTGTGGGTGATTAAGGTGGTAATTAAACTCACTTGGTGCCTTATCTGCATTCAATTAGCCTCAGAACCTGTGTAATTCATATGTGTTCTGGATTAAAGGGATGATGTGGCAACCCTAGTCCTGTCATGCTGACCACCTATTTCCAGACAGGAAGAGAGAAAGATTTCTCCTAACATCCTGTCCTGCTGACAACTTTTTTTTCAGACAGGAAAAGAGTGATGTCTCCTTTATTCCCTGTCCTGCTGATAGCCTTTTACCAGTAAGGAAGTGATGAGAAATCTCTAAGGCTAGGTTCATACTAGTCTGAGAATCGGACTGACCTTAGGAGCACAAGTCACATTACATCACAAAATCAATGATTCCCAATGAGAGCTGTCTTAACTGGTCCGACACAAGTTGGACCAACTGTGAAAAAGGTTCCTGTACTACTTTGGTCCGACTTTGATCCTACTTCAGCCCACTGAATATCATTGAAGTTGGATCATTGTCTTAACTGATCCAACTTTGGCATGCGACTTGTGCTCTGAGGATCTTGAAGGGTAACTCCACGCCAAATTTTTTTAAAAAAGAGCATACCAAGCCCTTCGGTCTGGTGTGGATTTTAAGGGGAACCCCCACACCAAAAATATGGCGTGGGGTCCCCCCCCACAATCCATACCAGACCCTTATCCGAGCACGCAGCCTGGCAGGCCAGGAAAGGGGGTGGGGACGAGCGAGCGCCCCCCCCCCCCCTTTTGGACCATACCAGGCTGCATGCCCTCAACATGGGGAGTATGGGTGCTTTTGGGGCAGGGGGGCTCTGCGCCCTCCACCACAAAGCACCTTGTCCCCATGTTGAGGACAAGGGCCTCTTCCCGACAACCCTTGCCGTTGGTTGTCAGAGTCTGCGGGCGGGGGACCCTTTGGAATCTGGAAGTCCCCTTTAACAAGGGGCCCCCAGATTCCGGCCCCCCACCCTATGTGAATGAGTATGGGGTACATTGTACCCTCCTCACCCATTCACCTGAAAGAAAGTGTAAAAAAAAAAACACCCTACACAGGTTTTTATTTAAAGTATTTTATTAAATCAGCTCCGGCGTCTTTTCCCTCCGATTTCTTCTCCCCTCTCCGGCGTCTTTCTTCTGCTCTTTTGTAGGGTCCTCTTTCTTCTGAGGGGTCTTCTTTCTTCTGCCAGTTCTTCTCCCTCGCCGCGGCGTCTTCTGCTCTTTTTTCGGGTCTTCTCTGCTGTCTTCTCCCTCTGTTCTTTTTCCCATGTTGACTTGGATGCGATCTCCCGCACGAATGCTGTCTCCGTGCTGTACGTTGACTTATATTGACATGGGGCGGGGCTACCCGCTGACGTCATCCTTAGGTCCCACCCCATATGACGCCACTGCCCCATTATGCCCTGGGCAGTGACATCATAAGCGGGCGGGACCTAAGCATGTCAGCGGGTGGCTCCGCCCTATGTCAGTATAAGCCAATGCACAGCATGAAGACAGCATTCGTGCGGGAGATCGCATCGAGTCAACATGGAAAGAAGAACAAAGGGAGAAGACAGCGGAGAAGACCCGGCAAAAAAGCAGACGATGCTGCAAAAGAACAGAAGATGCCGTGGAGTGGGAGAAGAACCAGCAGAAGAAAGAAGACCCCGCAAAAGAGCAGAAGAAAGAAGACACCGGAGAGGGGAGAAGAAATCGGAGGGAGTAGACGCCGGAGCTGATTTAATAAAATACTTTAAAAACGTGTGTAGTGTGTGTTTTTTTTTTTTTTTTTGAATGGGTACTGGTACAGTGTACATAGGGTGGGGTCTGGAATCTGGGGCCCCCCTTGTTAAAGGGGGCTTTCAGATTCTGATAAGCCCCCCGCCCGCAGACCCTGACAACCACCGGCAAGGGTTGCTGGGAAGAAGCCCTTGTCCTCATCAACATGGGGACAAGGTGCTTTGAGGTGGGGGCGCAGAGTCCCCCCTGCCCAAAAGCACCCATACTGCGCACCCATACTGCCCATGTTGAGGGCATGCGGCTTTGTATGGTCCAGGAGGGGGCCCTTGCTCGTCCCCACCCCCTTTTCTGGCCTGCCAGGCTGCATGCTCGGATAAGGGTCTGGTATGGATTTCGGGGGGTCCCCCCCCCCCCAATGCTGTTTTTTTTTTGGCGTGGGGGTTCCCCTTAAAACCCATACCAGACCTACGGGCCTGGTACGCTCTTGGGGGGGGGGGGGGGGGCATGCCAGTTTTTTTTTTTTTTTAAATTTGGTGGGGGTCTCCCTTCAAGATTCACAGAGCACAAGGTGCCTGGTATTGTCGGAATCAAAGTTGGATCCCATTCACAGAAGTCGGACCAATGTAGGACACAAGTCACAGAGCAGATCAAAAGTCTGACCGTTTTTGTGTCGGATAGTGTGAACCCAGCCTAAGGCTCAGTTCACACCTATGCATTTCTTATTGCTTTTTGCAGAAACGCAGTACAGTCCATTTAACATTGTTTCCTATGGGACACATTCACAGCTTTTTTCAGCCGCTGCGTTTTCTCGAAAGGGTCAAGGACTTAACAGCAAAATGGTGTGTTTTTGGTTCAATAGATATCAATGGAGAAGCTACAGAAAAGCTTGTAGTGCGTTTTTGCTGCAATTTGCATTTTTTTAAAATCCACCTAACCACAAATTGGCCAAAAAAAAAAAGCATAAAAACATGTATGCAAAAAACACAAAATGCACCGCAAAGAGCACTGCGGAAACGGATCAAAAGCAAACAGCATAGGTGTGAACTGAGCCTTAGGGCAAGCGCCCTGTGTTTTCCCCCATGGATAAACGCAGGAAACTGCAATGGAAAAAAAGAAGACAATGGCTTTCTGTGTGTCACATTGGTGTCCCGGTTCACACTGATGCAAATTCTATGCAGATTAGATCCGATCCAAAAGGCATAGATTCACAAGTCATCTGAAAAAACAGAACCTTAAGGCTGTGTTCACACAGGGGTAATCTGACTTAGGCAGGCTTAGCTAGGTGACTTTCAGTGCGACTTCAGGCAACTTACAGCGCAACTTTATGCCAGACGACTTTGCCTGTGGCCAGCCAGAGAAGGGATGGAGGGGGTTGCCCTAGATAAATTATATTCTTTTTACTGTAAAGTCGCTTCCATGTAGATGGGGGATCCGACTTGGAGGCGACTTCTATTGAATTCTATGGGCAAAAGTTGGATAGAAGTCGCCTTGAAGTCGTGCAGGAAACTTTTCTGAAGTCGGAGCGACCTCAGTAGTGTACATTAAGATGGCTTCCATTTACTTCACTGGGATTTGAGGCGACTCAAGTCGGAGCGCAAGTCACCCCTGTGTGAACGGGCTCTTACAACCACTTTAAATGTTTTATGCAGAGTTAAGTTACACAAATAAATATTAACAACAACTTTATCAGTGCGGCCTCACCTGTGCCCATCAACACGGCCTCACCCTTGCCCATCTTTGCAGCCTCAGTAGGAAATACAAGAAAAAACAGTCACTTCCAGCGCTAAAAGACCTCCATGGTAAAGAACAACTAGGACATATATGTTTAAAGATCAGGCGGATGCTGCCCTCCTTGGATTGGGTGATCCGATAGAAACTGGAAAAACAAGAGAAAAGGAAGGTGCGCACACTTAGTGCATTCCCAGAGATATTTAATACATATTTAATAGGTTTACAAGTGGGTACTCACAAAGTGACATCTCTCAATAAGCCATAAAACACTGCATGATACAATGGTTTTATGGCTTATTGAGAGATGTCACTTTGTGAGTACCCACTTGTAAACCTTTTAAATATTTATGAAATATCTCTGGGAATGCACTAGGTGTGCGCGCCTTCCTTTTTCTCTTGTTTTTCCAATCTGTGCAGCATCACCTGTGTCCACCTTTGCAGCCTCACCTGTGGAGAGCGTGGAGGAAGAGAGAGGGCGGCTGGATCATCCTATGGGAAGAGAGCGCGGCAGAGGAAGAGGATTCTCTGCTTGATCACAAAGTGGGGATTGCCTGCTATAACAGTTTTACATTAGAATTGCATCCGCTCCGCTCACCGCCATACACAGTCCCACCCTCCTGACCCCGCGCCTGTGACAAACAAAACACGCCCTGACGTTGGACCATCGTTATGTCTGTCACAGGCGTGGGGTCAGAAGGACGGGACTGTGTGTGACGGCGAGCGGAGCGGATGCAATTCTAAAACTGTTACAGCGGGCAATACCCGATTTGTGATCAAGCCGAGAATCCTATTCCTCTACGGCGCTCTCTTCCCCTATGATGATTCGGCTGCCCTCTCTTTCTTCCTCTACGCTCTTTTCCTCTGGGAGAACGACTCCCATTCATCCCCACCTGACGGCGGTGCTCACCCCCCCAGGCAGCCCAGCTCGACAACCCTCATTTTCCACTTGCAAAATGCGAGTAGGCGAGTAGAAAATTCGAGGGCTGTATGTGTGTGTGTATATATGTATATGTGTATATATATATATATATATATATATATATATAATTATATTACATTCATGTCAGTCCCTGCCCTCAAGGAGTTTACAATCGAAGGACCCAAACTCAGTCGTACATAAACATACTAGGGCCAATTTAGACAGGAGCTAATTAACCTACCAGCATGTATTTGGAGTGTAGGATACTGAAGTACCCAAAGGAAACCCACGCAGGTACAGCGAGAACATGCAAACTCCAGGCAGGTAGTGCTGTGGTTGAGATTTGAACTGATGACCCTAGTGCTGCTAGGAAGAAATGCTAAGCAGAATGTTATGTTTCCCCACATTCCAGAGCTGTGCAACAAAGGTCTACATCATCTCATACCTCACTGGATGGCACCACATGTGACATAAATGAAGTGTCACTTTGTGCACTTCACATAAAGTTTGCAAAACCTTATGAAAAAAGGAAATTATAAAACATGAGTAACGTGGCCCCTCGGCTGCATATCACTGCTGCTTGCACACTTGAAATAGAAGAAATGGCTGCACACCACAAACTTTGTTGTTCTGTTTCTCTGGTCGTGAATCATGGTAACAGGAAGTTGATAATTGATGTCCCAGGACACCTGTTGTGGGTGAAGGTGGGACTATAAAATGAACATTATACCGACTCACCTGTGTAATGAATAAGCACACTTGAAGTGTGCGAAATGCGTCTATCATCAAGCATTTTGTTATCCTGTATGCTATTGGGATGTCCTAATAAAGGATTTTGGATCGCAGTTTGTGATGTGCAGCCATTTCTACTATTTCATTTGGTGCGGAGGCGAGCTGGGGTGGGCACCAACAGCATCCATCAGGCTTCCCTCTACTCACCTGGAGTTGCGGGCTTCTGGTCTCTAAGTGCTTGCACACTTGCCTGTATGGTTTCGTGTGCAGGAAAGTGCGAACAGGTCCTAAAGTTGGTCATGCATATCCAAAATGTTTCCGTTCAGCCTGCGATCTAAGGGCTTGTTCACAAGTATGGCAGGCCCTGCCACACCTCTGAAAAGTGATCCACACTAGATTGCTTTTCAGAAGTGTTTGCCATGCAGTGAGGTTTGCCTCCTCACCACCTGATTCAACCCTGTAATTGCCGTGTTACTGTTTGCGATTAGCCAATTGCAGTGTGGTTCCATGACAGAAGCGACGTGCTGTTTAGGTTTGGCCCTGGCATGTGTACAATGGTGAGTAGCTGTAAGTTAGTGTGGTAGGCAGGCAGTAAAACTGCAGCTCATCCACCTTGTTTTTCTGACCTCCCACAAACCCCACATATGAACAAGCCCTAACAAATTCCTCCATCCAAGCCACAGTGCATGAATAGACCAATCTCTCACTGTGGCTATTGTATTTTGACAGCTGTCAAAATGCGTGAACAGTGGCTACATCTGATTGGATGCCTGCACGGTTCAGCTGGCCATTTTCCATCCGGCTCCTTGAATTTTTCAGTCAAGGGTTGTTGGGTGGGAGGCGGGCAATAGGGTCACCCACTGAGCAAATTTCAGCCGGGTCATCAAAAACTGTGTATGGCCAACATAATGGAGCCCCCAGATAGCAGTAAAATCAACAGGGGTTCTAATTCTTTCCCCCATTATCTGAAAGTAATAAAAAAAAGTTTTGGCTGCACATACCCTTTAAAGAATATCTAAACTTTTTGAATAGATTAGGGGAGGGAGGGTTAAATTGCAATTTACACAAGCCAAATGCAGCCTACTCAGGTGAAAACTATAATAAATACATTAAAAAAATCAAAAAATGTGAGCAGCAAACAAAAAGTGAGGTATAATCACTGTGAATAAAAATAGAACTTGTTGCGTTAACATACAAATAAATATGAAGAAAAAACATAATAATGATATAAACAATGTAAAACCAAGTCCAATATGTCACAAAAAATCCACGTGAAGTGAAGTTTCTTAGTGAACAATAAAAAACTTATTGTACTAACGGAATAAAATATAATTTTTAGTGATAAATATGTGAAACAAAATGACAAGTCCAATATATCACAGAAAATCCATGTGAAGTGAAATTCCTTGATAGAATTACACCATCACCATATTCCTCCACCAATGTAAAAAAACCTTCCACCACAACAGATGTGTGCTCTTACCAGAGCTCCATGACCACCTATCACATGTAGGGTCAGGAAACGCTTTGTGGATAAGCCTCCACTGGCAACTCCTCTATGGATCGGTCAGCTACGGTCAGATCTCAACAGGTAGCAGATTCCAGGTAACCTCAAGGCTCATTCCACAATCGTGTTGATAAAAGAAAGGCACCTTTAGTGTGATATTGCAAAAACTAGATAACTTTTAATGGAAATATTGCACTTACGATTGTAACAACAACATGTAACAACATCAGATGCACGCGATGGCTGGATTGCGTCACTTCCGCCCGACCGGTTTCTACACAACATGGACTTCTTCCGGGGCATTAAACTTGGTTTTACATTGTTTATATCATTATCGCGTTTTTACTTCATATTTATTTATTAGCGCAACAAGTTCTTTCTATACAGTGCAATAGCTTTGGAATCTACCCACTGTCATGCATTGTTAATCACAGGCAATGCAGGCCTGATGGGGAACTAGTCTCAAGAGTTCCACATCAGGCTATGACCACCCGACAACTCAAATTCGTGGCTGCTGGATGAGCAGAGCATGATAGGGAACTGTTATGCTTGTACACACGATCCGAAAATCTGACGAAAAATACCGCATACGATGCGATTGTACGATAGTCGGATTGTTAGTACACAGCTTACAAGAGCCGATCATGAGTTCATCAGATAATATTCGATCGGACAAGCATGAAAATTTTGATCGCATGGTACCAGATCATACGATTTTCGTTTAATCAGTGCAGTTGTCGTCCGACAATACAATACAAATACACTACAACACATGACATCACTTCCGATTTTTTTATTCTGTCATACGAGAATATTCGTGACTTAAGTACACTCTTCCGATTCGATCTGAGATTAGCATGCAAAAAAAACAGACGATCTGTCGTCCGATTTTCGGAACGTGTGTACGGGGCATTAGCCTAGGTCCCTATCAGGTCCTGTGATTGACAGTGCACAACAGTGGGCGGATCCCAAAGCTGCTATTTGACTGAATTGCAACTGTGGATCCACCCACTGCCGTCTGCTGTCAATCAAAAGTAAGGCAGACCTGATGGGGAACTAATCTCTGTTCCTCATCAGGCTCTGATCACCTCTAATTAATAACTGCTCAGCCAGCTCCTGTCATTGTGATGGGTGCAGTAGCCAGGGAGGGCGGGAGTGAGTGCACATTTCTCCCTTAGTGCAGACACAGAAACAGGGACTTCAATCAGGCGCAAGCATCACTGCCTTTGGTGCTACTGGCTGAAGAAATCGAAATGGTGTCTATTACACCCGTTCTGAAATCCTCAGAATGTGTGTCGCAGGCGATAGATCTCCAGTGGTCACCTGTGTAGCTCGAGCCATAATGGATTCAGAATGGCAAAATCATGTTTACTAAACCAGAGCAGCAAATCTTGTGTTTAGATGTCACATTAGATATCCCCATTCCATATACAATCTAAGGAGAAAGTTTTATCACCTCTCCCATACTTGTCTGCGATACTCCCATCCGTTTCACATCCATCAGACTGAAGCAGCCTGTATTTTACTCTTTCTAATTTGGGTAAAACTATTCTACTTTTGACGGTGTGCACTATATCATGTCCATGTCACGTTGCCTATTGTTCTACATGTTCATTTTAATGGCAGCATGCTTTGTTCAGAAATTCAATATCAGCTTCCTGTTCAGCAAGTATAGCAGGGTTGCCCTTTTTTGTTGAAATGCCAAGTCATTTGTTGTTTTGAATACTAATAAATGTTGAACGCTTTGAAGTTTGCTATTGCAGTATGACCAGTTGTGAAAGCCTAAGCATAATTAAAATCTCCCCAGAAGGGTTATTTTATGTTGATAAGTCGATTGCTCATAGGATTGTATGGGAAAGTGCTTCCAGGAATGGGCCTTGTCTAGTTTACAGTAATTGTAACTAGCAAAAGTGGTGAGATTAACAACCTTTTTTTTCTCTAATGTTGGCAATAAGAAAGACCAGTAATACAGGTTGGTTTACCCAGCTACACTTAAATGATCACGTATAGTTTAATTATAAGGTATATATATTAGAAATGGCGTGCATATAGGAAGCCTGTCTCACTTCTCTTTCCACAAAGTGTTATGCAGTTAGGAGTAATATGCATGTTTATGAACAGTAGTAAAAGTGATGTCTAGCCCTTAGTTATACTTTTAGGGCTAGTTCACATCACATGCGTTCCAGTGCCTTTTTTTCTGCATTCAAAACGCATAGAAAGTAGGTTACATGGTTTTCAATGGCATAGTTCACACCAGTGCTTGCGGTTCCAGTGCATTCCGGTTACAGAAAAAAAAGTAGAATGTGCTGCATTTTTCCTGCACAGAACTGTACTGGAATGTGGTAAAATGCAAAAAAAACCACACTGCACCCAAATACAGTGGCAAAAAAACAAGATGAAAGCATCAGGAACTCACCGGAAATGCAGGAACTCATTCAGAACAGATCTGGAGGATGTTTTTCTGGTGTGAACAAGCCCTTAAGTTGGGTCAGTTGTGTTTTTATAACCCCTACCTACTTTACAGTATCTTTGCTTAAAAAAAGAAATTCTGTTTAAAGCAGGGGTGGGTAACTAATTTTCCAAGGGGGTCACATAAGAACCTGGGACTGTTGTAGAGGGCTGAACTTAATTCTGCTGAATATTAATTTTGGATCAGGGAAGGTCTGTAAGTGCATAAATATATGGAAAACAAGCACCTGGCGCTAAGAATAATTGGTACAAAATGGATCATGAAATAGGCAGTCGGGGGAGGCAAAAGCGGGTGGCTGAGCCAGTTTTATTGCCGTTCTGCTGCCCACCCAAACTGTAACATGGTTGTTCACATGTCACAGCCGCAATGCTTTGCTTGGCAGATGCAGCATTTTTATGTATGCGATTGCGGTAACACCTCCTCACTGCCTATTTAATGTTCATTGAAAAGCACTGTGGCTGGTAGTAGAGATCCTGAGATTGGTTCAGCAGGGATTTCTGCAGGTCTTGACCTGGAGTGAAGAACCGGTGCATGGCTCCTGGGGTATGCAGCATGCAGGCGCTGACACAGGATGAACTTAGCCAGATAACAGAGTGGCATAAGAGCATTGGGATGTCTCCTAGGCCAGTGGTTCTCAACTCCGGTCCTCGGGACCCACTAACAGGCCAGATTTTAAGTATTGCCTTGGGGTGATGCAGACTAGAATACTGCAATCACTGAACAGCAAATGAGATCACCTGTGATGTATTTCCGTTATCCTGCAAACCTGACCTGTTAGTGGGTCCCGAGGACCGGAGTTGAGAGCCTTCCTGCCGTACTGATCAGCTCCTCGGGCTCTCTCCTTCCAGTTTTTGCAGCTCTTCTCACATGGATATCTGTCAGCGTGCCTCTCTGATCTTTTTAGCTTCCACAGTTAGGAATCTAACAGGCTCAGAGAGAGGCATGCTGACTGTGGAAGGATTGAGGGCTGAATGTGGCCCTGGGGCCACAATTTGCCTAGGTCTGGTTTAAAGTATAACTACATTCAAGAACACAAATGTAATATATTTCAGCTTATCAGTTCTTAGACGATTAAACCCAAAAGCAAATGTTTAATCTATTTTTAGACTTTCTTTCTTTTATTTTGACATGGTGCTCTGGCCAATTAGTCTGGCTTTCAAAAGAACAAGCTCTCCTGCAAATGTATCAGTAAAGACTGTTGAGATAAACTATTTACTACTGACAGGGGTATTTAGAATGATCAGCTTCCTGTAAAACCTTCATCTCAAAAGACCCAGCACCCCCCCCCCCCATTGTGTGAATATAATGTCTCAGTGGTTGAACGAAAAAAGTGAAAGAGTGTACCCAGCTATACAGGCCAGATCACCAGATTAAAACGGTGGGAGAAAAGCAAACGAAAAGAAAACAAATGCAGCCACCACATCTGATGTAAATTAACAGTGTAAATTTGCTGTCACCTCAAAATAACTCAACACACCATTAATGTCTAAACCACTGGCAACAAAATTGAGTACACCCCTAAGTGGAGTTCACCAGAGCTTCACAGGTTGCCACTGGAGTCCTCTTCCACTCCTCCATGATGACATCACAGAGCTGGTGGATGTTAGAGACCTTGCGCCAAAATGTCCGAATTGGGCCCAATTAGCCATTTTCCCTCCCCGGTGCCATGTGACTCATTAGTGTTACAAGGTCTCAGGTGTGAATGGGGAGCAGGGGTGTTAAATTTATCGCTCTTATACTGGTCACTGGAAATTCAATATGGCACCTCATGGCAAAGAACTCTCTGAGGATCTGAAAAAAAAGAATTGTTGTTCTACATAAAGATGGCCTAGGCTATAAGAAGATTGCCAAGTCCCTGAAACTGAGCTGCAGCACGGTGGCCAAGACTATACGGCAGTATAACAGGACAGGTTCCACTCAGAACAGGCCTCGCCATGGTCGACCAAATAAGTTGTGTGCATGTACTCAGCGTCATATCCAGAGGTTGTCTTTGGCAAATAGATGTATGAGTGCTGCCAGCATTGCTGCAGAGGTTGAAGGGGTGGGGGGTCAGCCTGTCAGTGCTCAGACCATACGGTGCAAACTGCATCAAATTGGTCTGCATGGCTGTTGTCCCAGAAGGAAGCCTCTTCTAAAGATGATGCACAAGAAAGCCTGCAAACAGTTTGTTGAAGAAAAGCAGACTAAGGACATGGATTACTGGCACCATGTCCTGTGGTCTGATGAGATAAACTTGGTTCAGATGGTGTCAAGTGTGTGTGGCGGCAACCAGGTGAGGAGTACAAAGACAAGTGTGTCTTGCCTACAGTCAAGCATGGTGGTGGGAGTGTCATGGTCTGGGGCTGCATGAGTGTTGCCGGCACTTGGGAGCTACAGTTACTGTGACATACTGAAGCAGAGCATGATCCACTCCCATCTTTCAAGATGACCACAGCCTTGCTAAAGAAGCTGAGGACAAAGGTGATGGACTAGCCAAGAATGTCTCCAGACCTACATACTTTTGAGCATCTGTGGGGCATCCTCAAATGGAAGGTGGAGGAGCTCAAGGTCTCTAACATCCACCAGCTCTGTGATGTCGTCATGGAGGAGAGGAAGAGGACTCCAGTGGCAACCTGTGAATCTCTGGTGAACTCCATGCCCAAGAGGGTTAAGGCAGTGCTGAAAAATAATGGTGGCCACGCAAATTATTGACACTTTGGGACCAAATTGGACATTTCCACTTAGGGGTGTACTCACTTTTGTTGCCAGCGGTTTAGACATTAATGACTGTGTTTTGAGTTATGAGGGGGCAGCAAATTTACACTGTTATACAAGCTGTACACTCACTACTTTACATTGTAGCAAAGTGTAATTTCTTCAGTGTTGTCACATGGAAAGATAGAATAAAATATTTACAAAAATGTGAGGGGTGTACTCACTTTTGTGAGATACTTTATATATTGTCTAATTTGTCTGGCTTTTCATTTTAATATGAAATACATTTTGTACTTTTTATGTTAACTTTATTTGGCGCAACTCACAAAAGTCCCATGGGCAAAAATCTTTTGAGTCTTGCATATGTTACAAGGGAGTTTTGCCAACATCTACATACTTGTGGCCCCCTCCTCTACATATAGTGGGGAAAATAGTTTTTTGACCCCCTGCAGATTTTGTAAGTCCACTTACAAAGAAATGAAGGGTCTAGAATTGTTATTATAGGTGTATTTTAAATGATAGTGACAGAATATCAACCAAAAATGCAGAAAGGAACATGATACAAATGTTATAAATTGAGTTGCAGTTCAGTGAGTAAAATAAGTATTCGATCCCCTACCAACCAACAATAATTCTGAGTCCCACAGACTGGCTACAGTAGGTGCTCATGTGGTACACAGATTAGTACTGTCCATTTAAGAAGCTGCTCCTAACGACAAGTTGTTATAAAAGACACCAGTCCACAGAAACTCTTTCTTCCATTCAATCATAACCATCATGGGCAAGACCAAAGAGCTGTCAAAAGGATGTCAGGGACAAGATTGTAGATCTGCCCAAGGCTGGAATGGGCTACAAGACCCTGAGCTAGAAGCTTGGTGAAAAGGAGACAACTGTTGGAGCCATAAGTCGCAAATGGAGGAAATACAAAATAATCATCAATCGCCCTCGGTCTGGGAGGTGCATGTGAATGATCTCAAGGCAGTTGGGACCACAGTCACCAAACCATTAGTAACACAACACGCTGCCGTGGATTGAAATCCTGCAGCGCCCGCAAGGTTCACCTCCTCAAGAAGGCCCGTTTGAAGTTTGCCAATGAACATCTAAATGATTAAAAGGATTGGGAGAAAGTGCTGTGGTGAGATGAAACCAAAATTGAGCTCTTAACTCGAAACGCCGTGTTTGGAGGAAGAAAAAATGCTGAATC
>BLSH010485087.1:1009557-1028224 GCA_018402905.1 Glandirana rugosa | reverse complement strand
CCCCCCCCGAAACCACTCTACAGTGTGCTCCTACTGTTCTCCCTTTGTCCTGGGATTGTTCAGGATGGAGAGCGGAGGAAAGAGCCGGTAAATCTGTCATTTACCGGCTCTTTCCTTTTCTGAATGAACAGAGTGACTCTGTCCATTCATAACTGCGCATTGTAAGCTGTGTGTTACGATGTCTCAGTTTATGAATGGAGAGGAGCCGCTGTCTCCTCTTCATTCATTTTCAATGCAGCTGATGCTGCTGAGAAAGGGACTGGGGAATCTCTATCCTCAGCCCCATTCTCCCTGTCTCAAAGGGGAGATGTTGGGGGTCCATTTAGACCCCTGACATCTCACCAAAGCCCCCCCCAGCAGGGATGATTTAAAAAAAAATGTAAAAAAATTTTTTTTAAGTATAATTGTATAAATTGTACACTCCCCTCCCCCCCCCCCAAAAAAAAGAAAGCATTGTAAAAAATATATAAATTGTAAAAAATAATAAAAAATGAATTGTGAAAAATAAAATCGTGAAAAAAAAAAAAATTAAATTAAAAACTACTGGCAGTCTACACCTCATTAGCGCCTCCTATCAAAGCCCATCAGTGCTGCATATTAGCACCACTGTCACATGACATTAAAAAAAGTATCGGTAATCGGTATCGGCGAGTACTTAAAAAAAGTATCGGTACGTGTACTCGGTCTTAAAAAAGTGGTATCGGGACAACCCTAGTGCATGGTAATGCATATTTCCATACATTTTGCTGTGTAAAATGCTTTGGTTGTGATTTGAATAGGGCCCTTCAGGGGAGCACATGCAAACTGCAGCATATAGAACATATTTCCATTGTTCAATATCACAGTAGAGCAGAGGAAAGGAATCCTGTAGAAAGCAATATGTTTTTTGTATTTATGCGTTTTGCACAAATCTTCTAATCGCCTGCCAGGGCTTCCTTTGGTAGCAGGTACCTGTGCTGCAGGTTAGTTGTTCTGCCCCAGAGAATAATGTTCAGATGGATCTAGTCAGACCTTGGATCCCTTTCACACTGAGGCGCTTTACAGGTGCTATTTAGCTAAAAATGGCGCCTGTAAAGCGCCTCAAAAGTCACTCCCCATCCACCCCAATGTGAAAGCCAGAGTGCTTTCACACTGGGGCGGTGTGCTTGCAGGACGTTACAAAAAGTCCTGCAAACCGCATCTTTGGAGCGGTGCGGTGAACGGAAATATACCAGTCCTCCACCGCACATGCCCATTGAAAACAATGGGGTAGCGCTTCCAAATCGGCTGCACACCACCTCGGAAGCGCAGAAAGCGGGCACTTTTAACCCCGTTTTTAACCCCTTGTGGGGGGTTAAAGCGCACCTCTCCCGCCGCCGTAGCGCCGATGTAACTGCGGGGATATACCGCTAACTCCCCACCGCCTCCAGTGTGAAAGTGGCCTTAGAGCTTGTTCACACTATTTGCGGTGATTTGTGTTTTTCCTCAATGGATAAGCGCAGGTCACTGCTAGGACGCAAAGAAAACCATTGTATTCTGTGTGCCCTATTCACACTGTAGCGCTGGTTTGATGTGTGGTGCAGTGCGGACAAATACAGCATTTTTCCACACTACACTGCATGGCACTGTCTAACACTGCACAGCAGCTCAATGCACTGTGCTGCTCTGCAGTGACATGAATGAAGATGTAAAAGAACAAAAACGTAAACATGCATCACATTGTTTCCTGCAGGAGCCGGCACTGCCATAGGCTACATGGTAAACGTTACAATCTATTGTACAGGCTAGTGTAAACATAAAGGTCTCAAGTACCAGTCACCGATTGAAGCCTAAAGTTTAGTACACGCCATGAGTTTTTTTCCATTCAACTCAGTGGGTTGAACGAAAAAAAAAACTGACTGCTCAGGAGGAGCTGCTGCACTAACAATCCAATGTTAGTACAGCGACCTCCTCCGTTGAGCTGTTGTGTTCACTCCAGAACACTCCGTTCAGTGCTCAGACATTGACTGATCAGGAGCTGTTCGGCTGCTGTTTTTCCGGCATACATGTGCAACAGACGCCATATGAACGTCCGGCTCCTGTCGGACTGGCTGCCATACACATGGGCTGAATCAGGGCTTGACAAATTTGCCTTGAATCTAGGAGCCAGCTAAAAAAGTTAGGAGCCAATTTTTTATAGCGTAATGTTGGGTTGTCAGCGCCCGCGGTAAGACAAGTCATTTGCGCCCCTAACCCTAACTTACTCACAGCAGAGCAGCCAGTCAATAACTCCACTGTTACATCAGGGTTATAGGCTGGCCAGAAAGAAGGACACTAAATAATCTGTTATGGGGGAAACTCCTTATTATGCCGAATGCATCCTGACTGCGGCATGTAAAACGCCCTCATGTGCTGCCTAATGGAGCCAATGGTGGGTGGCAAAAACATGTCTCTACTGCACATTTTTACCACCCAACTTGCACATCTAAACAAAGCCTTAGTGACATTGTAAATAAAATACAAAAAAAAGGTGAAAAGTATTCCAGCGCTGCTGATCTTCTGCTGCCTCTTTGCAGCCACTTCCTGCCTACATGCTTGTCCCCCACGGTGACTTTTCATTGCTCTGGTGGGTTTCCGGTCACCATGAAATACTGGAGCCCAGCTGCACATAGAGTGGTAATTGTTGATGGTACTCAGGGCTTTATCACAATTTTGTTGCTTAGAATAAAGGTCACATTTCTTGCGGTGTAACATCATCTTTCACATTATACAAAAAAAAAAAAAAAATGGGCTAACTTATTCATTAAAGTGTATTTTTTCCAAAAAATTGCGCTTGAAAGACCGCTGCACAAATACCGTGTGACATAAAATATTGCAGCAACCACCATTTTATTCTCTAGGGTCTCTGCTAAAAAGTAATATATAATGTTTGGGGGTTCCAAGTCATTTTCTAGCAGAAAACACTGGATCTTTAATTTTAAGCCACTAATGTGAGAAAGGGTTTGGTCTTTAAATGGTTAAACTTTCCTGATAACAGTCCGGAGATAATTGCTTTGAAAGAATTAGATACATTGTTGCTTGTTTCTTCTTCTAACTCTCAACAAATATTCCCGTGCAGCCGCCAAGTGTAACAGCTGTTAGATGAAGCCGTGAATGGCTCTCGGCTCTCACTGAATCTGACACGGAATCTGACAGCTGTTTTAACATGGGGAGAGAAGGAACGGCTGTCACTCGCCAGGACGCGATTTCTGGTCGCCATGGCGACCTGGCGCCCGGGGTTTGTCGAGGCCTGGGCTGAATATCACATCTCAAGGATGATCAGTGGAAACAGGATGCACCTGAGCTCAATTTTTGGTGTCATGGCAAAGGCTGTGAATACTTTTTTATGTACGTGATTTTTTTTTTTTTTTCTTTTTTACTTTTTTTTTTAATCTTTTTTTTTTTTTTTTTTCACCATACTCAAAATGAATTGAGGCTGTAATTGGTGCCAAAGCTGCTTCAACAAAGTATTGAGCAAAGACTGTGAATACTTGTATACCTCCAGTTGTTTTTTTTTTTTTTTTTTGTTTATTTTTAATACATTTGCAAAGATTTCAAACAAACTTCTTTCACGTTGTCATTATGGGGTATTGTTTGTAGGATTTGGAGGAAAATAATGAATTTAATCCATTTTGGAATAAGGCTGTAACATAACAAAATGTGGAAAAAGTGAAGTGAATACTTGTCGGATGCACTGTAAAGGTAGAATACCTTACATTTCCCATTCACATGCCATTTCCTTTAAAACAAACTGTTGTCTTTTTCACATTAGATACTGTATATGAATGTTATAATTAACCCCTTACTGCAGGCACCTCTCACCCCTATAAGAGGTTTTAGTTGCCGTGAGGCGGGCATTTCGATTATGTGACCGCCATGATTGGCTGTTACAGCACTCACGTGATCGGAAAGCTTTTTTTTTTTTCACATTTTCAGTCTTTTTATTTTATATCAGCAGTCTCCAAATTGCGGCCCGCAGACCAGATGCGGCCCATTGCTTGCATTTACCCGGCTCCTGGGACACTATTTTCATCCACTAATACCAACAATGGCGCATAATTCCCTACTGACACCAAGGAAGGGGCAGAATTCCTACCAAAGATGGGGCACAATTCCTTCCAATGACAAAGATGAGGCATTGTTTGTTCCCTCTGACGTCAGGACCTTTTCTACTCACAATGTCCACAGTCTGACTCCCCTCTCAAGTCTGAAGGATGGTAAAGTGGCCCTTTTGTTTAGAAAGTTTGGAGGCCCCTGATTTATATAACAAAAAAAACCCAGTAGCGCTCAAACACCACCACAAGAATGCTCTATTTGTGTGAATAAAATTATATAAATTTAATTTCCGTACAGTGCTGAATGACCGCACAATTGTCAGTTAAAATAGGAGTTTGTTGGCAGCCTGGCATGTAAATTTGTAATTACATTTTTTAATTTAAAAAAGAGCCCTGGTTTGTTCTCTGCATAGAGCAGAATTTCAATATTTGTGTACTGTACCTTTTAGCTCCTCTTAAAGGCCAGATGAGCATATACAGTAATTATCAATTTGTGCTAACGTTTAAAGAATGTGTTGTTTTAGTACACAGTAATACAGGCAGTTAGACGTCCTCTTAGATAACCTGAAAAGACCTCTATAGCCATGCATTTTGTTTCTTAGGAGCAGCAGCCACGATACCATCTATTCCCAGCCACTAATCTTGTAGCTTCCCCACTGTAGCTCTGTTTACAATAGTGGGTGGATATGGGAGTCTTATGCCTCGTACACACGGTGCAACTGTTGTACGACTGCACGTTCAACAATTGGCTGTTGGCGGTTGTGTCTAGCGTACTGACATGAGTCAAGTAATCGGCCAACAAAGCTGAACGTAGTGACGTGTTACGAGCGTATAACGAGGAAGTTCGGGTGAATGTGATTTGTGAATTACTGACGCAAGTTTACACAACACTTCCTGGATTCCAAGAATGCGTGTTTGCACTTTCAACTTTTGTTGAGCCAACTTCTGTACACACGAGTCAACAGCCGTACAACGGCTTGTTGGCCAACAAAAGTTTTCTAGTTTGCTCCACGTATGGGGTGCTATTTGAATCAAGGGCAATGCTCTGGGAACGGCCGGGAGTCCTGCGATTTCCTGCTATTGCGAGTCGAGGGCAGAATCGAGCCGATTCCGCCCGCAACTCGCATCGCTCAGATGTGAACGGAGCCTTAGGCTAGGTTTCCACTATTGCGACCTGAAAGTCACGTGATTTTGGCACAATTTTTTCCCCGCGATTTTACTGCAATTTTTTGCCGCGATTTTGAGTCAGACTAAAGTAGTGCAGGGACTACTTTGAAGTCGCTGCAACTTGAAGTCGCACAGATATGAATGGTACTCATTGGAAATCATGTGGTACGACTTGTCCCCAGTCCCAAGTCGAAGGAAAAGTTGCACTAGTGGAAGCCTAGCCGTAGAGCCACCCACTGGAACTAGAACTGCACAGCTACACCTATATAGTTGATTTTATGTAATCAAAAGCCTGCAGCTCTGCCTGTACAGATGCCCACTGCTACTTGCGTTTCCCTTTCCCTATTAGGAAATGTAGTGCCCTTTCCCCATGTAGCTGTCACATGCTGCAAGGGATGAAGGAAACTGTGCAAATTTACTAGCAAGTTGATGTCATGTAATTTTTACTCAAAAAGTAAACATTTTTTCAAATATTTTAGCAGCAGTTTAATGGAGACTGGCAAGAGGGATCTAGAAATGCTAAGTTAGTAGGATCCTGGAGACCTTTTCTTTTAGAGAGGAAGTGAACCCTGATGGCTTTTACTTCCTCTTTGTTCCTCCTTATTACCCTGCAATATAAAAGCATAATAGGTTAGTATGTATCCCATACTGGTCTACTATGTGACACTTGCCCGCATTAAAAAAGCTCGCACTATCCCAGCTCCAGGAAGCGTCCATCTGCGCCCCTCTTCCTTCCGGGGCCGCGGACTCCGGCTCTGTGATTTGCCGGAGCCACGTGACGTCACTCTTGCTCATGCACCTGGGAGCCGCCAATCGCGGCACAATGTCAGTGAAGGAATGGCACGGAGGCCATTTCTTCACTACGCATGTGCCCAATGACATGGGCACATCACAGTACACATATCTTCTAAACCGTGCAGGTTTGGTAGATATGCAGGGAACCTACAGGTAAGCCTTATTTTAGGCTTACTTGTAGGTTAAAGTGGTTGTCAAGAGTTGACAACCACTTTAAGAAATAAATTGTTCTAGTTAACCAGGTTAACAATCTTGCTTGTTCGTTTTTCTCCATTGTTTCATCTCAGGGAATAGTTCTGTTTTACTTGATAACTGGCAATTTGGGCTGGCTTCTAATGCTGGATAATTCCAGTGGCAGAAATTAAAATGCAGTGATGTTTCTGGAATATAAGGTGACTAGATAATATACTCTATTATTGACCACTCAGATATCAGTTTTGTTTGGAGATGGCCTTAAATCTAATAGATGAATAAATATGTTGTGGGTTTGTTACGTCATGTCGTTTTTTTTTTTTTTTTTTCTTTTACTTGCTCTTTAGCAGTGTATCCCAAACCTGATACTTTGGGCATCGGCACAGAAGTATTGACTGTGTGGAAAGTTCTGACATACAGGCCACCAACTAACCTTTCAATGCAAGCAGAGAAAGGGAGTATGCTGCTTTAAAACCAGTAAAAGTGACAGTCAAAAAAACAAAAAAAAAAGACCCTAACTCTGGGATAGTGATACAATTTGCCCATTAGCCCTGTGTAGTTAGTTAAGCAAAAATGCTAATGTGATTTAGATTAAAACTTTGTACATGCTGTGTACAAAACTCAGTTTTTAAAATCAATGATGTCATCTCTTTATACAGAATTTTCTCTATCCATTGGCTCCAGGAGGAGGGATCTCTGAAGTGGCGACTTCACTCCCTGCTAGCGTTTGTCACCACCTACTAAGACTACAAATCCCATCATGCCCTGGGATGTAAGGTCTGAATGGGAGGCAGTGTGAGCGGGAGTGTGGGTGTGTATGGGATGAATCAAACTCCTGGCTTGTCCATCTAGCTCTGTTGTAAAGTGGGCGGACCTGAGAGTCTCTGACTCCTAGTCTGATCCGTCCACTGTACAGCATAGTTATATGGCAAGCCAGGAGTCTGATTCATCCCATACACACCCACAATCCTGCCCACATTGCCACCCATTCAGACTGTAGTTTGTGGCAAAGCAAGATCTTGATTCAGTGGATGGACCAGATAGAATCCCAGTCTGATCTACCCACAGTCTGAATGAGCGGCAATGTTGTTGTGTTTGGGATGACTATGTGTATGGGATGAATCAGACTGTTGGCCCATGCTGTACAGTGGGCGGATCAGATTGGGAATTTGAAATCATTGTGGCTACCCTCAGTAGCAAGGGGTGATGTAATCCCCTCACCACTCCCTTTACTGAGAACTACAGGGGGCTGGGTGCGGAAGTATATAGGAGAGATGTAGTTTGTGAATTGTTGCACACAGCTTGATAAAGGACACATGGTGTCTGAAACTGTACGGTTGCTTAATTGCTGACATTTTCACGAAGTAAACTGCATGTATTGGAGAAGAGTGACCCGTCTTTTGCTTATGCTACACAGGCGGAAGATTGGAAGCCCTCCGTGACACCTTTCTCAAAAAATTCACGGAATCACGAAGAGTGACCCACCCTAAACTGTGTGTGTGTGTGTATATATATATATATATATATATTCTACAGTTGTGCTCATAAGTTAACATTTTAACATTTCTCTGCCATTTTTCAGAGAATATGGATGATAACACAAAAACAAAAGAAATGTTTGTGTTATCATTCATATGCTCTAAAAAATGGCCATGAAATCATAAATTCTGCCAGGGTATGTAAATTTATGAGCACAACTGTATATATCCACTTAAACACCAGGCCTATATATATATATATATTTTTTTTTTTTCTAACATCCTAGAGAATAAAATGGCGGTCGTTGCAAAACCTTATGTTGCACCGTATTTGCGCAGTGGTCTTACAAGCGTGATTTTTTTTTAGAAAAAATTCACTTTTTTGAGTGAAAAAATAAGACAACAGTAAAGTTCGCCCAATTTTTTACCATATTGTGAAAGATAATGTTATGCCGAGTAAATTGATACCCAACATGTCATGCTTTGAAAGTGCGCCCGCTCACAGAATGGCTACAAACTTTGCAACCTAAAAATCTCCATTGGCGACGTTTAAAAATTTCTACAGGTTACCAGTTTTGAGTAACCGAGGAGCTCTAGTGCTGAAATTATTGCTCTCACTCTAATGATCACGGTGATACCTCACATGTGTGGTTTGAACATCGTTTTCATATGCGGACGCGACTTGCGTATACGCTCGCTTCTGCGTGCGAGCTCGCAAGGACGGGGTGCTTTACATTTTTTTTTTCTTATTTATTTTACTTTTTATTTTTTTAATTTTACACCCTTCTTTAACCACCTCAGGTCCACCTACCGTCAAATGACGGCGGGGCGGAACTGCTATTGTTCTGGGTCGACGTCATATGACGTCATCCCTTTAAGCCGGGATTGCGCGCGATCGGGCGCACGCATCCCGGCTCTGTCGGTGTCGGCGTGTCCCCAGAACACACCGCGTCACCGACGGGTGAACAGCCATTGGTTATGGCTGTTCACCACGTGATCGGCCGTGACGAAGTCACGGCTGAACACAAATGGCACGTCCGCTGTTCGCACGGAGCATGCGCGCGATCGGGAGCGCGCTGAGCGTCGGTGGCGGCGTGTTCCCGGGGAACACTGCCTGTCACCGACACTGGTATCAGCCTCCGGCCGGCAGCTATTACCTTGTGATCGGCTGTGATCTACTTCACAGCCAATCACATCCAATGTAAACAGAGCGGTAACTCACTGTTACCAGCTCTTCTCTCCTCACACAGTTTCCAGTGTGAGGAGAGAAGAGCTAGGATCAGTGAGTTACTGATCTGTACAGTAAAAACACACACTGACACTTAACCCTGCCCACCCCCAATCCAACAGTCACCCCATCTGCCCCCATAAAGGGTACCTGTCATCATAAAGTGCACCTGTCATCATAAAGAGCACCTGTCATCAGACTGCCATCATAAAGTGCACCTGTCACCCGTCAGTGACCGTGGCATGTCATCCGTCACTGACCACCGCCAGTTACCCATCACTGACCACTACCCGTCACCCATCAGTGACCACCGCCAGTCACCCGTCACCCATCAGTGACCACCGCCAGTCACCCGTCACCCATCAGTGACCACCGCCAGTCACTTGTCACCCGTCACCCATCAGTGACCACCGCCAGTCACTTGTCACCCATCAGTGACCACCGCCAGTCACCTGTCACCCATCACACATCTGTGACCACCGCCAGTCACCTGTCACGCATCTGTGACCACCGCCAGTCACCCGTCATGCATTAATGATCACCACCAGACAACCATCAGTGACCACCGCCAGTCACTTGTCACCCATCAGTGACCACCGCCAGTCACCTGTCACCTGTCACCCGTCACACATCTGTGACCACCGCCAGTCACCTGTCACGCATCTGTGACCACCGCCAGTCACCCGTCATGCATTAATGATCACCACCAGACACCTGTCACCCATCAGTGACCACCACCAGTCACCCATCAGTGACTACCACCAGACACCCGGCACCCATCAGTGACCACCACCAGTCACCCATGACCCATCAGTGACCACCGCCAGACACCCATCACCCATCAGTGACCACCGCCAGACACGCGGCACCTATCAGTGACCACCGCCAGTCACCCATCAGTGACCACCACCAGTCACCCATCAGTGACCACCACCACCCACCCGGCACCCATCAGTGACCACCGCCAGTCACCCATGACCCATCAGTGACCACCGCCAGTCACCCGTCACCCATCAGTGACCTCCACCAGTCACCCGTCACCCATCAATGACTACCACCAGACACCCGGCACCCATCAGTGACCACCACCAGTCACCCATCAGTGACCACCACCACACACCCGGCACCCATCAGTGACCACCACCACACACCCGGCACCCATCAGTTACCACCGCCAGTCACCCATGACCCATCAGTGACCACCGCCAGTCACCCAACAGTGACCTCCACCAGTCACCCGTCACCCATCAATGACCACCACTAGACACCCATCACCGATCACCACCAGTCACCCATCAGTGACCACCACCAGTCACCCGTCGCCCATCAGTGACCACCACCAGACACCCGTCACCCATCAGTGACCACCACCAGAGACCCGTCACCCATCAGTGACCACCACCAGAGACCCGTCACCCATCAGTGACCACCGCCAGTCACCCGTCACCAATCAGTAACCACGGCCAGTCACCTATCACCCATCAGTGACCACCGCCAGACACCCTCACCCATCAGTGACCACCGCCAGACACCCATCCCCCATCAGTGACCACCGCCAGTCACCCATCAGTGCCCATCGCCAATCACCTGTCAGTGACCGTCACACCCATGAGTAAACATCACCTGTAAAAGTCTCACACATGTGGTATAGCCATACTTGGGGGGGGAGTAGTAGAATGTATTTTGGGGTGTCATTTTTGCTATGTACATGCTATGTGTTGGAAATATCATATAAATGGACAACTTTGTGTAAAAATAAAAGCGTTTTCATTTTTTTCCACATTTTCCAAAAACTACTGGAAAAAAATGACAAGTTCAAAAGGCTCATTATGCCTCATAGATTATACGTTGGGGTGTTTGCTTTCCAAAATGCGGTAATTTTGTGGACAATTCCATTGTCCTGGTGCTCCAGGACCTTCAAAAGTGTAATAGGGTGTTGAGAAATGAGATGTGTAATTTATGCTGAAGGTGCTAGTTCAATGTTGGGCCTCAGTATGTGGTCAGACTGTGTAAAAGTCTCACACATTTGGTGTTGCCATACTCAGGAGGAATAGCAGAATGTATTTTGGGGTGTCATTTTTGCTATGTACATGCTATGTGTTGGAAATAGCTTATAAATGGACAACTTTGTGTTTTCATTTTTTTCCCACATTTTCCAAAACCTACTGGAACAAAAATGAACCGTTCAAAAGACTCATTATGCCTCAATGATTATTCGCTGGGGTGTTTGCTTTCCAGAATGGGGTCATTTTGTGGGCAATTCCATTGTCCTGGTGCTCCAGGGCCTTCAAAAATGTGAAAGGTCGTCATGACATTAGATGTGTAATTTATGTCCTTAGAATACCTGACGGCGCTCCCTGCATGTTGAGCCTCTGTATGTGGCCAGGCTGTGAAAAAGTCTCAGACATGTGATATCGCCATACTCAGGAGGAGCAGAAGAATTTGTTTTGGGGTGTAATTTGGGGTATGCATATGCTGTGTGTGAGAAATAACCTGTTACAATGACCATTTTGTGAAAAAAAAAAAATCTTCATTTTGCAAAGGATTGTGGGAAAAAATTACAACTTCAAAAAATTCACCATGCCTCTTACTAAACACCTTTGAATGTCTACTTTCCAAAAAGGGGTCATTTGGGGGGTATTTGTACTTTCCTGGCTTGTTAGGGTCTCAAGAAATGAGATAGGCTGTCAGTATATTAGGTGTGATCAATTTTCAGTGATTGGCACCATAGCTTGTAGACTCTATAACCTTCACAAAGACCAAATAATATACACTTATTTGGGTTATTTTTACCAAAGATAGGTAGCAGTATAAATTTTGGCCAAAATTTACAAAGAAAAATTACTAATTTGCAAAATTTTATGACCGAAACAAAGAACAAGGCATTTTTTCACAAAATTTTCAATCTTTTTTTATTTATAGCACAAAAAAATAACCCACCCCCCCAGTGATTAAATACCACCAAAAGAAAGCTCTATTTGTGTGAAAAAAAGGATGCAAATTTCATATGGGTACCGTGTTGCATGACTGAGTAATTGTCATTCAAAGTGTGATCGCGCTGAAAGCTGAAAAATGGCCTGGACAGGAAGGGGGTCTTCGTGCCCGGTACTGATGTGGTTAAAAAAAAAAAAAATTGGATCACTTTTATTCCTATTACAAGAAATGTAAACATTCCTTGTAATAGAAAAAAGCATGACAGGAACACTTAAATATGAGATCTGGGGTCGAAAAGACCTCAGATCTCATATTTACAGTTAAAGTGCATGTAAACCCGGAAAAAAAAAATTAATCAATAATTCTGCCTGGTAGAGTATAGCATGTCATATCATCTGTCTTGCCACAAAGAGTTAATCCTACTGTGAGTAATGAGCTTATCTTTTTTCAGGAAGAGAAAGTCTGACTAACAGGGAAATACACAGTCGATCCGCCCCTTGCTCTGTGAGTTACAAGCAATTTGCTTATCTCCTTCACACAGCAGAGAAAGTTTTACACTTCCCCTCCCTCCCTCCTCAATGTCTCAGTATAGAGGTGGGTGGGGAGGCTTGTGACATCACAACTCAAACTCCACCCACCAAACTCCAGCAAACACAGACACCCTCTGATTTCAGAGTTTTACAGAGCTGCTAGGGCTTACAGGAAGGACATTTGCAAGGTAGGAATAGATGCAGGAGGCTTGCATGTATATATACATTAATACTGTGTCATTAGTTTATACTGGATGGTATAAAAAAACTTTAAATGCAAAAATGGAGTCGAGTGAGTGACATCTTCCGCTCACTCGGCTTCCTGTGCAGGGGGAGAACGGACCCGATCATCTCCGCCGCTGCCGGCGGTCTGGTAAGTGGCGGAGATGGCGGGAGGGGGCACCCCTCCCGCCACCGATAAAAGTGATCTCGCTGCGAATCTGCTGCTAAGACCACTTTTATCAGATGCAGAATCGCCGGCTCTAAAAAACGGTATCTGAATGGTGCCTTTAGCTGAAGGCACCATTCAGATATCACCACTCAAACACGCTGGTAACAAAAGTGAGTACACCCCTAAGTGAAAATGTCCAAATTGGGCCTAAAGTGTCAATATTTTGTGTGGCCACCATTATTTTCCAGCGCTGCATTAACCCTCTTGGGCATGGAGTTCACCAGAGCTTCACAGGCTGCCACTGGAGTCCTCTTTCACTACTCCATGACTACATCATGGAGCTGGTGGATGTTAGAGACCTTGCGCTCCTCCACCTTCGGTTTGAGGATGCCCCACAGATGCTCAATAGGGTTTAGGTTACCCTCAGCTTCTTTAGTAAGGCTGTGGTCATCTTGGAGGTGTGTTTGTGGTCGTTATCATGTTGGAATACTGCCCTGTGGCCCAGTCTCCGAAGGGAGGGGATCATGCTTCAGTATGTCACAGTACATGTTGGCATTTATGGTTCCCTCAATGAACTGTAGTTCCTTAGTGCCGGCAGCACTCATGCAGCCCCAGACCATGGCACTCCCACCACCATGCTTGACTGTAAGCAAGACACACTTGCCTTTGTACTCCTCACCTGGTTGCCACCACACACTCTGGACACCATCTCAATCAAATTGGTTTATTATACCTGGTCTCATCAGACCACAAGATATGGTTCCAGTAATCCATGTCCTTAGTCTGCTTGTCTTCAGCAAACTGTTTTCGGACGTTCTTGTGCATCATCTTTAGAAGAGGCTTCATTCTGGGACGGCGACAATGCAGACCAATGTGATGCAGTGTGCGGCGTATGGTCTGAGCGCTGACAGGCTGACCCACCACCCCTTCACCCTCTGCAGCAATGCTGGCAGCACTCATACGTCTATTTCCCAAAGACAACCTCTGGATATGACGCTGAGCACATGCACTCAACTTCTTTGGTCGACCATGGTAAGGCCTATTTTGAATGGAACCTGTCCTGTTAAACCCCTGTATGATCTTGGCCAACGTGCTGCAGCTCAGTTTCAGGTTCTTGGCAATCTTCCTATAGCCTAGGCCATTTTTATGTAGAGCAACGATTCTTTTTTCAGATGCTCAGAGAGTTCTTTGCCATGAGGTGCCATGTTGAACTTCCAGTGACCAGTATGAGAGAGTGAGAGCGATAACACCAAATTTAACACACCTGCTCCCCATTCACACCTGAGACTTTGTAACACTAATGAGTCACGTGACATTGGGGAGGGAAAATTACTAATTGGGCCCAATTTGGACATTTTCAGTTAGGGGTTTACTCACTTTTGTTGCCAGTGATTTAGACATTAATGGTTGTGTGTTGAGTTATTTTGAGGGGACAGCAAATTTACACTGTTATGAGAGAGAGAGAGACTTATTCTATTTATAGTGAGCGACACTTAATTCTTCTTACCATTTACATTTTTACGGCTATTAGGTCAACCGGTTGTTGTTGGCAACTTAGTTTATCTATTTGCATTTGGTTTGCGCATCAACTTTCCCACTTATTTTTAGCTGCGTATATATTATAAAATTTATGCCCGGAAATCCATTTAAACTTTTATTTCTTCCGCGGCCCAATACTTGATGCCGTTAAGGGCCATACCCATGGGCCGAATATCTGGTGGCAACGCGTTTACAGCAGCCGGTCCGAAAGAAATCAACCGTTCAGTTGGCTTCTGTTAAAGGGACATGACGGAAAAAGGTCTGCCAATCAGCATCCGATCAGCGCTCTCTGCCAATGGAAAGCGATGACCGGTGAGTTCTGGTGGGGCTATAGTCCCCCTGTCAGAACACAATAGCTAGGGAGAGGAGATCGCTGTACTAACATCACATATTACAGCAAACTCCTTGTGAGCGCTTCAGTTTTCTTTTGTTCCACCCGCTGGGGTAAACGAAAAGAACAGTGTGTTCCAGGCTTTAGTGTCCCAAATACTGCACATCCGCTTTATCCTGCAGAATGAGGATTCTAATTTCTGATCCTGCCTTTGTTTCTTTTTATACTTAGTCTACTGTATAAACATTCACCAATGCTAGTGCAGTTAATGTGGTTCAGACTTGGCAGCAGGCACTACAAGTGGAATTTCTCAATCATTCTTGCACTCTCCTTTCAGCAGCCTGCCTAGGGACTCCTACAGTCAGTCAGATTAGAAATTTCAGCTTCTGTGCAGAGGAAGATGATATATGCTGTTTTAAACTCCCAGCTTTATTTGTGCCCAGCATACTTTTAGTCCCTGGTGTGTGTGAATTAGAGCAGTCAACCCCATAAAAGTTTATAGTGATTTTCTGACTTCCCATAAATGTATGTTAAGGCAAAAAATGAAGCACATCTCTGATTCGCATACACATTTCCCTGTTTTTGTCTTTTCCCTTTAACCATTTGCCCTTGGGGGCAGTTTTGACATTTTTCACACTTCTTTATACTTGTATAGCTCCACCAATTTATGCAGAGCATTACACACATAGATTGTACATTCATATCAGTCCCTGCTAAGGAAGCATGTTAAAATCAGTATTTTTTTTGCTAGAACATTACTTTGAATCCCCAAACATTTATATATTTTCAGAAAGCAGAGGCTCTCAAGAATAAAATGGTAGTTTATTGCAATTTTTTATGTCACACTATATTTGCGCAACCATTTTTCAAGCACAAATTTTCTGGAATTGCTACAATTAAATGGGTTTTGGTGCACACAAGCATAATGTAAAATACTCAATTTGTTCAGTAAAATATAAAGAATATTGTTGCATCGAGTAAATAGATATCAAACATGTTTAGATTTAAAGTGGTTGTCAACTCTTGACAACCACTTTAACCTACAGGTAAGCCTATAATTAGGCTTACCTGTAGGTGCCCTGCATATCTCCCAAAGCTGCACGGTTTAGGAGACATAAAGTGTAGATGCATGTGCCGACGTTATCGGCACATGCGCAGTGAAGAAGCAGCCCGGCTGGGCCATTTCTTCACTAAGTGTGCTGTAAATGACGGCTCCTGTGCGCATGCGCGGGAGTGACGTCAGCGCGGCTCTGGCCAATCGCTACGCTGGAGTCTGCTCTGTGATTGGCCGGAGCCCGCGATCCCGGAAGAAGACACAGTCAACATGACGCCGGTCATATCTGTGCTTGTGGACCGCTGCAACAGCGTCGATCTAAGGTAATTATTTCATAATGAGCTAGTATGTGATGCATACTAGCTCATTGTGCCTTTGTCTTGCAGGTGATTTTTTTTTTCCTTGACAGCCACTTTTTGCGCATGCCTGTGAAATGGTGTCAAACTATGATAACTAAAATTATCCATAGGGGACATTTTAAAAGCCTTTATGGCTTATTATTTTAGAGTTAAATGCTCTGGTGCTAGAATTATTTTTCTCACACTGACGTTCGCCGCAATACCTTACCCCACTGTTTTTTTTTTTTTTACCTCAGAGGTCAATGAGCTGTTGGCACCCCCGCAACCAGTCCAGTGGTTTGGGGATTTGAAATCCCTGCTCTTTTCCATGCATCGCTTCCAGGATGGACGAGATCAATTCTGATTGGCCAGCACCGTCAAAGTGAATTGATCTTATCTCTGTGGGGAGGGTGTCCAGTGTTGGTTAATCCTTAAATTTAACACTTTAAAGTCTGTATACCTGATTTGTGTACTTGTTCCTGAAAAGTGAAAGCACATTGATCAGACGACAACCAGCATTTTCTACAGAAGAGGTCTGCAGTGGCCGCATCCATGTTTCCTCAGTACTTGTTTCCTTTTACCACAATATACGAGTGTTCATGTTTGCAAGCAGGATGCCTATATCAAAAGATCCTTCCCTTGATCAGTTTTCTGATGCATGTCTGCTGGCTTTTATATAAGTGTACTTTGCCACTCTGTTATCTAGTGGTAACACAAATGTGTGTTACTTTATATTCACAATGAAATGGAATGAAGTTGCAGTCCTATATTTACATTAAGAAAGCAATGTATTTGTAGTGATTAAAGCTTAGTTGATATCTCAAAGGCGTATCAGTGTACCGATACTGCAAAAACTGTTCAGTCATATGCAAGAGGAAAAAAAAACTAGTAGGGTTGCAGGGTGGCCCAACCCTTTCACTCCCTTGTCGAAGTTACAAGAATTGTGGGAGTAGCATACCAACACTTGTGTTGTAACACAAAGGTAAGCAGCCCTTGCTGCAGGGTCTGGGGTCTGTCTTGCCTCGTTCCATTCCAGTTGGACTGCAAATGTTGATTAGGGCAGGATTGCATATTTCATTCAAAGTGGCAGCATTCATGCGGGTCTGGTAATCTGTGTTTTGGATGAACAAAAATAACTTGGTTGTGAGTAAAAGCTCTGGATATTGAGAAATAGTGACCTGCAATTTCCTCTGGCATTACTCTGCGTTTCACTTGCTTTAGGCAAGTTTGTGAACCTGTTTTTCTTCTATAACCTTGGTTCAAATCAGTGTCTAGTTGTAATATTGCTTTCCTTTTTAGTAGATGCAAAATGCTTTGTTTTTTTCCTGGACAATGATTGTTACACTACCAGGGTCACTTGACTGCATTGTATTCTTTTAGAAATGTAACTTGTGATAAATGTGTGGTGACCAAGCAGTTGGTAAACCTCCTTGTTTGTCTATAACAGTGATTCTCAAACTGTGTGCTGTGGGAGTTTTGAAAAAGATTTAAAATTGCCAGCGTTTTGAAATCTTGAAAAATGAAATGGTAAATCAATGTTGCAAAACTTAAAAAAGTAACCTATATAAAAACGGAATCTCTGTCAGTCTGTCATTAATTGGTTCCTTTCGTAACGCATGGCTTGTGCGAGACCTCGGGAGAACTCGATCACTCTAATTCTATTATAATAATAGAGACTGCTTCAATTTTGCTGCTTATAAATAACGTTTGTACATTGTTTAGTGATGGAGGAATACTTAGTCAAGTCTGGAACTCTTAAAGCGGTAGTAAACCCGCCTAAAAAAAAAAAAAAAAGCAATTCTGCAAGACAATAGCATAATATGTTAATATGCATCGCATACTAACATATTATGAAATACTTACCTTAGAACGAGGCCCCCGATGCCCGAGTCGGTCAGCGCTGAGGGAGCTAACATGATGGTCCTCTTCTTTCTTCCGGGTACGCGGCTCTGGTGCTATGAGTGGCCGGAGCCGCGTGACATCACTCCCGCGCGTGCGCTCTTCGTTCCGGCAGCCAGTTCTGATTTGCCGGCTGCCTCGGCCGGATCATCAGAGCGCTTGCACAGCTAATGTCAGCGGCTACATGCAGGGTGAATATCTCCCAAACCTACATGGTAATGCAGCCGCTGACATTAGCAAGCCCTTATTATAGGCTTGCCTGTAGGTAAAAATAGTACTTGGGGGTTTACTACCGCTTTAACCACTTCAGCCCCGGAAGGATTTCCAGCTTTAGGACCGGAGCCCTTTTTGCGATTCGGCGCTGCGTCGCTTTAACTGACAATTGCGCGGTCGTGCGACGTTGCACCCAAACGAAATTTGCGTCCTTTTTTTCCCACAAACAGAGCTTTCTTTTGGTGGTATTTGATCACCTCTGCGTCATTTCTGATCGCCGCTATAAACAAAAGAAGAGCGACAATTTTGCAAAAAAACCCAAATTTCTTACTTTTTGCTAAAATACAAATCCAAAAAAAAAATATAAAAAAACATTTTTTTTCACCGTTTTTGGCCGATTTATATTCTTCCTCATATTTGCGATAAAAAAAATCGCAATCGGCGTTTATTGATTGGTTTGCGCAAAAGTGGTCACATTTACGGATGATGAGAATTCATTTTTGGGGTTTTTATTTTTTTTTATTTT
>BLSH010485087.1:984930-1009547 GCA_018402905.1 Glandirana rugosa | reverse complement strand
TCGCTGCCTACAGTTGTCACTGTACAGGCGACTGTAGGTTAGACGATTTATGTCTACCTACCTTTGGGATAAAAGGTAAGCAGACCGTGTAGCCTAATTTTACCTGTCTGCCAGGCAAAAAGTAGGCTAGGGGGTATCTCCTCTCGCCTCGTGACTGTCCAGGTAGGGACGTGTCTCACGTCTCTGACTGGACAGTAGGCGGCCGAGTCGCCCCTAGTTGCCTACCTACCTAGGGGCGATTCGTCGTCCCTAGTTGCCTACCTACCTAGGTTCGATTCGTCGCCCCTAGTTGCCTACCTACCTAGGGGCGATTCGTCGCCTCAGGCAGTTTTGTTCGATGCAAGTACACTTTCCTGGTAATGTCAAAGAGAAATTGGCGAACGGCTGCCGACTAGCCGTTAACTGCCGCTGTTACACCGAGACATTGCGCCTCACAGTGGCTCTGTATCGCGGCCGCCGTCGTATGACGGCGATTCGCGTTACAGAGCCACATTGTCGCCGTCAATTGCCGATCAGCCGTCGGCAAGCGGTTAAAGAGAAACTGTAATGGTCCTTTCACATGAACGTAGCTTGTTTTGACGGACTCCGCTGCTTAGCGGGGATCCATCCATCCGTTGATCCCCGCTGCTTAGCTTGGATCCATCCATCCGTTGATCCCTGCTGCTTAGCGGGGATCCATCCATCCGTTGATCCCCGCTGAGCCGGCGGATGACAGGTCAGTCTCTGCACTCTGTGCAGGGATGGACCTGTCAGTGCTCCGCTCTCCTCTATGGGGGATCGGATGAAAAACGGACCGTCTGTCCATTTTAATCCGATGTGCCAGACGAATGGAAAATAGGGTTTCCATCCATCTGTATTTAGCAGATTGGATGTCAGCGGACATGTCACTGTTGACATCCGTCGCTCAATAGGAGTACATGGAGCATCCGTTCAAGTCCGCCTGAAAAACTGACAGGCGGACCTGAACGGTCCATACGTGTGAAAGGGGCCTTAGATGTAAAGCAAAGAAGGAAGCGAAAGTACAAAGAAGATTACAATTGCTTCAATTTGGTTTGCTCTCGAAAGGCATATCCTTCACATTAAGGCCTCATACACACTGACGTTTTTTACTGCCGCGTTTTTGAGAGTTTTTTGCAGCTCTCCATGTTATTCAATGACCCCATAAAATCGCTGACGTTTTTGATAGCGTCGGCATTACTGAGCTGAAAGTAGAACCCACGGCCAGCGCGTTCCAAGGCTGTAGCGTTATGGCGTTTTTGACGCTGAGCCGGCAAAACGGTCACTAACGCTCACTAATGCACATTAATGGCGTAGCAACGTTAACCGTTAGTTTTAGAGCAAAAAATAGCAGAGGAATATTTTTTTTAACAAAACGCGATGTAGCGCTGACGCTCATTAACACAAATGCAAAACGCTGCCGAAATAGTGTTTTTGACACCGATTTTTCCCTGACGCCGGACACCTGTGTGTATGGGGCCCTAAATTTTAAAATTAAATATATATGTAAAAGTTCTTCAACACAAAAATTGTTGAATCTTTTCAGGTGTGCTGTGGAAATTTTTAGATCTTTTTGGTGCGCCGTAAGACGACAAAGTTTGAGAAACACTGGTCTATGGTATGTAGAACGCACAAAATTGGCCTGGACCATATTAAGTATTACACTCCTTCAAAATATCTTATAATAAAATAAGTAAATTATTGGAATTTAAATACACTCATGTTTAGCTGCAGGGGGAGGCACAAGCACACTGCCCCACTGTCAAAACACAAAGACACATGGGGAAAATTCATTGCATCAATATCACTTGTGTTGATGGGTGTATTTGTCAATTTGTTTTTCTCATTTAAAACTGATTTGATTTTTTTTTTTTTTTTTTTTAAGACTACAATTTAACTTGCTCCACTTAATATGCACTTTTTGGATAGTGTTATGTCTGTAGTCCTTTTTTATTTTTTTTTAAATTTAATAAAACTACCTCGATCTCGGAAGCTGGCAGGGTCCATCTCCACTGTGGGCATCTGAAGCCCTTCTGTATCTGTTTCCGGGAATTATTGCAGCTGGCTACCCAGCATGCACCTCCTGATCTCATGCCTGCGCAGTAATGCCATCTCGCATTGCCCGCATCACCTATTCAGTGCCCGCATCACTTCTTGCTGTAAATTACAGCTGTTATTCAAAACTGAGCGGCTCCACTTCCTGCCTGTAGATGCTCCTCCTTGAAAATGACGTCAAACTCCTCCTGTTCACATCATTTCCGGATGGGAAATAGTGCGAGATTTCGGTATTAGGTGACTCCCAAGGACTCCTGGGATACATGACACCGCTATCCCAGGAACCACTTGCGAATTGCCTAGTGGTGAAGAAAAAAATACTGTAAAAGGTATTTCCTTTTAGAAAAAAAAAAACAATTTGCATTGGAAAAGGGATGAGATAAGGGCATTGAGAGAAAGTCCATAAAATGGGTGGAACTCCGCTTTAACCTACTGATCAGAAAAAAACAAGTGTGTACCCAGTTATAGTCTAGTTCTGGACACATGTTCTCCAAAGTGTAGCTAAAAATCACACATGCTCTGCCTGCTTTAGCAGATTGTGAGCACCATTTCTCAATTGAGTACATTTTAGCGTATAAATCATAATTTCTACCACATGGCGGTAAATCAGACGTTTATGCGGAGCTAATACCTGAAGTGTTTTTTTTTTTTTTTTCTTCTTCTGTCAACATGGAGTTCCACTTTTAGGTGATCCTCTGATCTCATTTTTGACGGTCAGAAAACATTAACTGTAATATTTCCATCTTCTGAAATATATTCAGTTCTTCTGAGCCCCAAAACATTTCACTTATTTATCAAATTGTTTTTTTTTTTATATATATATATATATATGAGCCAACCTAATTTTTAAGACATTTGCACTATGACTGGGCATCCTGCAAAGGTCTTATTTTTTCCCCCTCTGTAATTAGACAATTTATTAAAATTTTAGATGTGTTTGTTTTCTTTTTAGTTCATTTATACTGATATACGTTGTTTTATTTTTTTAGCGGGCATCTGACGAGCTTCTCTCTTCTGGTATCGCTAAAGGTCCTTTTACCATGAGCCATTCCACTCCAGCTACAGGTACAGTGAGTCTGAGAGCTAGCGTACTGACCTTCTGCAGGCCTTGAAATACATCATTTCTTTATTTTCAGCCTCCAAATTTTTTCTGCTACAGCAGAAGGAATGAGTACATTTTCCAGATGCTATGAATTTTTTTTTTTCTTTTGTATGCAGTGCAAAACCTTTTCTGAGTACTATTGTAGATAAAACAACTCCATAATTTACCAGAGTTCTTGAAATCCACTTGATCACTGGCTTTAGCTTTCTACCGTGTCATGGCTTTTTGGATACTTTATAAGCCCCACTGGAAAGCATATCATGCAGAATTAATAGATTAAAGCCAAAGTTTAATCTGTTTATATTTTGCCTTCCATGGTTCCTTCCTCTCCCCTCATCAACATGGTAATGACATTTTGAAAATAAAACCTTTCCATTTTCATTAAATATTTTTTTTTAGACCCAATTATGTCATTGCAGAGTCTCTGCTTCTCTATGCAGAGAATGTGAGAGGGGCTGGCAATGGGGCAGGACATCGATTTCCCTACCCAAGTATACCTCTCAAGATCCCTCATCCCTGATGCTAGCAGTGGGCTGGCTCTTGGGAGGAGTTATGCAATTGCCAACATTTCATGATGTGTATGGTTCACTTTGGAGGGGTGGATGTTTTAGACAGGCTGCCTTTGCATGCAGACAATCCTAGTGTGATGATGCGCCTCCACAATTGAAAAAGCTGAAATCTAGTAAATTAAAGGGGCTGACTAGGGAAGACAGTAACCCTGGAGATGAGGGGGCTAGATGATGCTGGATGTCCCCCAGCCAGGAAATCAGGCGAGGTCTGTCTGAGTTTCTCGCATGAAAAAAAGCTTCAGCAAGTCAGTGTGTAGTGAAATCTGAGCAATTTAAGTACAGAATAGACTGAAGCTAAGGCTAGTCTTTAGTTGTAAGCTTTGGGATAAAGCTTCAGCTTTAATCAGTTGTAAAGGCTAGTTTTGTAAATTAAAATATTAAACATAGTATGTACACCTGCACTTCTATAGTCCTTCGCTGGCGCTGTCTGCTTTTCCTCTTCTCCTTTCCCAAGCCAGGCTGTGTGCATCCATAGACACGCACAGTGCTGCTTGACCCCATCCCCTCCTCACAGGATTTGACTGACAGCAGCAGGAACCAATGGCTCTCACTGCTGTTTGAGTCTCCTATGAGAAGAGGGGAGAGAAGAGATGCAGCTGGATTTATAGAGAGGACTTGGGTAAGTGTAGTAGAAAAGTGTGTGTGTTTTTTCTAATGCAGGGAATGATTTTCTTTTTTTTTTTTTAACTTTAGAGCCACTTTAAGCTTTAGGATAGATTTCTTCAGCTTTAAAGTTATAGTAATTTTTTTTTTTAAATAACAAACCTGTCTATACTTGCCTCCTCTGTGCAAGGGTTTTGCACAGAGCTGCCCTGAACCTCCTTTTCTGGGGTCCCTCGCCGGCGCTCCTGGCTCCTCCTCCGCATCAAGTGCCCCCACAGAGAGACGCTTTCCATGAGTGCAACCGCGCAGGTGCACTCCCAAGTCCTGCTGCTGCGCCCATTGACACAAACAGCAGGACTAGGCCCCTCTCCCCGGCTCCCACATTACTGGATTTGATTGACAGAAGAGGGAGCCAATGACTCCTGCTGCTATCAGTCTGTCCAATGTGGACCTGAGACAGCAGTCAGAGCTGCTGGGCTCATTCTGGAACAATTGGGTAAGTAAAAGGGGGACTCTGGGGGTGGGGAGGGGGGCAGCTGTTCAACAAAAGTTTTTTCACCTTAATGCATTAAGGAGAAAAACCTGGAGACTTTACAACCCCTTTAACATAAAAATCAATAAAAAAAAGTTCACAGGAAAGATAATCATTTTGGGTCAATTTAATTTGTTTTATAAATAACCAGTCCATTAAAAAAAGACAATTTCCAGAGCACTGTGGATTAGCTAAAGAGAAAAGACGTCAGTCTTTGCCTGCCTTGTGTCTCTGTGTACTTGAAACTTCTGACTTAGACATACAGTGAGGGATCAGCCTTTGGGTTAAGTCACTGGTGGGACATCTGTTGAGCCTGTAAGCAAAAGGCATTTAAGTGATTGTAAAGCTTCAGTTTTTTTTTTCTTTAAATAATAAACAAGTTATACTTGCTCCACTCCCTGCTCCCCTTTCACAGGATTTGATTGACAGCAGCAGGAGCCAATGGCTTTCGCTGCTGCCCCTGAGTCCTGTGAGGGGAGAGAGAGCAGCGCTGCTGCTGGGTTGAAATAGGATTCAGGTAAGTACTTTGGGAGGAGCTGGTGGGAAGCTGTAAGCCTTTACAACCACTTTAAAGAGAATACTAGATTGTTGTATGCGATTTTAAAATTTGATGACTATTAATTTGTGTACAAAAACACTGCACTTTGCTTATAGACCCCTTTTCACACCAAAACGTTTTTCAGGCACTTTTGCGCTAAAAATAGCGATAGAAAAGCGCCTGAAAAACTCCCCCCAATACACCCCAGTGTGAAAGCCCGAGTGCTTTTCACGCTGCTATTACAAGTGATAAAGCGCCACAAATTAGCGGTGTTTTACCGCTAATGCTCGGGCGGCCCTGGTGTGAAAGGGGTCTTGGGGATATATCATTTTAACCACTTCCACACCGCCTACCGTCTATTTACGGTGGCAGTGTGTACGCTGGGCGCGAATCGCCTTAAAGGCGGCAATCTGTGAGTGGCCGCTAGGGGACGCACACCCGCCGTACTCCGGGGGAGTGTGCCCGCGGCTCGGGTGGACCCGATGTCCGCCGGCGAGCCGCGATGAGCGGCCACAAGCAAAGAACGGGGAACTGCCAATGTAAACACGGGGCATGGGAGATCTATTGATCCTTGTCACTGGGATCAGTTAGATCTCTCATGCCCATGGTAGCTCAGCCCCCCCACAGTAAGAACACACCCAGGGAACATAGTTAACCCCTAGATCTCCCCCTGCAGGTTAACTCCTTCACTGCCAATGACATTTATACAGTAATCAGTGGACATTTACATTTCTGATCGCTGTATAAATGTCATTGGTCCCAAAAAAGTGTCAAAAATGTCCGACATGTCCGCTGCAATATCGCAGTACCGCTAAAAATCGCAGATCGTCGCTATTACTAATAAAAAATATAAAAACCCCAGAAATGAATTCTCATCATCCGTAAATGCGGCCACTTTTGCGCTAAAAAACAATCAATAAATGCCGATTGCGATTTTTTTTTTTTTTACCAAAAATATGAGGAAGAATATAAATCTGCCAAAACCGATGAAAAAAAAATGTTTTTTTATATATTTTTTTTTTTGGATTTGTATTTTAGCAAAAAGTAATAAATTTGTTTTTTTTTTTTGCAAAATTGTTGCTCTTCTTTTGTTGATAGCGGTGATCAGAAATGACGCAGGGGTGATCAAATACCACCAAAAGAAAGCTCTATTTGTGTGAAAAAAAAGGAGGCAAATTTTGTTTGGGTACAACGTTGCATGACCGCGCAATTTTTATTTAAAGTGATGCAGTGCCGAATCACAAAAAGTGCTCTGGTCCTAACCTGGGAAATCCTTTTGGGGCTGAAGTGGTTAAGCCATCTGTGCAGAAGCCCACAGAGATGCTCGTGAAATCGGGACTGACATGCGGGAATGAAATGGTGCGAGTTTAGCTGAACTCGCACCATTTCATTCCCACACTCAGTGTGAACCTGGGCTAAAAGTGTGCTGTCTGAACCCTTTATCAGCAGCTGACTTTTTCATGTGCTCTGCATGATATGCTTATAAAAGGATAATAACCCCTTGGCCTTATTTGTCTTTTGAAAAATAAAGTGTGGTCCATCTTTTCAGTCAATGTGCAATAATTACAACTCCATTTCTTTGGGCTAATATACAGCAGGCCTCATACTATATGAAACAAATTCTGACTGTTGTGTGCCTGCTTTACAAATGCCAGGCAAAAGCATTTCTGTTATCAGGTTTCTTTGTGATTTTTGTTTCTGCCAGGTTTGGATATTTTTGATTACATTTTATGTGCATAATGGTATGCATTTGCTAGGATCTTTTTTTTTTTCCGGAGCTTTAAAATGTGTATGCCTGTGTCTGCAACACCACCTCATCAGTTAAACCATATGGTGATGCAGCAATGGGCATGAAAGAGGTGGTCAGTGTGCAGAATTTGTAATAAAATTCCAATTAAAATCCTGGAATTAAAGGGTAGGTTCACGCTTTCACGAAAAATGAAAAGATGAACTAACTCCAAATATCCTGGCCACCCCTCTAGACCCAGCTGCACATTAGTCAGTGTGATCCTGTGGTCGTCCTGACCAATGAGAGCTTTCCATTGTGGTGGATACTCGCTCTGCAGCAGTGTAGTGTATGGGCTGACAGTACAGGCATCACAGCTGCTATGTGCAGCAGGGCTAGGATATTCAGATGTGAATGAAAAAAACTACAAGTACCGTCTTCTATCACAGCAAACATTCTTGCAGTTTGAATAAGCTGTGACCGTGTTGTTCAGCACACTTATACTTCTTTCAGTCTTCCTCTAGCTTTGTAATTGAAAGGGCTTCCGAAGATATGTACAAATACAGAGTTTTGCCCATTGGGACTTTGGATGAGGCGTCACACAGCCAGTAATAAAAACATAGTATAGGTTTATTCAGTATGCCAGCAATAGGACTGGGAAAAATGTCAAAATGCCAAACAGTTGGGCCAAATGAATAAATCCATTACATAGTGTCATCAAATAGTCCATAGTAAGTGTGTCATAGCATCTATGGTGACCCAACATGTTTTGTGAGTTCAGTCTCATCTGCAGGGGTTGATGGATAAAGGATCCAATGATGGGCCACAGAGCAAAATCAGGCAGATGGAAAACGGACAAACAAAACTGTCCAGCATGGCCTCCCAGGATGGTTCAGATTCAAAAATATGCTAACCAAAAATTGTGTGTCCAACCACCTGGGAGGCAATGCTGGACAGTTTTGTTTGCCCACTTTCCATCTGCCTGTTTTTGCTCTGCTGGCCCATCATTGGATCCTTTACCCACAGCTCCCGGGTCAGACGTCTCTGGCGCCTGCCAGTGCAACTTCAGCCTGCAGCACCCTGCATCTATCATGCCTATGCATCAACCCCTGAAGAATGAGACTGAACTCACGAAACATATTGGGTCACCATAGATGCTATGACACACTTACTATAGACTATTTGATGACTGTATGTAACTATGTAATGGATTTGTACATTTGGGCCAACTGTATGGCATTTTGACATTTTTCCCAGTCCTATTGCTGACATACTCAAAAAACTTATACTACGATTTTATTACTGGCTGTGTGACACCTCATCTAAAGTCCCAATGGGCAAAACTCTGTGTTTGTATGTATAACGGAGATGGCGGCGCCTCGCAGGGTACTACCAACCATATTCTTTTTCTTACGAAGATAGGAGCACAAAGCTAGAGGAAGACTGTGTGCAGTTGCACCCGCCATTTGACAGCATTCAGGGAGTGATAGTTGTTTGCATGAGCATCGTATGTGCCTAAAAAGCACAATACCTTAGTGCAGAGTTTTTCTTTTTTTTTTTTTTTTTTGCAAGCGTTCTAGCTTGGTGATCTCTTTTCACTGATGTTGTAGGTCTGGTCCTTAACTCGACAAATCCCCCTCCTATTTTTTTTTTTTTCCTTTTTGATTTTTTGTTGCTTTGTTGTGTTCTTTTTTTAAGGATTACACCTTTAGGGCTAGTTAACACTTGCTTCAGCTTCAACGCTCATTAACCACTTCAGCCCCGGAAGGATTTCCCACTTTAGGACCAGAGCACTTTTTGCGATTCGGCACTGCTTTGCTTTAACTGACAATTGCGCGGTCATGCGACGTTGTACCCAAACGAAATTTGCGTCCTTTTTTCCCCACAAATAGAGCTTTCTTTTGGTGGTATTTGATCACCTCTGCGTCATTTCTGATCGCCGCTATAAACAAAAGAAGAGCGACAATTTTGCAAAAAAACTCAAATTTATTACTTTTTGCTAAAATACAAATCCAAAAAAAAAAATATATAAAAAAACATTTTTTCCATCGGTTTTGGCCGATTTATATTCTTCCTCATATTTTTGGTAAATAAAATCGCAATCGGCATTTATTGATTGGTTTGCGCAAAAGTGGCCGCATTTACAGATGATGGGAATTCATTTCTGGGGTTTTTTTTTATTTTTTTATTTTTTACTAGTAATGGCGGCGATCTGCGATTTTTAGCGGTACTGCGATATTGCAGCGGACATGGAGCATTTTGACACTTTTTTGGGACCATTGGCATTTATACAGCGATCAGTGCTATAAAAATGCACGGATTACTGTGCAAATGCCATTGGCAGTGAAGGGGTTAACCTGCAGGGGGCGCTCTAAGGGTTAACTGTGTTCCCTGGGCATGTTCTAACTGTGATGGGGCTGCCCTGGCTAGGGGAAGGGGGTGATCATGGCTTCCATATACAGGAAGCCTGTGATCACTGCCCTTCCCCCTCTGACAGAACGGAGATCCGTGTTTACTCACGCGGACCTCCGTTCTTTCACTGCGGGGGGGGGGGTGTATCGCGGGTAGCCGGTGGCGATTGAGTCCCCCCCGAACACAGTGAGCGCGCGGCGCACACGCTCTCATAGTGAGGGATATCGCAGCCGCCGTCACATGACGGCGGTTTCCGATATCGAGCCGTTTTGCCGCCGTCAGACTCTGGTCGGCGGCCGGCAAGTGGTTAAAGCTCATACAGATTCAACAAGCTTTTATGGTGTGTGTTTGAGGCTTCGGCGGTGCTTTGTAGAGGCTTCAGTGAGGCTTCAACAAGGCTTCGACCAGGTTTCAGTGATGCACTTTTGAAGCTTGATAAATGCCCAGTGTGTTTGTTGATATCTCACACCTGCAATTTCTCCAAAACAAAGCGAAGCTAAGGCTGAATTACAGCCTCTGAAAAGCCGCAGGTGCTTCAAGCGAGCTTCAAACAAGCTTTGTCATAGACTTCTATGGAGGCGTTGAAGAGGCTTTGAAGCCTGGCTAAAGCTACATGGGGTATCAGATTTGACACGAAGTTAAAGGGAAGCAAAGCCAACACAAGGTGTAAACAGGGCTGCGAGCTAACCATTTTATTTAGTGACATGGGCTTTGACTGGCATTAAAGGAGCTTTAACAATGTGTGTCTGACGCCGTGTTTTGAAGCAAGTGTAAACAAGCTCTTAATTGTTTGTCTTACTATTAAACAAAATGCAGCATGCAACCGTAACACCAAGACCATGATAAGACTGCGAGAGCACACCAAAAGCTGTTCCCCTTTCTGATTAAAAGTTAGTAGTGAGAAGTCTGAAGAGACATGTGGGGGGGAGGGGTTAGTCACTGCTGTACTTCATTTAGTTGTGCTTGTTAATTTCAGCTTGGGCTCTTGAGCTCTATAAATCTTTTAATGGAGGTGCTAAGGAAAGCCTGGAAAACGTGTGAAAAGGGACCGAGAGCCCTACCTTGGGCTGAATTGGATCTTAAAAATATATGTAGAATTTTTTTTTTTTTTACCATACATAGCATCTGTACATTCTATTTAAACATCTACTGGCTCATAATTGTGATTAATGAGCTTTTTGGTTTTACACTAACATGTAAGCATTTACCTGATTATTTTATATTTTGGCAATGCATTTTAAATTATTTGATTGCTTATTTGTGGTATTTTTTTTTTCAGCTAATGGGAACAATAAAAGTTTTAAAGGAGATCGCTCCCCTTGCTCTCCATCAAGAGTTCTCCATATCCGCAAGATTCCAAATGAGGTCACAGAGTCTGAAATCATCTCATTAGGTCTGCCATTTGGAAAAGTAACTAATCTTTTGATGCTGAAAGGAAAAAGCCAGGTAAACCTCATTGCATTCTGAATAATAAAGTTGTCTGTCATTGTAAAACACACAGGAAACAGCTTCACATGTGTACGGAAATTATCTAAAATACCCTGTGGTGAAAAAATTGTGATGCATAGAAACATGTGACCTGTCAGTAGTTTTAGAGGGAGGTTCTTGGCAGTTAAATTAAGCAGGAAATCCTAAAGCCCGCTGTTGGTTGAAATTACAGAGGCGCTCAAGGCTCTGGAAGGATCCTGACAATATTGTCAACCTACCTTGAAGCTTGATCTGCACCTGGTTTGGAGCCTGAGCCAGCCGCTCTTGCCCCCTCTATAGTCTAGCGCTCCAGTGAGCGCTAGAGGGGCAGAGCATTGAGTAGTGACTGGCAGTCACTTCTCTCTGCTCATAGCAAACCCAAGAACTGAACGATCAGCAGCCATGATCATTCAGTTCTCGAGATTAAAGTGGAAGCAATGTATTTTTCCATTTTTTATAAGTGATCACATTCCCTCTGTTCTCAGCTGCATAAGAACTTGGGGAAGAAGAAGCAGCAGCACACTGAGCTTCCCAGTGAATGGCTGTGCAGGAGGGGTGTGTTAGGACAAGTCTGATCATTGGATGAGAGCACACCGAGTTCCCAGCATGGCTGGAGAACTGACCATGGTGTGTTCTCCTGCTTAGTGTGGTCAGTTTTCAATGGTAAAGCAAGGGGACTAGCATGAACACCAGGGATTTTACACAAAGGAAGCAATACAAGGAGAACAGGATACTTTCTCATACAAGTACACGGTACAGCAGGCACATAACAGCAATATGAAGTGTTGGGGTAACAAACGCTTTAAGTTACAAATATGGAATTCGATGTTATCGCAATTTGGCTGCAGAACTAGAAATAGTCTTCAATTTCACTGAATTGTTCCAAATTGGTTTGAAAGGAACTCACTGCAAGCTCACAATCTGTTAATACAAAAGATACTGACATTTTATGGCATCTTTCATGATCACTATACATCAAATTCTATGTTGTTCCACTTTAGAGCATATATGGTAATTTTACTTGTCTGTATGAATTAAAGCGGAGTTCCACCCAAAAGTGGAACTTCCGCTTTAAAACCTCCTCCCCAGCTCTTGATATTGAAACCGAGCTTTTGGGGGGGGGGGGTGCGAATACCCGATTTTGACGGGTACTTCAGTTTCGGTCTCCTTAGGCGATCGGAAGTGGAAGGTCGCCTTCCCCCTCCCTCCCGAAGTCTTCTGGGACACAGGACAGGTCCTAGAAGACTTTGGGACCAATCACGGAGCGCAGCGCCACTCGCGCATGCGCAGTGCTTGCCCAGCCATGAAGCCACTAGCTCTCACGGCCACGTGCCCACACTAGAAACGACGGCGCCTTAATCTGCGATATGTCACTTTATACAGCAACAGAGTACATAAAAAAAAAAAAAAAAAGGTCCTGCTAGATAGATCCTTTCAGGCTGGCCCCTTTTTCACGTATACAGTGCTTTGAAAAAGTATTCATACCCCTTTTGAAATTTTCAACATTTTGTCATGTTACAACCAAAAACTTAAGTGTATTTTATGTGATAGACTAACATAAATAGGCACACAATTGTGAAGTAGAAGGAAAAGGATAAATGATTTTCAAAATGTTTTACAAATATGTGAAAAGTGTGGTGTGTGTTTGTAGAACCCCCTTTCACTGCATTACAGCTGCAAGTCTTTTGGGGGATGTCTCTACCAGCTTTGCACATCTAGAGAGTGTAATTTTTGCCCATTCTTCTTTGCAAAATAGCTCAAGCTGCCCTGTCACATTGGAGGGAGAGTGTCTGTGCACAGCAATTTTCAAGTTTTGCCACAGACTCTCAGTTGGATTTAGGTCTGGACTGTGACTCTGCCATTCTAACACATGAATATGCTTTGATGTAAACAATTCCATTGTAACTCTGGCTGTATGTTTAAAGTAGAACTATGGTCAAAATGAAGAAATCAATATGTTATGCACCTATACAGTCTGTTAAACATGTCACTGATTGTCTTGCGAAAAGCAGTATGGATGTTGATATCTCTACCTTGTCTCCAGCTCTCATGTGCACTTACTTTAGTGAGGTGACAACTTTATTTCCTCTTTTTCGAATTGCCTGTGTTGAACAGAACACATGTTGTCCCCATTTGCGTCTATTTCTCTCTGCAGAAATGTCCTGACATCACTTGCAGCACAGGGAATTCTCAGGCATTTTAATATACTTACAAGTCCCAAGTTGGCTCCGCCAATGATCGGCCCATGGAGCCCCGTCCATTGTCCCACCTTTGCCCGCCCACTGCTCTGTCTATACAGCCAGCTCCTATGTTTGATTTTGTTCTGCCAGTTTACAAATTACCAGAGGAGAGCAGCCAGGGAGAAGCACACAGACTAATAGATAGATCTGTGTGGAAAGTAACCTGCAATGACTTATACTGTCTTACATAGCACACACCCAGCTATTGATTGGCAGATGGGTGTGTGTTATGTAAAATAGACTGAGAATGGTAGAAGTCTGGGGGACTGTGGGAAAGACTAGATACTTCACTGAAAGGAACTGACATCTGAGCTCTGTTCTGCTCTGCTGGACTCCTCCCATCATCACTTGTAGTGTACAGCAAAGAAGAATTGAATGGGGATTACAGACCACAGTTACAGCTACATGGTAGGAATATAATAATTTCAGTTATTATGTTTATTACCATGTGTAACTTTCAGGTATTTATATGAGGATTTACTAAAATATGTATGTTGCCTTTAGTTGTACTTTAAGGTTGTTTTCCTGCTGGAAGGTGAACCTCCGCCCCAGTCTTAAGTCTTTTGCAGACTCGAACAGGTTTTCTTCTAAGATTGCCCTGTATTTGTCTCCATCCATCTTCCCATCAACTCTGATCAGCTTCCTTGTCCCTGCTGAAGAAAAGCATCCCTACAACATGATGCTGCCACCGCCATGTTTCATGGTGGGGATGGTGTGTTCAGGGTGATGTGCAGTGTTAGTTTTCCACCACACATTTTGTTTTGCTTTTAGGCCAAAAAGTTCAGTTTTGGTCCCATTTGACCAGAGCACCTTCTTCCACATGTTTGCTGTGTCCCCCACATGGCTTCTCACAAACTGCTTTCCTTCAACAATGGCTTTCTTCTAGCCACTCTTCCATAAAGGCCAGTTGTCCTGTGGACAGATTCTCCCATCTGAGCTGTGGATCTCTGCAGATCCTACAGAGTTACCATGGTCCTCTTGGCTGCTTCTCTGATTAATGCTTTCCTTGCCCGGCGTGCCAGTTTAGGTGGGCGGCCATGTCTTGGTAGGTTTGCAGTTGTGCCATACTATTTCCATTTTTGGATGATGAATTGAACAATGCTCCATGAGATGTTCAAAGCTAAGCAACTGTGCCTAAACCCGGAGCAGTATTCTAGGAGAATAATATTTTCAAATTGCTGCAGACTGACAAGGGGAAATCGAGGAAATGCTTCTTTCCCTTGTTATTATTTCAGACTGTACATTGAATCCTTTCGACAAGTTAAAATGTGGGAGGCAGCTGTCAGTGTATGTATATATTTATTTATATAAGAGAGAGTACAGCTTCATTAAAGTGGTTGTAAAGGCAGACAATTTTTTATCTTAATGCATTCTATGCATTAAAAACCTGTGTGTAGCAGCCTCCTTAGCACCCCGTAATTACTTACCTGAGCCCCTTCTCTCTGCTGTGATGTCCACGAGTGTCTTTGCTGTCCCAGATACTCCTGATTGGCTGAGACACAACAGTGGCACCATTGGCTCTCAAACAAAATTAGTCAGCCAATCAGGGGAGAGAGGGGTCGGGACTCTATATCTGAATGTATACACAGAGCTGTGACTCAGCTTGGGTGTCCCCATAGCAAGCTGCTGGCTGAGGGGGCACTCACCAGGAGGGAGGGGTCAGGAGAGCAGAAGAGGGACCCGAGAAGAGGAGGATCCGGGCTGCTCTATGCAAATCCATTACACAAAGGAGTTAAAGTGGTTGTAAAGCCGCCCCGCACCCCCACAAAAAAAACCCTGCAAAGCAAAAGCATAATGAGCTAGTATGCAGCGCATACTAGCTCATTATGAAACACTTACCTCGGAACGAAGCTGTTGCAGCGGTCTCGGCACACCGCTGTGACCTGCGACTTCACTCTTCCGGGTCTGTGGCTCCGTCCAATCACAGCGCGTGCTCCAGCGCTGTGATTGGTGGAGCCGCGCTGACGTCACTCCCACGCTTGCGCACGGGAGCCGTCATTTACGGCACGAATACAGAAGAAACGGCACCCTGGGCTACCCTGGGTGCCAATTCTTCAGTGCGCATGTGCCAATGACGTTGGCACATGCAGATAAAGGGGATATCTCCTAAACCATACATGTTTAGGAGATATTTCCTGGACCTACAGGTAAGCCTTATTGTAGGCTTCCCTGTAGTTTAAAGTGGTTGTCATGACTTGACAACCACTTTAAGTATAAGATGTATGAAAAAAAAAAACAAGCCTTTGCAATCACTTTAAGGCTCCATGCGGAGCATTTTTTGTACACAGGCGAGTTTAGGAGAGTTTTGCATTTTTTTTTTTTTCTGCCAGAAAGCTCCAATCAGAAATGCAAACCAGAAGGGTTTTTTTTTCCTGCCTCTAAACGTTGAGCCTAAAATATGCCTGTAATCGTTCTAATATGAATGGGCACATAGGATAACATTGAGCTGTTTCTACACAAAACTCCTCTAGAAGCGGCGATTTTTAAACTCAGTGTGCATGGAGCCTAAGATGTTATACTGTGAAAAGTGAGTATTTTGTTATGCAGGTAACATCATTTTCTAGCAGTTCAGAGATTTCTGCTGGTCTGGATTCAATTAGCTACAGATTGAAGCTGCATTTTTTTTTCTGTTTTTTCTTTTTTATATTTTGTCATTTATGATTTCAATATATCTCTAATCATACACGAGCAGATAAAATATATGTTTCCTTCCATAGTTTTCCCTCCTCCCCATCCCCCACATGCCCATTAAAAAGCCAGATTAAGACCTATTTTCATTACACGCATTATTTTACACCCAGTAAGCCCATTGCTGAGTCTCTGTTCTTCTCTATGCAATGCAGAGAGATCATTGGTGGGAGGAACCGGCAGGGTGCTGTCCATAGCTTCCTGAAAATATCACAACACCCACCTCAGTACTACTCTCACGTGTCCTCATTCCTGATGCAAGCAGTGGTGTGCCTCTTAGGATGATTTATGCAAATATCAAAATACGTTGATGGGTGGATGTCTGTGTGGAGGAGTGGCCGTTCCTAGGCAGACTACATTTGCATGCAGAATGCTCAAGGTTAGACCCATGTTTGATGCTGAGCCTTAGGGTCCTTTCACACTTGGGACTGCAAAGTCGCATGACAAGTCGTTCCCCATGATTTCCAATGAGTACCGTTCATATCTGTACGACTTCAAGTCGTGCCGACTTCAAAGTAGCCCCTGCATTACTTTGATGCAACTTGAGGTCCATAGACTTCAATGTTAAACCCTCAAAGTCGAATGCAAATCGTACCTGAATAATATAGATGCGATTTCTGTACGACTTTGTAATTTGTTTTCATTGTGCCAAAGTTGCAACAAAGTCAGACCAAAGCCATACTGATCCCAAATCGCAGCAAACAATCACGTCAAAATCGCGTCGCACAAGTGTGAAAGGGGCCTTAGTGATTGAAAGACTTGAAACCCAATGAATGAGAGGAGCAGGCCAGGGACAGGTTGAAGTGGATCGGGCTGGCTGATGCTAGATGCTATTCAGCCATGAAATAAGACTCTTATCAGACTCGCTTCTGCTTTTTGATTAACATTGTTTAACACTGTTTCATTGACTGATAATGGATATTATCAACAGTATGTAAAGCTTTTTGTCGCTCTTTGTGAGTTAGTAATATTCTACCACACTGATGTTTCAGAACTGTCAAAAGTGAGTGTTATGCTGCAACAACGTTTGAAAGTCAGTTTCAAATGAGGTGAGGTGCCCTTGCACAGTAGATGACAGCCATGGCCTGATCATGTGACAATCTCATGTCTGAGCTACCCAAAGACTGTTTTTTTTCTTCTAAGCACCTTGAGGGATAGGTTCTTTTCGGGGACTAAGCACAGACACAGATGTCTAAGTGTGGATATATTACTTACTGGGCACTTAAATCCCCCTCCTGCCCAGACCAATTTTAGGCTTTCAGCGCTGTTGAATGACAATTGTGCGGTCGTGCGACGCTGTACCCAAACAAAATTTTTAATTTTTTTTCCCCCACAAATAGAGCTTTCTTTTGGTGATATTTGATCACCTCTGCGGTCTTTATTTTTTGCACTATAAACAAACAAAGAGCAACGATTTTGAAAAAAAGAACAATATTTTTTACTGTATATTGATTGGTTTGCGCAAAAGTTATCACGTCTACAAACTATGGGAATTGATTTATAGCGTTTTTATTATTTTTTTCTTTTTACTAGTAATGGCGGCAATCTGCAATTTTTATCGGGACTGCGATATTGCAGTGGACATGTCGGACATTTTGGACACTTTTTGGGACCAATGACATTTATACAGCGATCAGAAATTTAAATGTCCACTGATAACTGTATAAATGTCATTGGCAGTGAAGGGGTTAATACTAAGGGGGCAGTGAAGGGGTTAACTGTGTACCCTGTATGTGTTCTAACTGAGGGGGCGGGGCTGGCAGGGACATAACAGATCTCACTGATCCCAGTGACAGGGATCAGTAGATCTGTTATGTCCCCTCACACAGAACGGAGAACCGCCGTGTTTACATTGGCTGTTCCCCGTTCTAACAGGCGATTGCGGGTCACGAGCGGACATCGGGTCCTGTGAGTGCATGCCGGGAGCATGCAAAGGGGCGGACATCCATGGACATTCCCCCGGCAATTGATATCTGCGCTGTATCAGTCTTTCGGCTATAGCGCGGATCTCTACTGGTTAAAGTTCTTTTAGCAGAATTTTGGCAGAAAAAAGCCTTAGGGCCTGTTCACACAGGGGCGATCCGACTTCAGGCGCGAATTTGCTAGGCAACTTCAACGCGACTTTGGGCAACTTACAACTTGAAAGCGACTAGGCGACTTTGCTAGGCGAATTTGCCTGTGGCCAATAAGAGAGGGTAATTCACTGGGTAAATACTTTTTTTTTTTTCCTGTTAAGTCGCTTCAATATAGATGAGGATCCGACTTGGAGGTGAATTCCATTGAATTCTATGGGCACAAGTCGGATAGAAGTCGCCTGGAAGTAGTACAGGGACCTTTTTTGAAGTTGGAGCGACTTCAGTAGTGTACACTAAGATGGCTGGCATTCACTTAAATGGGATTTCTTATGTCAGGTGACTTGGGGCGACAAGTCAGATCGCAAGTTGCTGTAGTGTGAACCGGCTCTCAATGTTAAAATATATATGTGCGTTTATGCATTTAAGTGTAAATGTATTCTACTGGCCAGAATATTTATTTATTTGAATACATTTGTGTGCATATGTGTGTAAGGCCCCTTTCACACTTGTACGACGCGATTTCGGATCAGTCCGACTTTGTTGCAACTTTGGCACAATCAAACCATATTACAAAGTCATATAGAGATAGTACAGAAATCACATCTATATTATTCAGGTGCAATTTGCATGCCACTTTGAGGCTTTAACATTGAAGTCTATGGACCTCAAGTTGCATCAAAGTTGGGCAAAAGTAATTGCAGGGACTACTTTGAAGTCGGCGCAACTTGAAAGTTGTACAGATATGAACGGTACTCATTGGAAATAATGGAGAACTACTTCTCATGCTAATTTGCAGTCCCAAATCGCAGAACAAGTCGCACAAGTGTGAAAGGCGCCTTAATGTGCCTTTGGACGTGTTTATGCGTGTGTGTACATTTTTTCTGCTCAAAGCTCCTCTCAGAACACGCCTTTTGTTTATTTTTTTTTGTTTGTTTTTTCTGCTTGTAATCACTCCTCTTCAGATACTCCTGTAAACAACTATGTGTGCATGACCATATAGGCTAACCGAGAGGTGCTTTTACATCATTAAAAAAAAAGGACGGCCTGCATAAGGTGTTTTTTATGCGCTGTGTGCATGAGGCCTTAAATTGTTGTAAAGCTTTTTTTTTTTTTTTTTTTTTTTTATTAAAATAAAAAACTTTGTATACTTGCCTGCTCCCCTGAACCTTCTTGTCTGGGGTTCCCCACTGGTGATCTTGGCTCCTCCTTTTCTGTGTGCGCCTCCTTGGCAAACCGATTGCTGTGGGGGCAGACATGTGGAAGGAATCCTGAGCTGGGCTGTGTGCGTCCATAGACATACACAGTTAAGTGGTTAAATGGTTTGTGGCTTCCCAGTTGTAAAAAAAAAAATTGAGGCTGGATTCACACTGATGCAGTGCCAGAACCACAGCGATTTCCTGTGCGGGGTCCCATACCGCAACAGAATCGCAGGCATTTCACACTGCGCTCTGCCAACTGCTCAATATAAAGTGGTGTTACAGCTTTTTTTTAGTTTAATGTCAGCAGCTACAAAAAGCGTAGCTGCTGACTTTTAATAAACTGACACTCACCTGTCCCACGGTCCAGCGATGCGGCTGCACAAAGCCTCGCTCCTCTCCCCCTCCCCTTCGCGGCACCATCATAGCAACCGTGGGCACCCGGCCGTGACAGCTTGTGGCTTCACTGCCGGGCGCGCATTGCGCAAGCGTGAGCCGCGCTGCTTTCTCCTAGTGGCCAGGCAATCTTCTGGGACCTGTGACGTGTGCTAGAAGACTGCCAGGAGGAAGGGGCCATCAAGGGGGAGGGAAGGAGACTCCTAGGCGACCAGAAGATGGAAGTAGGAAGTGGAACAGGAAGTACCTGTCTAAACCATGTACCCATTCCCCCCCCCCCCAAAAAAAAAAAAAATTACAGGCCAAATGTGTAAAGGGGCGAGGAGTGCTTGAAGCAGAATTTACACTTTTGGGTGGAACTCCGCTATAATGACACCCCCAAATCGGTTCGCAGAACGCAGTGTGAACTGTGGAATCAGATGGAATCCAATTGCATAGGTGTTAACACCCATGGCATCTGATTCCAGTTCAGACAAAAAAAAAGGGTTCTGCTCCATTTTGGTGGGAATGCAATGCGATTTCAGCCATACAAACTGTATGGCTGAATTTGCACTGCACAGACATCGCATGTGATGTGCACAGGAATGAGGTGCTAACCACATGCAATGTCTGCAATTGCATCAGTGTATACCCATGTTTTAAAAAAATACATTCTACTTTAAGTTGTTACTTTTATTTTATAGATCAGTTTCTCCAGGAACTCCTTTTGGCTTTCCTCACCCAATATCCATAATGTAGCTAAATTGTTCACAAAAAGTTGTGATTTCACGTTACTGATTAATCTGTGGTTTGTGTTCATATTTGTTTGCTTGTTGGCTTTGATCTGTCTAAGGCTCCATGCACACTGGACACTCTCTAGGATTTTAGTGGCAGGAGAGAGGCTGCTTAGAAAACTTTTTGTAAGCAGTGTTTATCGGTGTTTTTGAACGCTTTTTTTTTTTTTAACTACATTAGCTTCCATTGACTGCAAAAAATGGCAGACGCCAATAAACGGCCGTTTATGAGCATTTATCAGCATCCAGCGTTTTTTGTGGTCAGAAGAACGACTCTTGAACGCCATTTCAGGGCGTTCAGATAACAGCCCAAAAACACCACTGCTGTTAAACGACAATAAACGTCCATGTGTGCATGGACACATAGGATGACATAAAGGGGCGTTTTTGGGCTGTTAAAAATAACACCCAAACGACCATATACGGTCGTTTATCAGCTTCAGTGTGCATGGATCCTTAAGTTGTTGGGAATGCATTCGCCTCTACATGGCCCATGAGCAAATATCTTTTTTGTGGTAGCAAGCAATAAAGCCCAATTCCAAATTTGTATTACTGGATCTGTAAAACAGTAGTTTGAAATGTGTTTAAAAATGTTTGCTTTTTCGATATGGTTAGTCTTTTGAGTTTTTAATGTGCTTTGATTGAATTTGATAGCACTGTTATTAGCATTAATAGCTCCATGATTAGCACTTTAGCCTTGTAGAGCTTAAAGGGTAAGTGCACTTATCCTTTCTTTCCTCCTTTCCTGACTTCTACTACCCCTCCCCACACTAGATGCATAAATGCCTGTGCAGTAGGTCCCCATAGGCCTTTTATGGGTTATGTTCCAAGCCTGGAGATGCTCAGGACGCTGTCCCGTAGAAGTCATTAGAAAGCTAAGATTTTTTTTGAAGATACTTATCAACAGCCCCCTCTTTAGAATATATGTGCCTTGACTACTTTGACTACTATCATGCTGTGTTTATGGTGATTTGCTCACATTGGGTCTGGATGGTTCCTCATTGAGAAATTGATCCTTTTATTTTAAGATTGTGTACAGGATCATTGGCTGTTTACTGACTGTACCTGAATTTCCCACCTGAGAGGTACTGGCTTCACCTTGGCTTATTCATTTGCACCTCTATAGACAACATACACATGCTATGGATTTCAGTCTACCCTACTGGCTGATATTACTCTATTAAAAATTAGGAGCGCATTCCAGTGTACTGATTCTATCACATGCTCCTGAACAATTCCCAAAACGCGTTGAGTCCACATGTGAACTGTAATTGAAATCTTTGCATGTTGGGAACCCCTATGTGGAGAGTTATTTTTAATGTTGTGTATTAGATTTTTAATGGTATACAAAAAAGTTGTTTTTAAGGTACTCACTTTCTTTTCTATATGTCTACACAAAGCCCTTGACTACATATTCAGTTAATAGTTGTACAGGACTTGATGGGATGTGAACATAAAGCACACACAGCCTGGGTTTTTCTCCCACTATAGTCATTAGGAAGCTACTGTGGAAGCATGACCAGTGTGCAGAATTCCAAGATGGGGTGCAAACAAATGACATGGGCACAGCCACTAGTTCAAGGTCAAAATGTTTCTAAGGGACGGGTGAGGATACTTCCTTTCTGTAAATGCTAGATTCTTGGTTGTCACTCATCTAATGGTTTCTATACCTGGTCACTAACTTGAAACAAGCTTACAGGTCTGAAAAAGTCTAAACTTATGGTTAGCATACTTATCTGACAAGGACCCAGAAACAATAGTCAAGCAACAAGCATTTTCTGTATGAAAGGTCTATAGTGACAGCTTTCAAATTTGACATGTAGGTTTTGGTTAAAAGTGCATGGGTTTGTAGGCAGGTTGCACACTGTTCACCGCGCATCTTTATGCCCTTTGCTCTGTACACAGTACACCCCTGAACTCTGCACTCTGTACGTAGCGCACTCCTGAACCCTGTATGTAGCACACTCCTGAACCCTGCACTCTGTACGTAACGCACTCCTGAACCTTGCATTCTGTACATAGTGCTGAATACAGGTCGACCAATGTGAGTTTTTCTTTGGCCGATGCCGATATTTAGAAATCGGGGCGGCCGATGGCCGATATATGGTGTCGATTTTTTTTGGACCGATATGTTAGACCGATTTTTTTTTTTCTTTTTTTTTTTTTTTTTCCCCCTTCATCTCATAAAATCTAACACATAAGTTTTAGAAGTTGTATAGAAAATTGCTTAAATTAAACACAACACACCTCCAATCAGTGCACTTGTATGTATAATTTAGTTTTAAAAAAACTATGTATCTTAAATATTAAATACACAAAAACAGGTAATCAGAACTTGTGGACGAAAAATGGGCTAACATTACTGTTTAGTTTTTTCTTTAAATTCATTAAAGTGTATTTTTTTTTTTTAAAAATGCGTTTGAAAGACCGCTGCGCAAACACCGTGTGACATAAAATATTACAACAACCGCCATTTTATTCTCTAGGGTCTCTGCTAAATATATATATATATATATAAAATGGTTGTGGGTTCGAAGTGATTTTCTAGCAAATACAGATTTTTACTTGTAAGCAACAAATGTCAGAAACACCAGAGTTCATTCCTTTGATAAGTAGAAACATTGGATCTCTTTGCTTTTTATCAGCCATGTTCTCAGACTTGGCAGGCTGCCCGGATTTTTGTCTTTCTTGTTCTAATAGGAGTAGGGCCGAAACAACTAATCGATTAATTGACAACTAATCGACTATTAAAATAGTTGTCAACTATTTTCCTAATCGATTAATCGACCGGCCAATTAGTTGGCCTGCGTACAGAATGCATTATTTGTTTACATATCAGGAAATACAGCTCAGTACACTGTCCATAAATGTCAGTAAGTGCCTGAGAACTTGTGAATGTGTGAGGAGCAATGCCTCATGGGGCATGTAGTCCTGGGCAGGAAGTGAGTGGTTCCAAAGGTAGAAGTTTTTTTTACCTTGCTATAGGGGCCCTCTATACTATACTTTACAGCTTGATATTGGGGCACTCTGAAGGCAGGAGGAGCCAGAAGTGTTGATGGGGGACCCCAGAAGAGGGGAATCAGGGCTGCTCTGTGCCAAACCTTTACACAGAGCAGGTAAGTATAGCATGTTTGTTATTTTAAAAAAATTACAAGGAAGATCAGCATCTGAACCCAGAGAAGGTGGAGGCTGATAGACTGGAGGTAATAGAAGGCTTTACAATTACATTTATTGTAAACTTTTACCAGTATTGTGCATTTATATCTAAAATAATCATATCCATGAAAAAAAAAAGTCTCAGCTTTTAGCACTACTTTAACATAAAAGATTTCCATCTCCCTTCCACCCTTCATATAACTTCATGTCTGACTCCTAGGTAAAATACCCGTATATCCTACTTCTGGGTGTATTTATTATTATATATGCTTCTGTCTGTTATTCTCAGAGTGGATTAGAGATTTTGCTCCCTAACCATATAGTTGGTTATTTATATTTACTACTGCATAGAAATATTTAAGAATAAATTGCCTTTTTTTTACTTTTAAACTTTAAATATTGACTAAATTATGCACCACATTTATTTGTAAGGTTATTATCCGATTAATCAAAATAATAATCGACCAACTAATCGATTATGAACATAATCGTTACTTGCAGCCCTAAGTAGGAGTGACTCAAGTTGCTCCAACTTAGAAAATGTTCCTGTGGGGCGACTTACATTGACTTCTATTACAGAAGTCGTTTGCAAGTCGTGCTGCAGTCGCGCTGTGCGGGGTCATGCTGAGTCACCCCGCAAGGGCGGATCGCCCCTGTGTGAACCGGTCTTAACCACTTGCCGACCGCCGATCGGCATCTGACGGCGACAAAGTGGTTCGTTATCGCAAAACGCCGTCATACGACGGCGGCTGCGATAACGCGCACTGTGAGCGCGCGCGCGCCGCCGGAGGCGCGCCCGCGCGCTCACTGTGTTCGGGGAGGGCCAGGGAGCGGGTGCGGCGGCTTCGATTGCCGCCGGCTACCCGCGATGGCCCCCCCGGAGCGAATGAGCGGAGGTCCGTGTATGTAAACACGGACCTCCGCTCTGTGTGAGGGGGAAGGGATGTGATCACAGCCTTCCAGTACGTGAAGGCTGTGATCGCTTCCCTTCCCCAGATAGGCAGTCCCCCTTACAGTTAGAACACGCCCAGGGAACATAGTTAACCCTTAGCGCGCCCCCTGCAGGTTAACCCCTTCACTGCCAATGGCATT
>BLSH010485087.1:959339-982611 GCA_018402905.1 Glandirana rugosa | reverse complement strand
AGCCCCCCCCCCCCCCCCCCCGTCAGGTTTTAAGGAAACAAGTTTTAAAGTAAAACCTGTGCTAAAAGATATATGGAGGCTGCTGTTTTTCATTTTGAAGCAGTTAATTGCTTGAATGTCCCTGCCATTAGTAGTTTTTGGGTCACTGACTACTTCCTTACACCTATAATTGTCTTGATGAGCACTTTAAGCCCTGGTTCACACATGTGCGCTCTGCAATATCGCATATGATTCGTACCACACTGCAGTGCAAATCATATGCGATGTCCGTGCGATGCAATTTCAGCCATACAGATTTTATGGCTGATATTGCATCGCATTCGGACCAAACTCGCACAGGACCCTATTTTTTTGGTTTGCACTAGAATCGTATCGCATGGGTGTTCATACCCATGCGATCCAATTCCTGTGTGAGTTTGTAGTTTGCACTGCGATATGCGAGCTGAAAAGGGAGTGTCGTTAATGTATTGACACTTCCCTTCAGTTCGCATAGGTCTGTGTGAACTCTCATGCAAGTCGGGTGCGATGCGGGAACCGCAGTGGATTAGCGGGGTTCCCGCATTGCACCTATGTGAACTAGGGCTAAATCTTCTGAAGCAATTGGCACAGTATGAGAACCAGGCAGCTAACATTTTTACAAGAAAAGGTCAGCTGTAGCAACCTACTTATAGGTTTGCAATGAGAGATGATAATTCAGTAATAATTCCATTTTTTGTAGTATGCTAAGGACTTGGGTTTCTTGATTCTGTGGTATGCTTTACTTGTTAGAACATTTTGTACATGCTTCAGTATAACACATGTATAGGGTAAGTAGAAGATGCAATGCAGATGGATGCTGAATTTCGTTCTTTCGGGATTAAAAAAAAAAAAAAATTATAATAATAATATCGCACCATTACCTTCACCGTTTCAAGCCAGTGGGGTTGATTTACTAAGGGAATAAAAAGTATTCACTCAGCAAATAAAATATTCCCCAAGCATAGTAAAATGAAGCTGTTCACTTCAATCAACCAATCATGTCCTAGCAAAAATTAAATTTTTTTAAAAATTACACGATTGGATATTCTGAGTAATCACAACCAAAGTAAATAGCCTCTTTAGTCAATCAACCTCACAGTGTTAAGCTGGCTGAACATGGATTGAAATTTGGCTGGTTCAGCATGGACTGGCCGAATTTCGATCCGTGTATGGGATGGCTGGTTTTACACGACTTGATCCATCGATCGACTCGTGTACAGCTAGCCTGTCTGTCTGTTTTCCTGAATGATCAATGCCGCCTATAGCCGGCAACACTGATCATTGTATTCTGGCAGCAGGGAAGGCTCCCCTCTGTCAGAATACAGTACCAAAGTGGGAGGATTCTATTTTCTACTGCAAATGTGTGGATGGGGGAATTGGATCACTTTTTTGTTTTTTATTCATTCATTCAACCCGCTGGTTGGACAAAAATTGATTTAATGTATGGGCTGTCTTAGAATGAAGTGACATTTTCCAGAACTCTAATGAATGGGGAACTACAGTGGCATTGTGTAGCTCTAGAGAAAGTGTCTATTATTTAGGATCAAATTGTTTATAGAGAGGAATTTCCTCAAGAAAATTCTTGGGTCTGTCCTGTTTGCATCTGTAAGTGTTTATAATTAATGTATATAGAGTTCTAGAGTGTGAGCTCTAACGAGCAGGGCCCTCTGATTCCTCCTGTATTGATTTGTATTGTACTGAATTGTATTGTAATTTTACTGTCTGCCCCCATGTTGTAAAGCGCTGTGCAAACTGTTGGCACTATATAAATCCTATATAATAATAATAGAGTTGTACCAATACTGGATTTCTATCGGTGAGTGCAAGTACCAATAGTTTCCGTCAAATACTCGCCGATACCTTTGCGGTGCAATGTGAGCCCATACAAAATGAATGGGCTCAAATCGCAAAGAATCAAGAATGCAGTGCCAATCCTGTCCGAGTTGCTTGCTGTTTCCCACGCTGCTCCTGTGTCAACCCAGGCTGGAATCACTATGACAAGCCTTGGTTCACACAGGAGCGGTGCGGGAAACTGCATGAAATTCGACAGCAATCGCACCGCATTCCTATTCAAATTGCATGCGATTCTTTGCAGTGTGATTTTAGTCCATTAATTTTGTATGCTCTCAAATCTCACTGCATTTTGCGTTGTTTGCATAACTTTGCATTATTCCTGGTGGATTGCTTTCTATTTCCGTAGCTTAACCAAGAGGAGTGAACTTTCAGTGTTCTTTTTTTTTTGTTTGTTTTTTTTTCGCTTGAGGCAGATTGTACATAGAAAGGGATATCAAGCAACCAAAGAAGCCTTGGGGATAATGAGCAGAGTTAATGTCCATTTAAGCTTCAGTATTTAATGATTGGCTTCTACAGAGAGGTTTCACGGAGCATCATGTTACAGTGTTAGCCATAACATACTTAACCATTCACTGCAGATGTTCACTTTCAAAAATGCAAAAATGGATGAATCCACTCTGCATGATTTAGGAAATCATGCACAGTAGATCCATCTTTGCAAATGACCATTTTGCAAATTGAAATATGTCAGGCAGTTTTCTACTGTCTTTAGGTTAGTTGGTAGCTTGCAGGATGCCTTCTTTACAAACCCATTGAAAGCCCTCAATGATCCAGGGTATTTGAGCAGAGCTCAGTGAAATGGTGAGAGCCCAAGGTTTGGAAAACTGGGCATAACCAGTGTCCAGGTATAACCTTTGGGCTGAGGAGCTTTTGGAGGGTCTACTTTTGCATCTTCTTTTGTTTTTTTTTAATTCACATTCCGATCAGAGCCTCTTTGCCATGACATTTTAAAAAATGTGGAATGTTTTGCTACTTTACAATTGAAACGGATCATTTTAACAGGTGTTTTTTTTTTTTTTTTTTTTCCAGCGAGCTCAGGCTGCCTTGCATGCTGTGAATGCCGTCCAATCTGGGGGTCTGACACTCGCAGGTGGCCCTACTGGTGAAGGCTTGATGTTGTCTGGACAGAGTCCTGTCCTCAGAATAATTGTGGAAAACCTGTTTTACCCAGTCACTCTGGAAGTTCTTCATCAGGTATGCAGTAATTGAGGAAAAATGAAAATAGTTTTATGAAGATAAAATTTGCTATGTTCCGTGAAATAATTGCAAATATAAGGCTATTCATAGACAAGTGGATACCACTCTCGAATGACTAGCAGTATTAGATCTTTCATCATTGCTCAGGTAGCTTGAGCCCTTCATGATTTTGCTCTCCTCCTGGGGTGGCTTGAAAAAAATAATACTTAACTGCTTAATGGATCTTTTTTTTTTTTTTTTTTTTTTAGATCCATCATTCAATTGTTTTTTTATTTTTTCTTACAGTACTGTGCCCTATAGGGGGCAATATAGGACAAAGTACATGGTGGGCAGGTTGAACCTCATTGCTAGGGTTAGAAAGTACCTATCAACATAGGACAAATACTATGTGTATGTACAGAAGGTCGGCACTCCAAAACTCGAATACAGTACATTTATTGATGTGTGCAGAGATAATACATGAACAGCAGATGCGTTTCGGCGGGACAATACTATGTGTACTTTGTCCCATAGGGGGCAGGATTGAAAAAAAAAACGGATCTTTTTTGATGGAGAAAAAGAAAATAAATTAGCTGCAGGGATTTTCTAGCATGTTGCAGAATTCAGGGCGATAACCAGCGTTGCAGGTGCTTGTTTTCAAGCCATTCTCAAATCAATTGATATCTGCAAGTCTCTTTGTATGTGCACAGCCTAAGTTTGAACTCTGTCATTTCCTGGAAAATCAGAATTGGAGAAGTATAGTTAGTTATTTCAAGACTACTTTTATTCTTGGATTCCTCTAAATTTTTGATAGTTGGCAGTGGAAGGGATGGTTTGTAGTGATCCTTTAAATGGTAACTCCACTTTCATGGGGGAAAAAAATTGGTAAATGAAAAAAAATAGTATAGCATATACAATTGCTACACAAGTCATATTGTAATTTAATTTTATTAAAATGACCTTTCCTTTTCAGCTCTGCAATTGTAAAATGTAATGCAATATGGCTACCAGGAGTCTTTCTGTACACAGATGGTATACAGAATGCCCCTGAAAATGTCATTTCCTGCTTGAGTGATTAGCTTACTGATTTTCTCAGAAGTCTGCTCTAGGATACAGTCAGATTATTGGCATCCCTGCAACAAAAATGTCCTTTTTGGTGGGATGCTCCCAAAGGGAAATCTCATCTCAAGGGATGCAGGCTTTGCCAGTATTATCCTCATTAGAGCCTTGCAGGTGCAGCAGCTGCTTGATAATGATAAAGTCACTCCCATGCTGATTCACTCTACGCATGGACACAGACAAACAAACAGCTATTTTTTCAGAATAACAAATGGTATGAATCTGCAACAAAGTTTGTTAAAATCACTGCAATGTACATTGATCACCCAGAGGGGAATGTTTTTTTCTCAACAAAAGTGGAGTTACTTAGGCCTCATGCACCCTGGACATTTTTACAGCGGTTGTTTTTGGATTCAGGCATTTTTTCCTGCAGCCAGCATGTTCTCCTATGTGCCCATGCGCACATAGGCTTTTATCAGCGTTTTATCCAGCGTTTTCTGGCTGGAAAAAACCCAGAAATAGTGGGTTTGAAGAGGAGTTTTTCAGCTGTAAAAACGCTCTAACTTTGAAAAAAGCTGAAAAATTAAGCTATTCTGTGTTTATTAACGTTTCTGAGCCCTAGGGTTTTGTGGGAGTATAGTTTTGCTAAAAAACGCAAACGCTAAAAATCGTTGAAAAACTCTAAACTCATTCTACAGCTAATGCTACTAGCTTTTTTTTATAATGTCCAGTGTGTGCATGAGGCATTAATATAAAAAGTAAAGGAAAGTTTGGGGTCTAATAAATTGACTTCTGTAATTGTCCTCCAATCCAACCTTTTTTAGGACTTGTGTCAGTTGGCTTTGATAGGCAATTTCAGCCTAATATTGATATCAGTTTGAGATTATGATTCATTGCATGTGCAGTTGACCTGCTTTTGAACTGCAATTAGCTGTTTTTGCATTTCTATAAACTTGAGAGAGAGAGAGAAGCATTTCTGAAGCTAGTCAACACTGACCCTAACAGAGCTGTTCTTGTAACTGTCTGCACTTGCATATGGGTATTGTGTATCCTAGGGGGCATCCTATTTTACTCTTTGCTGGGCGACCATTCTAACCGATCATTTAGGGGATCCAAAACTGGTTGTACAAAATGCTTGTGTGGTATCCCATCAGCAGTAGCAGAATTACTGTCAGATCATAAACAATACATTTTAGATACTGTAAATATATTAGGTTAGATTTCTTAAGATTTCTTAAGCAATACATAGTATTGGTGACTTACGGGTCATTATGATATATACTTTCCTCCATGAACTGGCTCAATGTATCTGACTGAACAAGCAGGTTTTCTCTTTCATTCATTGATGGACACAGCAGCTCCATATTGACCTTAGGGTTATATTGCCACCATCAGGAGTAGGACTAGGCAGAACAACAAATATTAAAAGAACAAGCACAGCCCCACCCAGGGGCAGTCCTCACTGGTAGTAACCCTCCACCCTGCAAAAGATAGCTCAGTTTTTTCTGCCTAGTCTAGGAGTAAGGACCTGGCTCCCTACTGGGACCTGTGGTTCCTCTTTTTATTGTTTTACCTTTTTTCCTTTCCTCAACATGAAGTTTGCAATCAAGTCCTGAGCTGGGTGACAGGCTGGATAATATAGATCCTGGTAGTCTCCCCAGCCCAGCCATCGAACACGCGCAGACCTTAGCTCCGCACTGGGTCGGTCGTGACAAGCCCCTGTCCGGGTGGGGCGGCCGGCGGGTTGAACGTCCCGCCGGTACACATATGACCGGACACCCTAGGTCCGAGTCACAGTGCTACCATGGCCAACAGCCCCTTCACTCTGGGCGGGTGGCAAATCTGTCTCGGGTGGGCTACCCGCAACCTGGCGGGATGGGTAAGTAGTGCCCCCCCCGCTGGGGTGCGGGTGGAGCAGGCGTGTACCCCCTGGTGTGGTCGGTCGGGTGGGTCCGCATCATCTGCTGTGCTGTGATTCCGCTGCCTGTGTCCAGTCCCCCCTGGGGCTCTCTGTCCCCTTGTGGCTGGGTGCATGGTGCCGTTTTTCTCCCCCCTCCTCCCTCGTGCTCCTGGCCACTTCCGCCATTACTGTGGGGCCAGCTCCGGCCGCCATTTTGCGGTAGCCACGGCGGCCATTTTGCGGTGGTCCAGCCGGCTTATATGGCCTGTTTGTGCGGTGTGATCGGCGGCCATTTTCTTGGATATCACTACTGAGGAGGACTAGGGGCCTCCAGCGTGTGTAGGGGAGGGGCTTCTCCGGGAATTTGGGTCTGGGGCCAACTTCCTCATGGAACAGGGACACAGCAGCAGCAGCAAGGCAGCAACAGACACAGCTCTCCCTGATCGTGGGGGCAGCAGGTGGTAAGTCCTCCTGGGGATTTCCTCTCCTTCCTGACCGGCTGCAGCTCGCTGGGGGGTGCCCTTTTCTCCCTGGTACCTAGGCCCTCTGTCCCAGGTGGTGTCTGGTCAGGGTGGGCTGAGACATGGCATCTGATGCAGGTGTCCCTTCACCAGATCCCCCCACGGTGGCAGCCAGCGCCTCTGCGGCTACGGTTCCCCTTGCCGCTCTGTTGGCGGCCCTGGAGTTCTTAATCTCTCAGGTAAAGGTGGCGTGCTGGCGTAAGGCGAGTAAGAAGCGGCTCCTCCTTCCTTGGGGGAGGACTCCGACCCTGAAAGTGGCTGCACCATGATCGCGGGGACCCCCCTTGAGCTGTCGGATGGCGAGGTCCCGGATTCCTCGGTTAGCGAGGAGGACTCTTCAGCGACGGTTGCCACACACGAGAAGGCGCTGGTGTGCGCCCTTATTACCGTGGTACGCGATACTCTGAATCTGGAAGATACAGCTGTTGCATCACAAGAGGTGGCTGTTCCTTTCGGGTTTCACAAGCCAGCCCGAGCAGCCAAGTTTTTCCCTTACTTGCCTTATTTCGTTAATTAATTTATTTACAGGGAATGGGAAAGGCCTCAGAGTTCATTCCCTGTACCGGGACGGTTTTCGGTGCGCTATCCATTCGAGGACAGTCTACTGAAAAAATTGGCATCGTCAGCACCCCCCCCCCCCCCGTGTCACGGTTGAATATGGCGACCACGATTCCGGTGGAGGGCACGCCGTCCTTCAAGGACCCGGCTGATAGAAGGGCCGAGGCGGTTACCCGTTCTATGTTCATTCTGGCAGGCTCGGTTCTTCGAACAGTGTTGGCCACTGCTTTGTTGTCTCAAACGCTTATGGAATGGGCGAAGCTACTGCACCGCAAATTGAGTAACGAGCAGGCCCCTCCGGCCTGCGTGGAGCTGGCTGACCAGCTCGTTCAGGGGCCCAAGTATGTATGTGACTCGGCTTTGGATACAGCTCCCTTGCTTTCCAAACTGTCCACATCCAACTGTGACACATCCGTGGTTATCCGACGTTTACTCTGGCTTAAATGTTGGTCAGCGAACCAAACATCTAAGAAGGCCCTGGCGAACTTATCCTTCCAGTGTGGGCGACTCTTTGGAACTACTCTAGATGAGATTATCAAGGATCTCACCGGTGGGAAGAGCACCTTCCTTCCAGATACCAAGAGGGGCAAGGAGCCCCGCCACAGGCAGGGTCCCTCCTTTTCTGCCCATAAAAGGCTTTTTTGTCTGCCCCTTTGGGGCAAGGGTCCCCAGCCCGCAAAAGCTCCCGGGGGGGGGCCCAAGCGTCCTTGGCAGCGCAAGCGCGACAAGCCCGAGGACAAGTCCTCCTCTGCATGAAGGGTTGCCCCCACCCGTCTCTCGGGTGGGGGGGTGCCTTCGTTGGTTTGCGGACCGGTGGATTTCCCGAATATCCGACCACTTGGTACACAAATTAATTTTGTCAGGGTACAAAATAGAATTTCATTCCCGCCATCTGGACAGGTTCTTTGCCTCAAATCCGCGTCTCACACCAGGCCGGCTGCAGGCCTTGCTGGGGGCGGTGCAGGACATACTTTCCCAGGGCTTCATTGTTTCGGTCTCGGGTTCGGAAAGGTTTTGGGGTTTTTATTCCAACCTGTTCATGGTCCCAAAAAAGGATGGGTTCCGGCCGATCCTGGACCTCAAAGCCCTCAATTGTTTTGTGTACGTACGAAAGTTCAGGATGGAGTCCATCCGCTGTGTGGCGGCGCTTCATCTGGACGATTTCTTGGCTTCCCTCGATATCAAGGATATGTACTTACATGTCCCCAACGTTTCTTGCACTTTGCGGTCGGGAAGGCCCACTACCAGTTTGTGGGCCTAGCATCTGCACCTCGGGTTTTTACCAAGCTACTGGCCCTGGTTCTGGCTCTGTTGAGGCAGAGGAGCATTGCGGTGGTGGGGTACCTGGACGACCTCCTCTTGTGAGCGGAGTCTGCTTCAGCACTGAGGGAAAATGTGGCGATCACCATGCAAACTCTGCAGGAGTTCGACTGATTACTAAATCTCCCAAAATCGGTGCTGATCCCGTCCCACCGACTGGAATACTTAGGGTTGATTCTCGATTCCGCCTAAGGCGAAAGTTTTCCTTACACCGACCAAGCTCCAGACACTTCAGTCAGCGGTTCGCTCACTACTATCCCAGAAGTGGTCGTCCCTCCGCTATTGCATGAGGGTTCTGGGTCTCCTGGTATCCACCTTCAAGACGGCCCCGTGCCCCCAGTGTCACACCTGTGCTCTGTAGAGGGAGATCCTCTCGAAGCGGGACAAATCCCCATCAGCCAAGGATTGGACGATCCGTGTGGACCGTCGGACCAGAGCCTCGCTGCTATGGTGGCTCCGAGCGCCAGCCCTTCGACTCGGGAGGTCGTTTCTCCCTCTTCACTGGACAGTGATCACGACAGACGCTAGCCTGACCGCCTTGGGGGGAGTTCTGGGATTGCTGTTGGCCCAGGGCTGCTGGTCATCGGAGGAATCTCTTCTCCCAATCAATGTCGTGGAGCTTTGTGTGATCAGAATTTGCCTCTCCTAGTGGACAGGGTGGTTACACGGGCACCCTGTCAGGATTCAATCGGACAATGCCACAGCCGTGGTGTGCCTAAATCATCAAGGAGGGACGAGAAGTTTGGCGGCGACGGAAGTGTCCCACATCCTGCGGTGGTCCGAACTTCACGTGCCGCCGTCTCCACCCTTCACATTTCGGGCATAGAAAATTGGCAAGCAGACTACCTCAGACGCTGGATCATGGAGAGTGGTCTCTACACCCGGAAAGCTTCCAACAGATTTGTCTGTGATGGGGCACGCCAGATGTGGATCTGCTGGCGTCTCGCATCAATCGGAAGGTGCAGACTTTCGTGAGTAGAGAGATCCTTTGGCGGACGCGGCGGATGCTCTGGTGGCGCCACGGGCTCGGTATCGGCTCATTTATGCATTTCCCCCTTTCAAGCTTCTCCCGCGTCTATTGCGCAGAATAGAGGCAGAGGGGATACCAGTCGTTCTCATCGCCCCAGACTGGCCGAGGCGTCCCTGGTGCGGCGAAGTGGTTCGAATGGTAGTAGACACCCCCTGGCTACTCCCGCTACACAAGGACCTACTGTCCCAGGGGCCCATATTGCATCCTGCTTTACCCTTTCTGGCTTTAATGGCCTGGCTATTGAATGCCAGGTGTTGAGAGACAGGGGTGTATCGGCTTCGGTGATACCTACTATGCTTAAAGCACACAAGGCCACTTCCCGAAAGATATACCACCGCACCTTCTTGGTTTCTAGGGTTCTGGCGTTCCTGCAGAGTGGGCTTGATCAGAAGTTGGCGTTGAGCACGATCAAAGGTCAGATCTCTGCTCTGGCGATCTTTTTTCATCGTCCATTAGCTACTCATTCCTTGATTCGTACCTTTGTCCATGGGTTTCGGCATGTCGCTTCCTAGGTACGTTCGCCTTTGGCGCCATGGGACCTTAACCTGGTCCTTTCGGTGTTTCAGAAGTCGCCTTTTGAGAATATGAGGGAAATCCTGTTGCTTGCGCTCTCACAAAAGGTGGCCTTTTTGGTGGCCATCATGTACGCCCCGTCGGATGTCGGAGTTGGCGGCTTTGTCTTGTAGGTCTCCTTATTTGGTCTTACACAGGGATAAGGCGGTCCTGCGCCCGCCACCTTCCTTTCTTCCGAAGGTGGTGTCGTCTTTTCATATCAATGAGGACATTGTCCTCCCTTCCTTGTGCCCACGACCATCTCATCCTAAGGGGGTTGCCCTGCATTCGTTGGATGTTGTTCGGGCCCTTCAGGTGTACCTGGCGGTCACGGCCTCCTTTCAGAGGTCGGATTTGCTGTTTGTTGTGGTGGATGGTCCGCGCAAGGGCCTGGCGGCTTCATTGGCTACTATATCTCGTTGGATTAGACAAACTGTAATGCGAGCCTATGCTGTTAGAGGTCTAGGACCCCCTTTTTCGGTCACGGCTCACTCTACCAGGACGATTAGCACTTCCTGGGCTTTCTGACATCAAGCGTCTGTTTCTCAGGTGGGCAAGGCGGCTACCTGGTCGTCTGTGCACACTTTCTCAACATTTTACAAAGTTGACGTTTTGGCATCCTCGGATGCAGCCTTTGGCCACAAAGTTTTGCAAATGGCTGTCTGAGGTGTATCTCTGGATCCCCACAGGGGGTTCTGTTGGGTGGAGGTTTTTGTTTTTCTTCATGAACTTGTTTCTTCTAACCCACCCCTCGTTTTGACACTGCTTTGGGAAGTCCCTAAGGTCAAGATGGAGCTGCTGTGTCCGTCAGTGCACGAAAGAGAGAACGGGATTTTTTTTCTACTTACCGTAAAATCCTCATTGACGGACACAGCACCCGCCCCTCCTGTTTGTATGTTTGTACTGCTTGTTACGAACTGAGCTATCTGTTGCAAGATGGAGGGTTACTACCAGTGAGGACTGCCCCTGAGTGGGGCTGTGCTTGTTCTTTTAATATTTGTTGTTCTGCCTAGTCCTACTCCTGAAGGTGGCGATATAACCCTAAGTTGAAGATGGAGCTGCTGTGTCCGTCAACAAACTCAGAGAAAGGGATTTTACGGTAAGTAGAAAAAAATCCTGTTATTCAGTATTAGGTTATTTTTAGAAATGCGCCAAAAATGGTGTTTTCACCATTTTGCCAATTCGAGAAAAAGGTGCCAATAATGGCACCGAAAACGCACACGGTTTTGCTGCAATTTTACCACGATTTTACTGTGCGTATGTGTCTTCTATAGGCCATGTGACTCAAAAACCACATCAAAAACGTAACATGGGTGCGTTAATGATGACTTCTTGCTGTGTTTTCAATGCATTTCAACAGGGAGGTGTGTTTTTTGGTGTGCTTTTCTTTTTTTTACTGACCAAAAATGCAGCAAGCAAGATTTTTAACACCACAATGGAAGCGCAATGGACCAGTGTGAAGACATACATAGAATTTAAAGGGACGCATTTTTCTTTTGTTGTGCTAAAGGTGTCGATAATGGCCAACAATAAATTCATGATATTAATTAAAAAGTAGAATAAAATACAATTCTCTAATATATATATATATTTTTTTTAATAACTGTCATTTTGGTTTCGGCCAAGTGCATCCTGAACTTTGGCTTTCGGCACCAAAATTTCCATTCAGTGCACCTCTAATTACACTGAGCAAAATTTATAAATGCAACACTTTTTTGTGTTTGCCCCTATTTATCATGAGCTGAACGCAAAGATCTACAACTTTTTCTATGTACACAAAAGGCCTATTTCCCTCAAATATTGTTCACAAATCTGTCTAAATCTGTATTAGTGAGCACTTCTCCTTTGCCGAGATAATCCATCCACCTCACAGGTGTGGCATATCAAGATGCTGATTAGACAGCATGATTATTGCACAGGTGTGCCTTAGGCTGACCACAATAAAAGGCGACTCTAAAATGTGCAGTTTTATCACACAGCACAATGCCACAGATGTCGCAAGTGGCATGCTGACTGCAGGAATGTCCACCAGAGCTGTTGCCCTTGAATTGAATCTTCATTTCTCTACCATAAGCCGTCTCCAAAGGCGTTTCAGAGAATATGGCAGTACATCCAACTGGCCTCACAACCGTAGACCATGTGTAACCACACCAGCCCAGGATCTCCACATCCAGCATCTTCACCTCCAAGATCATCTGAGACCAGTCACCCGGACAGCTGCTGCAACAATCTGTTTCCATAATCAAAGAATTTCTGCACAAACTGTCAGAAACTGTCTCAGGGAAGCTCATCTGCTTGCTCGTTGCCCTCATCTGGGTCTCAACTTGACTGCAGTTCGTCGTCGTAACCGACTTGAATGGGCAAATGCTCACATTCAATGACGTCTGGCACTTTGGAGAGATGTTCTCTTCACGGATATGGATGAATCCCGGTTTTCACTGTAAAGGGCAGATGGCAGACAGCATGTATGGTGTTGTGTGAGCTTGCTGATGTCAACGTTGTGGATCAAGTGGCCCATGGTGGCGGTGGGGTTATGGTGTGGGCAGGCGTATGCCATGGACAACGTACACAGGTGCATTTTATTGATGGCATTTTGAATGCACAGCGATACCATGACGAGATCCTGAGGCCCATTGACCATTCATCCACGGCCATCACCCCATGTTGCAGCATGAAAATGCACGGCCCCTTGTTGCAAGGATCTGTACAGAATTCCTGGAAGCTGAAAACATCCCAGTTCTTGCATGGCCAGCATACTCACTGGACATGTCACCCATTGAGCATGTTTGGGATGCTCTGGACCGGCGTATACGACAGTGTATTCCAGTTCCTGCCAATATCCAGCAACTTCGCACAGCCATTGAAGAGGAATGGACCAACATTCCACAGGCCACAGTGGACAGTGGACAACAACCTGATCAACCCTATGCGAAGGAGATGTGCTGCACTGCGTGAGGCATATGGTGATCACACCACATACTGACTGGTTTTCAGACCCCCCCGGACCCTTCCCCCCCCCCCCAATACAGTACAACTGCACATTTTAGAGTGGCCTTTTATTGTGGTCAGCCTAAGGCACACCTGTGCAATAATCCGCACTGTCTAATCCGCATCTTGATGTGCCACACCTGTGAGGTGGATGGATTATCTCGGCAAAGGAGAAGTGCTCACTAACACAGATTTAAACAGATTTGTCCTGGGTCAATGACAAGGGGTAATAAAGTCATGTACAGCCAGGCAACTGACATTTTCAGAAGGCCAGAAGAAGCAAGATCAGACTTCCTTTAATGGAAGGAATATTTGAAACAATTTTTCTATTCCACTTTGACTTCTTGGCATAGTACGAACTAAAGTTTCCAAAAAGGAGTAAATGATATGTTGTTAATAAGTAGAACTGTAATTGTGTACAGTGAATGAGCAACAGTCCTTCCTGTCTCTATTTTTTTTTTTAGGATACAAGCATTAGAAACCTCTGCATTCTAGCTGCACCAACCTTTTACCTCTTTCTTTTGCTGGCTTCTTTCTAATCCTCATACTGGTTCTTGGGTATATTGTCTTTAATAATATTGTATAGATCGCTATTATCAAGTTGTGTGAGCAGAACTTTTATGGTGGAAAAAACAATGATCCTTGCAACCAAACATAAACCATATTTCATTTGATTACACAAGATCAGTTAATTAAAATGTGTCATTTTTGTGGTTTTCTCATCTTTGTTCATTGTTCTTAATTAGCAGGCTTAAAACTAAAGAACTTTTTTTTTTTTTTTTAATAAATCTGAACTTTTTGTCATGCTGGTCCCTAGCACCTAATACCCTTAAACTGAATGAATTTTCTTTTCTGTTTTGCAACAGATCTTTTCCAAGTTTGGAACAGTATTGAAGATCATTACATTTACAAAAAACAACCAGTTTCAGGCCTTGCTGCAATATGCTGATTCATTGAATGCACAACATGCCAAAGGGGTAAGGGCACATGACGTGCACACTTATTACAGAAGATTAGGAAAAAGAACTATATTCTTTCATCATGTTTTACAGTTATTTGTAAGTTTTGGCAAGCAGATGCTATGTATCCACATCCACAAAGCTGCTTTGTGTAATAATGTGCAGTAAACAAAGACCTTTAGTAATGAATGAGCTTGAAATGCTCTGGGATTCAGCTCTACAATGACTGACCTATTTTGCAACATTGAGATAAGTGGCAATGCCCATGTATAAATGAGGCAAAAATCCATCTACCTTGATGTGTTTTCACAAACTATCTGTCCAGGCAGCCTTTCTCCTTGGATGGAGATGATAAAGCAGCTGTTTACACGCTACTGAGTAATTACCTGGCCTCTGTGGTTATTCCTTGTAAAGGGGAATTTATCTCCCTGTCTCAAAAGAAATCTGAATTAATGTATTTTACCAGCATTATGGGCTTACAGGTACCCCTAGCTAGTAGACACCTATCTACTAGGGGCTTATTGGATAAAAAATGCCAACAGTAACTCACTAATTCAATTGTGGGCTTTTTGGTTCCTTTTATCCCTCCTCACTATAAGGTGTTTAGTTGTTCTGTTGTATCCATCCATAAGCCCTACTTCATCGAAGTTACGGTTACCATACACTGCACTGATCATGACCAACTAACCTGAAACCGCTATATATAGGTTGGGTATAAATGGCGCTTTATTATATCTGTGCTATAAATCAGTGATTTTTAGATGTACATTTGGCCACAGGGGCATAAGGGAATGCTTTGCATGGCTCAGCCCACTATCCTAAGTTGAGTAATAAAATGCTTATTTTTTTAGTTGTTGCAATCCATTCATAAAATTCAGGCTGTGGTGTTTGGACAAAAAAGGTCAGTCACATGATTTTATTCATTTATCACTATGTCCCTGCTTTGTTTACTTTATTTTTTATTAATTTTGCAACGAAGATGCAAACCAGGTTCTATTCAGTATACAGCCTCAGCATGTGAGGCATAAACCTCAAGTTATAAAGCCATATATAAAAGACATACGCAGCCCCTGCATTGTGTGGATAAAAGATGTAGCATCATCAAATAAAAGTAGTGACATCAGTAGACATTGGTGCATTGACTTTTTATACCACTGCTTTAAAATGAAGTTTTTAGTGTCTTGGGCTCTGTTTGGACAATATAGCAACTATGTGAGTCTCAGTGATTACAACTGTGGCTTAAAGGATAACTACACCCAAAAATAAAAATTTAATATATTGAAGCTCACCAGTCCTTAGATGTGGTGGGAGCATTCGTTTTCTTTTTTTCAGATAAGTACATTTTCAGCGAGAACAGAAAATGCCTGTTGATCTTGTCAGAAATGCAGTGGCCTTATAACTTCCTGTGAGCTTAGCAAAAAGCACATATATTCTTTATATTTGTTTTGGCCACAAAGATGCATGAAGTGTTTTATATTCAGGATTACCAGGTGAAAATAAAGTAAAAGACCTGACAAAAACAAATGCAGGTACCTCATCTAAGAACTGGTAAGCTGCAGTATATTAATATTTTTGTTTTTGGGTTTAGATGAGTTCCAACCTGGGAAAAAAAATAATAGAAGTCAGCAGCTACAAATACTGCAGCTGCTAACTTTTAATATACAGACACTTGCCTGTCCAGGGATCCCACGATGTCGGCACCCCAAGCCAATCTGTCCATCTACCCCAGGTGCAGGCGCTGGCATTTTCACTCAGGGAAAGAGGAAGTAAAGCCTTGTGGCTTCACAGCCAGTTTCCTACTGCGCATGTGCTAGTTGCTCTGCACTTTCTGAATGGTCCTGTTGTCTTCTGGGACCTGTGTGTCTCCCAGAAAGCGGGGGAGGGGGGGTTTGGGGGCGATCTTACCCGGAAGTGGAAGCAGGTACCTGGTTTTGACAGGTATCCACTACCCCCCGAAAGATGCAAGGTGTGGCAGCGGAGGGGGGAGTAAGCAAACAAGCGTAACTTCCTCTTTTGGGTGTAGCTCCAGTTTAAATAGACTGTCAAAAATAGCAACCCCATACTCCATATGCTTATATGTCATTGCAAATTGTGTGAGCAACCTGATGACCTGGGCAAAGCAAGCCATCTGACTAAACACACATACATTGCAAACATTTCGTGTTTATATGGACTGTGCATACAAATGAACATTCTGAAAGCTGTTTGTGATAAGGATTCACTTCCTCAGCTTTTGGCATGGCACAGGGTGGTGCCAGATGTGTTGTAGTATAATTTGTGAACTAAGAGGTTTTCCATAGATGGAACTTGATGAGCATAGCCTTTTATGTTTAGTTCCTGTTAAGTTAATGTGTAATATTCTGCATATGACATTTATGTACTGCTGATTTTTAAAGAGTGGATCAGCATGTGGCACACCTTTTGCTATGTAAAGTCATAAATATAATGTTTACCAGACATATAAGATAATTTCATCTTTGGTAACGTGTTATCTGTTACACTCGTATTTAGGGTGTAATCTGTTACTGTTAAGCACCCCCTGGTTCCACCCCCTCCCCCTCCCTCCTATGATCACGGACGGGAGATCCTCTACCCGCACCCACTGTTACATATTGAAAACAGCGGGTCCCCCCCCCACGCGGCTATGTCATTCATTCAGAAGGTGCGTTATTACATGTCTTCTGGTCCTTTTGTGAGCCTGTCCCTTCTGGTATGAGGTATGCAAATTAATCCTGTAATTCAAAGGGCTCTCTCTAGGAGACAAACCTGCAGCTTGCCTTCTGCTCCTAAGTCCTCTACCCAAAAAGGAATCTCCTCATTAGAGAGATGTATGTGGAACTAATGTGTATGTAAACTTGTTTGCTCAGAAACATGTTAAATAGTTAAAAATAAATAAATACATATACAGTGGGTATGGAAAGATCCTTACATTTTTCACTCTTTGTTATATTGCAGCAATTTGCTAAAATCATTTAAGTTCATTTTTCCCCCTCATTAATGTACACACAGCACCCCATATTGACAGGAAAACACAGAATTGTTGATATTTATTAAAAAAGAAAAACTGAAATATCACATGGTCCTAAGTATTCAGACCCTTTTCTCAGTATTTAGTAGAAGCACCCTTTTGATCTAATACAGCCATGAGTCTTTTTGGGAAAGAAGCAACAAGTTTTTCACACCTGGATTTGGGGATCCTCTGCCATTCCTCCTTGCAGATCCTCTCCAGTCCTGTCAGGTTGGAGGGTGAACGTTGGTGGACAGCCATTTTTAGGTCTCTCCAGAGATGCTCAATTGGGTTTAAGTCCGGGCTCTGGCTGGGCCATTCAAGAACAGTCAGAGTTGTTGTGAAGCCACTCCTTCGTTATTTTAGCTGTGTGCTTGGGGTCATTGCCTTGTTGGAAGGTAAACCTTCAGCCCAGTCTGAGGCCCTGAGCACTCTGGAGAAGGTTTTCGTCCAGGATATCCCTGTACTTGGCCGCATTCATCTTTCCCTCGATTGCAACCAATCGTCCTGTCCCTGCAGCTGAAAAACACCCCCACAGCATGATGCTGCCACCACCGTGCTTCACTGTTGGGACTGTATTGGACAGATGATGAGCAGTGCCTGGTTTTCTCCACATATACCGCTTAGAATTAAGGCCAAAACTTTCAATCTTGGTCTCATCAGACCCGAGAATCTTATTTCTCACCATGTTGGAGTCCTTCAGGTGTTTTTTCGCAAACTCCATGCGGGCTTTCATGTGTCTTGCACTGAGGAAAGGCTTCCGTCGGGCCACTAAAGCCCCGACTGATGGAGGTCTGCAGTGATGGTTGACTTTCTACAACTTTCTCCCATCTCCCGACTGCATCGCTGGAGCTCAGCCACAGTGATCTTTGGGTTCTTCTTTACCTCTCTCACCAAAGCTCTTCTCCCCCGATAGCTCAGTTTGGCCGGACGGCCAACTCTAGGAAAGGTTCTGGTCGTCCCAAACGTCTTCCATTTAAGGATTATGGATGCCACTGTGCTCTTAGGAACCTTACGTGCAGCAGAAATTGTTTTTGTAACCTTGGCCAGATCTGTGCCTTGCCACAATTCTGTCTCTGAGCTCTTCAGGCAGTTTCTTTGACCTCGTGATTCTCATTTGCTCTGACATGCACTGTGAGCTGTAAGGTCTTGTATAGACAGGTGTGTGGCTTTCCTAATCAAGTCCAATCAGTATAATCAAACACAGCTGGACTCAAATGAAGGTGTAGAACCATCTCAAGGATGATCAGAAGAAACGGACAGCACCTGAGTTAAATATATGAGTGTCACAGTAAAGTGTCTGAATACTTAGGACCATGTGATATTTCAGTTTTTCTTTTTTAATAAATCTGCAAAAATGTCAACAATTCTGTGTTTTTCTATCAATATGGGGTGCTGTGTGTACATTAATGAGGAAAATAAATGAACTTAAATGATTTTAGCAAATGGCTGCAATATAACAAAGAGTGAAAAATTTAAGGGGGTCTGAATACTTTCCGTACCCACTGTGTATGTATATATATATATATATATATATATATATATATATATATATATATATATACAGTAGCTCACAAAAGTGAGTACACCCCTCTCATTTTTGTAAATATTTTATTCTATCTTTTCATGTGACAACACTGAAGACATGACACTTTGCTACAATATAAAGTAGAGAGTGTACAGCTTGTATAACGATGTAAATTTGCTGTCCCCTCAAAATAACTCAACACACAGCCATTAATGTCTAAACCGCTAGCAACAAAAGTGAGTACACCCCTAAGTGAAAATGCCCAAATTGTGCTCAATTAGCCATTTTCCCTCCCCGGTGTCATGTGACTCTCTCAGGTGTGAATGGGGAGCAGGTGTGTTAAATTTGGTTCACCTGGTTGCCACCACTACACAGCCTTGACACCATCTGAACCAAATATGTTTATCTTGGTCTCATCAGACCACAGGACATGGTTCCAGTTATCCATGTCCTTAGTCTATTTGTCTTCAGCAAACTGTTTGTGGGCTTTCTTGTCCATTATCTTTAGAAGAGGTTTCCTTCTGGGACGACAGCCATGCAGACCAATTTGATGTAGTGTGCGGCGTATGGTCTGAGCATTGACAGACTGACCCCCCACCCCTTCAACCTCTGCAGCAATGCTGGCAGCACTCTTACGGTCATTTCCCAAAGACAACCTCTGGATATGACACTGAGCACATGCACTCAACTTCTTTGGTCGACCATGGCAAGGTCTGTTCTGAGTGGAACCTGTCCTGTTAAACCACTGTATGGTCTTGGTCACCGTGCTGAGGCTCAGTTTCAGGGTCTTGGCAATCTTCTTATAGTCTAGGCCATCTTTATGTAGAGCAACAATTCTTTTTTTTCAGATCCTCAGAGAGTTCTTTGCCATTAGGTGCCATGTTGAACTTCCAGTGACCAGTATGAGAATTGAGAGCGATAACACCAAATTTAACACACCTGCTCCCCATTCACACCTGAGACCTTGTAACACGAACGAGTCACATGACACCGGGGAGGGAAAATGGCCAATTGGGCCCAATTTGGACCTTTTCACTTAAGGATGTACTCACTTTTGTTGCCAGTGGTTTAGACATGAATGGATGTGTGTTGAGTTATTTTGAGGGGACAGCAAATTTACACTGTTATACACGCTGTACACTCACTACTTTACATTGTAGCAAAGTGCCATTTCTTCAGTGTTGTCACATGAAAAGATAGAATAAATTATTTACAAAAATGTGAGGAGTCTACTCACTTTTGTGAGATACTGTGTGTGTGTGTATGTATGTATGTGTATATATGTGTGTGTGTATATGTGTGTATATATATATTATGTGTAATATTTTGCTAAAGCAAACAACTTAAAAATTGGGCTTGCTCATTATTTGTATCTCTTTAATGTAGTGTGCCCTCTTAGCAACAGATATTTGCATTTAGCATATACAGTATGACTTCATATCTGTGACTGTCTCTAAGTCAATATGGGTTCCTGAGCAATTTATTAGCAAGTTTATTATTTAATAGCAAGTTTTACAAACTATGCTTTCTAACTTGCATTTGCACAGTTTTTTTGCATGGGCTTTTAGCATGGTGCAAAATAAAAGTTAGGTCTTTTGTTGCCTGCATTATATTTGATCATTTTGAGGTCAAGAGGTTTTCTGCACTTCCAGGCATAATAATACTGTGTATCAGTGTTCTGCAGACTGGATTGCACGTGGATTGTAAAATCTGAGCTGTTCTCAACAAAGGGTCTGTGTTCTGAATCATTGATCGGTTTTACAATTTTTGCATATGCATGTGCTGAATATTTGCCTAGTTAAAGTATTCCTACAACTGGTTTATTCTTGTAGAAACTAGCACATATTCCTTTCTGTTAAAAACAGGCTGATTTTGCCAAAATTTATTTTTGTTTATACGTTTTGGGCACACATGGTTTAATTAAAAAAAAAATGTTTTAAGGGAGCAAGCAAGCTCAGACAACCTGCTTTTGGGAATTTGATTGCATGGTTACTACTGATGTGTGGATTTTCATTATTATTAATTTAAAAAACTGTGGGCAAATCACAAACCTCCGACAAATATGAAGAGATACTAAAGTGTTGTTTTGTTTCAAAAAAACAAACCTGTTATACTTACCTGCTCTGTGCAGTGGTTTTGCACAGAGCAGCCCACATCCTCCTCTTGTTGGGTCCCTTGCAGGCGCTCCTGGTCCTTCCTTCCTGCTGAATCTGTGTGTTTCAGACAGTGCATGGTGGTTTGGCCACGCCCCCTCTCTCCTCTCGCTGTGTTTCAGCCAATCAGGAGGGAGAGTCCCAGACAGCTGAGTCTCTTGTGCAACATCGCTGGATTGAGATGAGGCTTAGGTAAGTATTTAGGGGGCTGCTGCACACAGAAGGTTTTTTATCTTAATGCATAGAATTATAAACTGTTAGTATTTTGCAAGGGAAAATCAATTTTTTGGGCTATTACAAAGTATTTTTTGCATAGGATTGACTCAGTACATAGGGCCAGCCATTTTAAACCCTTGTCAAATTCAGAAAATTTGAAAAAAAAAGTATAAAAATATGCAGAGGTGCTTGCATATTTGTTTCTACAGAGGTGATGTTGACTTTTTTTTTTTTTTTTTTTTTATTCCATTGACCAAATCAACAAATCAGTGTTGTTTGAATGGGTTCATAAGAATGTGTTTAGCCAACGTAATGCTTATGAATTAGAGCAGGGATCTCCAAACTACGGCCCTCCAGCTGTTGCGGAGCTACACGCCCCATGAGGCATTGTAAAACTCTGACATTCACAGACATGACTAGGCATGATGGGAATCATAGTTTATGAACAACTAGAGGGCCAGAGTTTTAGAGACCCCTGCTAGAGAGTAATGATGAATGGCTAGTGGACTTTACCTGCTTCCATTGCAAAAAGGCAACTGGGTAGTATAATTACATGGTGATATTAGAAGAGAATTTTTTTTCGTTTTCTCCATGTTAAAGATCAATATCACCAAATAAGCTGTTTTTTCACAATACAGTTGTGTTCAAAAGTTTGCATACTCTGGCAGAAATTGTGACATTTTGGTATTAATATTGAAAATATGACTGATCATGCCAAAAAAAACTGTATTTTATTTAAGGATAGTGATCATATGATGCCATGTATTATCATATAGTTGTTTGGCTCCTTTTTAAATTCTATTGATGACAGAAATCACCCACATGGCCCTGATTGCAAGTTTACATACCCTGGAATGTTAGGTCTTTGTACAGACACACTAGGTGACACACACATGTTAAAATGGCAATAAAAGGTTAATTTTCCACATCTGTGGCTTTTTAAATTACAATTACTGTTTGTGTATAAATAGTCAATGAGTTTGTTAGCTCTCACATGGATGCACTGAGCAGGGTAGCTTCTGAGCCATGGGGAGCAGAAAAAAACTGTCAAAAGACCTGCATAACAAGGTAATGGAACTTTATAAAGATGTAAAAGGACATAAAAAGATATCCAGAGCCTTGAATATGCCACTCTGCACTCTTCAATCACTTATTAAGAAGTGGAAGGTTTAGAGATCACTCAATACCAAGTGAAGGGCAGGTAGACCATGAAAGATTGCAGCCACAACTGCCAGAAGAATTGTTCCGGATACAAAGAAAAACCCACAGGTAACCTCAGGAGAAATACAGGCTGCTCTGGTAAAAGACGGGGTGGTTGTTTCGAGGAACACAATGTGACAATGCTTGAACAAAAATAAGCTGCATGGTCGAGTTGCCAGGAAAAAGCCTTTACTGTGCTAATGCCATAATAAAGCCCAGTTATAATATGCCCAATAACACCTTGACACACCTCACAGCTTCTGGCACACTGTAATCAGGAGTGATGATACCAAAATAGAGCTTTATGGTCACAACTATAAGTACTATGTTTGGAGAGGGGTCAACAAAGCCTATAGTGACAAAAATACCATCCCCACTGTGAAGCATGGTAGTGGCTCACTGACGTTTTGAGGGCATGTGAGCTCTAAAGGCACGGGGAATCGTGTGAAAATTGATGGCAAGATCAATGCAGAATGTTATCAGAAAATACTGGGAGACAATTTGTAATCTTCTCCACGAATGCTACACATGGAACACTTTTGGGCTTTCCAGCACAACAATGACCCGAAGCACAAGGCTAAGTTGACCCTCCAGGGGTTACAGCAGAAAAAGGTGAAGGCTCTGGAGTGGCCATCACAGTCTCCTAACCTTAATATTGTCGAGTCACTCTGGGGAGATCTCAAATATGTGCGGTTCATGCAAGATGACCAAAGACTTTGCATGACCTGGAGGCATTTTGCCAAGACGAATGGGCAAGAATTCGGAGCCTCATAGACAACTATTACAAAAGATTGCACGCTGTCATTCATGCTAAAGGGGGCAATACACAGTATTAGGAACAAAGGGTATGCAGACTTTCAAGCAGGGCCCATTTAACCACTTCCGGACCGCTGTACGTCGTTTGACGTCAGTACTTTGAAGTGGAATACCGTTGTTATGGTAGCAGATAGCTACCATAACCCCGGTATCATTTTTTTCAGGAGGCGATTCTGCGTAAGATAAAAGTGATCTCCGCGGCGGAGATGATTGCGTCCTTTCCCTCTGGTGTCCGTGTGCCACCCGGCTCCATAACAATGCTGGGCGGAAGCGACGTCACAAGTCGCTTCCGCCCAATGCTCTAAAAGTCTAAAAATGAGATCTGAGGTCTTTTTGACCCCAGATCTCATATTTTGGAGGTCCTGGCATGCTTTTTTCTATTACAAGGAATGTTTACATTTCTTGTAATAGGAAAAA
>BLSH010485087.1:945691-959182 GCA_018402905.1 Glandirana rugosa | reverse complement strand
ACAATGTCCGTAAACCGCAAAGTTTACGGAGACTTGAAGGCAGACTTGCGTAAAAAAACCCCAAGGTTTTTTTCGAAGATTTGAGTTGACAGATCTTTGCTGTACATGACTATTCTATTGTCTCGTCTCGAGTCCCCGTCGACTTTTTTTTCGGGTTGATGAGGATTTACAGACAAATGATCGTCGTCACATGTACTCCGGCATTACATATATACCTACCGTATACCTACCGAAACGTTTGGGATGACGGTACGATTAAAGAAGGTACTATCAACGATAAATCTCATTTGGATAGTGTTTAATTCGAGAAAAAAAAGGTAACATTTGTTGTATGTAACATTGTGTGTGAGGATAAAAATTATACCGTGTCTTAGAAAAAAAAAATATATAATGTTTGGGGGTTCTAAGTAATTTTATAGCAAAAAAACCTGTTTTTAGCTGATAACCTCCAAACTCCAAAAAGAGGCTCGGTCTTAAAATGGTTAATTTGTTTACTTGCTGCTGTGTTGTTTTGATTGTGCCATTCTGTTATGAGCTACAGTTGAATAAGAATCCCATAAGAACTAAAAGAAGTGTGTTTTTGCCTGCTCACTCATATTCTCTTTAAAAATGATACATACTGTACTGTATATTACCAATTCTCCAAGTGTATGCAAACTTTTGAGCACAACTGTATTACTTTTATTGACTACTTACTGGATGGCCCATCAGTGGCTAAAAGAATGGTTTACAGGGAATGGGCTGTGCCATATTAAAAATAGGAGTGTGTGTTACAATGTATGTTGTTTACAATGGAAAAAAAAGAGCTTAATTTGTGATAGGTTTACTCTAAATAGCAACTATCATGGAAGAAATTAGCATGGCAGTAGGGTTTGCAAAGCCATCCATATGCCATCCATATATACATTACGGCCTCATGTACACTGCTGCTAGTAAACAGACATTTAGGAGTAGTTGGGCTTTTTTTTCAGCTGCCCCTGAGCTCTGCTCTGTTATCTTATCAGTACATGTCGTTTCTAGACAGTTGAGTTTAGAAGCTTTTTTTGGAACCCCAAAAAAATGCGTTCAGACGGAAGTTCAGAGGCATTTGAAACGCCAAATGCCTGTAACAGCTTGTAAACACTGCTAAATGAGGTAACTCACTTTTAGCAGCGTTTCATTTACAGGTGTTTACATTTAAAAGACAAAAAAAAAAACTCTCCTAGACGCGAACGCAGCATGTAAAACGCGGCTAAATGGCCGTTTTTAAGCATCGGCTTCTAGCTGTCAAAAATTCGTTCAGGAGAGGTTAAAAAAGCGCCCAGTATACATAAAGCCTTAAAGTTGTAATTTCTGAAAAGCATGATATATCTTGGCTATTCCTGGTCTTGTTTGAATTTTAACTGTTTTTTCAATTTGTTTATCATTAGAGTCTTTCATTTATTTTTGAGCTAAGTGGAGTTTACGGCCTACTATTGTCAGCTCTAATTATTATGCCAATTATTGGAGGAAAAAATAGCTCATGAAGTCCCCTGATAGATCATTTTGACCTCTCGGATTGGGTTTTTGCTAAACATCGCTCTGACTATTTACTTAAGTGCTCCCATATTTCAGTAATCTTGGCCCTGTAAGCTTGTTGTTTATTGGGGCTGGACTACATTAAACAGCAAGCCTGCTGTTTTTTTTCTTAATTCTGTTTATCACTTCCAGTATACAAAATAAAAGATTACTAAAATAAATGATTGCATTTACAGCAATGCACAGTATTTACACATAACCAGGTTAATATGTAAATAGGTATAAATGCAATGTTTAACTGCTTTGGGTCTTCAGTGGTACAGATGATCTGGTGAGGACACGCCATTTAAAAAAATATTTGTTTGGTGGAGTTCAGTACCGCTGTAAGAACTACTTGAATCTACTGCTTGTTTTGGTAAAGCTGTCAAAACTGGCAGCAAGATTTTGAATCTGGAGCAGGCCATTTTAAAGGCCCATACTGCCAGTAAAGCGTCATAAGTGTTTCTTGGGCCAGTTTTTACTCATCTCTTTATTAACTTTCTGCTCATTGAACAGAGGTCATGATACTATTCTATTCTATGATGCCTTCTATTCTCTACTCTGCTACTGATGACCTATATGACAAAATCTCACCCCTATCCTGCACCGAACTAGCCACTTCTGTCTACAACACTAAACTTCTAGCCTCAATGGACTCACTGGCCCCCCTCACTACCCACAGAATCAGGCCCAACCCCTTCAACCTTGGCAAACAGATGATGCTAGAAGTCTGAAAAAACACGGCCGTGCTCAGGAGCGCCTGTTGCATAAGACTACGTCTCAGAAAGATTCCAACCAATACAAAACTGCCCTCCAAGAATACAATTCCAGCCTCCTCGCTGCCAAGCAGACCTATTTTATCACCCTCATTAGAAACTTATCATCCCGTCCCCGTCAACTCTTCTCTACCTTCAACACTCTACTTTGTCCTTCACTGCCTCCACCCACCAACTCACTCACTGCCCAAGAGATCGCCAATCACTTCAAACTGAAGATTGATACAATTCGCAAGGAGATCTCCGCTGTTCAGTTACCCTCTACGCTTTACACTTCATACCCACAGGTTCAATTATCACTTCCCTCTCTCAACCCCACCACTATAGACGAGGTTGCTAAACTACTTGCCAATGCCATCTCACCACCTGCCCTCTGAATCCTATTCCCTCGCAAATGCTACGTTCACCCTCTTGCTCTATTCTACACTCTCGAACCCACATGTTCAATCTCTCCCTCTCTTCTGGCATCTTTCCCAACTCTCTAAAACATGCATTAGTTAGCCCCATACTTAAAAAGCCCTCCCCGGACCCATCCAATTTTGACAACTTCCGCCCCATCTCCTTGCTCCCCTTTTTATCCAAACTCCTTGAACGTCTGGTCTACAACCGACTTTGCGACCACCTTGCTGTTAATGGCCTTCTTGATCCCCTTCAGTCTGGTTTTCGTCCTCAACACTTCACAGAAACTGCTCTCCTAAAACAAACAATCTACTAACGGCCAAAACCAATGGACACTTTTCTGTACTCCTACTCCTGGACCTCTCTGCTGCCTTTGATACTGTTGACCACCCCCTCCTCCTCAAAAAACTCTACACTTGGTCTCTGTGATTGTACTCTTCTCTGGTTCTCCTACTTATCCAACCACACCTTTTAGTGTTACTTACAATTCAACTTCCTCCTCTCTTCTTCCTTTCTCTTTTATGGTCCCCCAAGGTTCTGTCCTTGGACCGCTCCTATTTTCAATCTACACCTCCTCCCTGGGTCAGTTGATTGCCTCCCATGGCTTCCAATACCACCTTTATGCTGACGACACCCAAATCTATTTCTCTACCCCACAGATCTATCCCGCCGTCTCCTCACCTATCACTAATTTACTAACAGATATATCAGCCTGGATGTCACACCACTTCCTCAAACTCAATCTATCCAAAACCAAACTTATAATTTTTCCTCCCCCATATGCCCCTTCCCCTGATCTCTCTGTCAAAATCAATGGCGCAACTATAAGCTCATACCTGCATGCCAAGGTCCTAGGTGTAGTTCTGGACTCTGAACTCTCCTTTAAGCCCCACATCCAATCGCTGTCCAAATCTTGCTACCTCAACCTCCGCAACATCTCCAAAATATGCCCCTTTCTAACCAAGGACACAACAAAGTTCTTAATCCACTCCCTGGTCATCTCTCGTCTTGACTATTGTATCTCCCTTCTCATTGGCTTACCTCTACATAGGCTATCCCCCCTCCAATCCATCATGAATACTGCTGCCAGACTTATCCACCTTACCAATCACTCTGCTTCTGATACTCCTCTCTGTCAATCCCTCCACTGGCTTCCACTCACCCAACAAATGAAATTCAAAATACTAACAACTACTTACAAAGCCATCCACAACTTAGCCCCCAGCTACATCACTAACCTGGTCTCTAAATACCAACCTAATTGTTCCTCTCAAGATCTCCTGCTCTCTAGCTCCCTCATCACCTCCTCCCATGCTGGCCTCCAGGACTTTTCCGGAGCCGCTCCAATCCTATGGAACTCCTTCCCTCAAACTGTCAGATTATCTTCTACTCTACTATCTTTTAGACGATCCCTAAAAACCTTTCTCTTCAGAGAAGCCTATCCTTCCCACACCTAACAACTGTATTCTCATTTTCTCCATCAGCTCATCCCCCACAGTTATTACCTTTTGTCCCTCTTCACCCTACCTTCTAGATTGTAAGCTCTAGCGAGCAGGGCCCTCTGATTCCTCCTGTATTGATTTGTATTGTAATTGTACTGTCTGTCCCCATGTTGTAAAGCGCTGCGCAAACTGTTGGCTCTATATAAATCCTGTATTATAATAATAACTATATAACTGAGCAGTAAACGAAATGTTCCCCCCTCCTGTATTACAAAAAAAAAAAAGTATTGCAAAGTTATATTTACCCTTTCCATGCTCCAGCGCTATCCTTGGCTTCCTATTCCTTCCAGCAACACAAGTCCCCTTCAGGCAGAATGAGTCATAGTCATGTAATTCGGCCATTATCTGTGAGTCCAGACTTTACATGCTGGACTCATGGATTACACTCTGATCTGTCAGAAGCCGGGTAAGAATCACAGGAACAGCTTTCCCACATGGAAGCTTTGTGAAGTTTGCTGCATCTGAATGCAATGGATTGCATTGTTTTGTGATTGATGAAAAAAAAAATTTAGATTTCTTTAATTTTTAATTTTTTTTATTTAGGCCTCATGCACACAGGACATTTTAAAAATGTTAGCGCTAAAAACGCACATTTTGCCGCATTGTGCCATTAGCGTTTTCCCGCATTTGCGGTTTTTTACTTTTTCCATTGAAAACACTCCCTATAATGTAAAAACATTTTTTTGTTTTTTACAGCTTATTTTTACTGCTCCTGGAAGCACAGGCTGTCATTTTTTGTTTTTTTTTTCTACTGCCCCTAAACGCTTATGCCTTTGACAGTTTATGTGTGCATGGACACATAGGCTAACATGGAGGGGCTTTTAGAGGCAGGTAAAGAAAAAACGTCAAACGCCCCTAACAAGAGCTGTGAAAACGCCCTGTTTGCATGAGGCCTTAGTCTGCTAAATGTGAAATGTTGCAGCTTTTGTCAAATATCATATGAACACGTTTTTTTTTTTTTTTTTTTAACATGACAATGGCAACATTGCGAACATTGTAGATGAGAGATGTTCTTTTGGTTAGTTACACAGAATTTGTACATGACTAGCATATATAATCGTGGAAAACAGTTGTTTTTGAATAGCAGCAATTTTTTATTGTAGACATTGCTACAATTTTTGCAATAATTTACTGCAATCTCATTTAGGCGAATCTTTTTGAATTTGCATTAAAAGCTGTACAGTCTAGACTCCAGATCATTATTTACCACATGGAACACCCTGTGATTTTTCTATAGCATCACAAAACCTTCAGCATTCTATACCTCATGTTCTACTTTAGTTTTTTGTTTTTCTAAAATGCCCTACACTGTGATATGGCTCAGAAGACCTTTTATTCCCCTAAATGTGCATTTCACTTTATTCAAAAACAAGGAACAACGTTTACTGCAAGCTGTTGCCTTTTAATTTAATTGCCTACTTTTTCAGCCTGGTTGTCAACCCTGAGTGACCCAATTTATAATTGCCCTGCTATAAGGGCCATGTGCGAGTGTCTCTGTAGCAAGTTGAGTGCTAAATAAAGGCAGATAAAAAATAATGACATGAACTATATTTTACTAATAAAAGAAAATATGTAGTACCGATTTTCGTGAAGTTAATATTACTGATATGTGATCCTCTGGAAGTGCTAAGCAATATTAAGTAGTATACCGTACATAGAAAAATATAATGTTTCTGTTTCTGACCTCCCTGACATCTGGTTCTAATTTGATCAGCCCAGGACCAGGATACATTTATGTACCACTCTGTCACAGCTGTTTGCTCACTAGAACACACATGGATCTAGTTGTGATAGTCATAAAGTGTATAATGTTGTGTTTCCTCCTTGTGTACCCTTTCACCCACCCTCTTGTTGCTTAAAAATCCTTTTCGCCTGAAGATTTAAACTTCATTGACCATTATGCTATTGCATGGCTTGTATTGTACCAAATTTTCAACACCATGCTTATGTTTTCAAACTTGCCAAGTAGTATAAGGGCTAATTCACATGCTGCAGCTAGTGTGTGGTGCAATGCAGTGGGATGACTACAGTGCCGATATGATAGTCACATCGCACTATTCACTTTTTTTTTTTTTTTTTTTTTTTTAATTAAACCAACCTCATTAAAATGTCTCACAGTGACATTTTATTAGGTGGATTGCCTCGCACTGCACTTTGTTGAAAATGGCCTTCAGTCCTTTTTTTTTTTTTTTCCCCCTGCACACCGCCTGTGAGCTGGGCACATTAGAGATTAGACATTTTGCCTTGTCTTGCTTTGGAACAGCACTGGAATGGCCGCTCAACTCAGTCCAACTACACCTGGTGTGAATAGACCCTAAAGTGGGGTACGCACTATAAGAAAATCAAACCATTCAGTATTTGGACAGATTGTTTGTTCGATCTTCACATAGTGTGTACACAAGTTTCGACATACGATTCCGACCCACAAAATGAAAATTTCTTAAGAACCAAACTCCAAAATTTTTCTCATGCATGAAAAGAACTAACGATTTTTGTTTAATGTGTACTTTTTTCCCACAAGAAAAATCAGATACGAAAGGCTGCCCATGATCAGAAACAATAAACAACAAAAAAAGCCTTCGTCGTTTAAGAATTTTCATGCAATTAGTATAATCCTTGGTTTCAACCTGCTGTGAAACATTGTGGAAAACCGGACAATCGTTCGTCCAATTTTCTTATACCGTGTACTGGACTTAAGGCCTCATGCACACAGCTGTTTGAATAAATGCTCCAAATATGCTGCCAGACAAAATACCTCTAATATTGCCTTTTTTCATGCATATGAAAGCTCATTGTGTTGACTAGAATATTTATTTTGGCCAGTAGAATAAATGTATGCACACATCAGGTATGTTCATAGATTACCCTGAAAAACCGCTTTCTCAATGCAGGTTGGGGCATTTCCTTTTCTTTTTTTTTTTTTTTTTTTACATTCCTGAATGCTGCTTTAAAAAAAAGACACAATGGGGCTTATTTACTAAAGGCAATCCACTGTGCAATGCAAGTGCACTTGGAAGTGCAGTCGCTGTAGATCCGAGGCGGACATACAAGAAAAATAAAAAGCAGCATTTTTGCTTGCACAGGATTGGATGATAGAAATCAGCAGAGCTTCGCCTCATTTCAGATCTTCCCCTCAGATCTACAGTGACTGCACTTCCAGTGCACTCGTAGTGCACAGTGGATTTGCCTTTAGCAAATCAGCCCCAATGTGCATGTGCACACTAGGTAACCCAAAACTGCTTTCAGAGGTGTAAAAAAAAAAGACAGGTGCCTTTAACAGCTGCTCATGTGCATGAGGACTATGGTAAAAGAAAACCAAAAAAAGAAAACATTGTCTGTGCTGATTTTGACCCATGGCAACAGATAAAGGCATAAAATAAGATCTACTCATAAAAACCTGTACATCTCATTAGTTTTAGTCTGGACCCCTAAGCAGCAGTCATGGTGCACTGTAAATTGATAAACCAGCTTTTGCACCATTGTTTATATAAGCCGTGGCTCACTGCCCATTGCATGACCTTGCACTTGGACCTACCACTGTGGGATGTGGTGTGGGGCATGCCAGAGTTTCACAATCGGTCAATGCTGGCTAGTTGTAGAGATGGGAGTAGCTCAGACCAAGACTAAAAATAGCTTTATGCTAGCCACATATGGTACCCATGTTTTCTGACTCTATGCCCTTGTCAGTAGTCACAGGTTTTCTTCTAATGGTGAGTAGAAGAAGCAGGTAAAAAGGTTAGGTAGCAATGCATTTTTAGTAAAAAGTTGCTTTGTTATCCTATTAAACTGTGGAAGTTTAGCCTTAGTATGGGTTGCTGCTTAATAGGCAACAGTCATAAAACTTTATAACTCTGAAAGCTCCAAGTCTTAGCTCCCTTTTGTTAATATAAATTTCTTATTTCTCTGATCAATTCATAAGGGATTACAGTAAAAACAAAGTAACTGCTTCTTTGCTCAATTCCTTTAGATTATGTATATATGTTTTAAGATCTGGTTATGCTCTCTCCTTTAGATACGCATAGGGGTTGACTTACTAAAGGCAAATAGACTGTGCACTTTGATATATCTTAAGTTCCGCGCTAGGGATAATGGGGTACCCTTATGACGTTATATGGGGAAAGCTGCCCTCCTGAATTTCCCGTAGGAAAAAGAATAGAGCAACACACAGACAGATGGCGCTAACCCCAGAGGTGTTACCTCTCTTTACATAAAAACGTTATAATGTGACCCCAAAGCAGAAGTAATCTATATAAATTATGTGAGAAAATGTGTAAAAATAGATTTAAAGTGACAGTGCATAAACCTTAAAATTTTCCACATCAAATGTCTGTAATTAGTATTTCAGAAAAAAGAGAGATAAAGTCCACGTTAACCATATAAGAGTGAAAAAAGATAAAAAATAAAATAAAAAATAAAAAAACACTCATAAAAAGTTTAAGTGTCTTGAGAGAGAATATTTCTCAATTCTTGAAATAAATCCGTGTATTAGTGGTTATTCAGTGATGTTCATCCTCTTTCCAAGGTAAATTGGTGACTTCACACTGTGCTCCCCTCCTGTGTCCCCACTCACCAGAACCCAGCACCCCTACAGGGGTATCTCGCCTGTGTAGATCCTTTTTCCCAGCTCCAATCTCCTGAACGATCGATCCACCTCCAATCTCCTGAGCGATCGATCCGTCTGAGATCCCGGCTCCAATCTCCTGAACGATCGATCCGTCTGTGTCCCGGGGCTGTTTACGTCCGAAAGCCTCCTCCGATGTATCGTTGTATATAAAGAATAAAAAGTCCCAATATAGTTTATATCCGTTTGTAATTTTATTGCATCCAGTGAGCTCAGTTAAAATTGTAACATAAAAACATCCAAACAGTCCGTGGTTAAAACCTGGGGCTACAGCAAGCCAGCAGCGCGGCTGCTGTTTGAGAAAGGGACGTCTCCCTTCCTCTTCCTGTGGCTTGCGCTCCAAATCGCACAACCACCGAACCCGGATCTGACGTAAGAGCATGATGTACGTACTCGCTGGCCCCGTCTAACGCGTTTCGTCATAGGGCGTCGTCGGAAGCGGTGGCCATCTTGGTACTCCACCAGCTTATATACACCCCCAAGGGGCGGGCATGCGCCGTACACTTACGTCATTTTGTATGTAAAAAAGCTCCGCCATCTTTTTGGTGTGAGAAGAGGGACAGAGACAATGGTTTATTTTAAAATCAATCCACGGGGGAGTGTTTGGAAGACTAACGAGGAAGATTTTAAATATCGAAAACTGTGCTTATTTTACAAAAAATTCAAAGTGACAAAAAATGAAATGAATAAAAAAACGTAAAAAAACGTATGTAAGGGAATATGTGGGAGCAGAGGATAACGCCAACTAGCGGGCAATCCTGTTTAAATATGTTCAAGTGTTCCGACGAAGAGGAAAAGATCGTATCTTCTCCATATACTTAAATAACATCAAGTGTTAGATTCACAGGTTTAAGCTCTGAGTAAGCTGAAGCTTATTTGTTGCAAGATACCCCTTAATTTTAAGCCCGGAAACTAATATAATGTCCATTTTATACACAATATATACATTCCAGGCACATTATGTTTTAACAACCAGACAATTTGAAAATACAAAAAATATAGTAATAAAGCATGTAGAGATTATGTAAAAAATAAAGATAAAAATAAAATTAAAGGAAAGGGAATTTTTTTGTGTGTCGTAAAAGTGCAAAGTAGCATCCCTAAGACTAAAAAATGTTTTAAATCTGAAAGATGGGAGAATATCATATTGGTAAATATATATATTAAGAAGTTATCATAATAGTGAAAAATAATATATTAAAAGTTAGACAGGAAGCAGTTGCAGTCTATTTTCTCAGCAGATAATTTAAAGGGAGATGCTATACGGATCTCATGAGGATATATTATGAATCTGTATCTAAAATATGAATTGGAGAGAGATGGTATAAAATATAAAAAATTTAAAAATATATATTATTATAATAATAATATTATATCTTAACTGTTTCCTGTCTAATTTTAACCCCCCGTTTTTAATATATATTGTAATATATATTTTAATATATATTTTTTAATATATATATTTTTTAATGTGTATATTTAATATATATATTTTCAATTTTTTATATTTCATACCATCTCTCTCCAATTCATATTTTTTCATATTAAACAGCTTTTCTCCTGCCAGAAGAAAACGGCCTTCAGGGGAGCTGAAAAAATGCTCAGTGTGCACGGGGCTTTTTGGTTACTTTGTCACTCTATAATACAAGTAAAATGAAGCAAACCATTCTGTGGCTTCTGGAGAACTGTATAGCCCAATAGAAGTTTTGCACATGAGGCAAACATGTTTCTACCAACAATGCATTCTGTTGGATTATCTTGATGCTAACCACTAGCTGTGGTGATGTTTATCTTTTGAAAAAAGACCAGTGATAATGATCTTTTAACGTTAATCATCATATATGTTGCTTTATTGTGGCTTCACTTTAACTGGTTCCCTACCGGCTCGCGTACATTTACTGCTGCAGAGTGGCGCTGTAGCACGAATTGGCGTCTTTAAATGGCGGCTCGGGCATGCGCGGCAGCGGCTCGCTCTTGTGCCCGCCGCACTCTGCAGGAGTGTACCCATGGCTCGGGCGGACCTGATGTCCACCGGCGAGCCGTGATTGCTTAGGACAGATGAAACATGGGGAACCACCGATGTAAATACAGCGGTTCCCCGCACTGTCAGACAGCATCTAAGGGATCTACTGATCTCTGTCACTGGGATCAGTTCGATCTCTGGTGCCCTTGACAGCCCAGCCCCCTCACAGTTAGAACACGCCCAGGGAACACAGTAAACTCCTAGAGCGCCCCCCAGGTTAACCTCTTCACTGCAAATCACATTTATACAGTAATCAGTGGATATTTAAATTTCTGATCGCTGTATAAATGTCATTGGTCCCAAAAAATTGTCAAAAATGTCCGACATGTCCGCTCCAATAGCAAAGTTCCGATGAAAATCGTAGATCGCCGCCATTACCATTAAAAAAAAATCAAAATTGTAAAAGCGGCAGAAATTCTCATGGATTGTAAATGCGGCAACTTTTGTGTAAACGTTGATTGCATTTTTTTTTTAACCAAAAATATGAGGAAGAATATATATCAGCCAAAACCGATGAATAAATTTTGTTTTTTATATATTTTTTTTATTTGTATTTTAGCAAAAATTAAGAAATATATATATATTTTTTTTGGAAAATTGTCGCTCTTTTTTTGTTTATAGCGGTGATCAGAAATGACGCAGAGGTGATAAATACCACCAAAGGAAAGCACTATTTGTGGGAAAAAAGGACGCAAATTTTGTTCAGGTACAAAGTCGCACGACCGCACAATTGTCAGTTAAAGCGACACAGGGCCGAATCGCAAAAAGTGCTCTGGTCCTAACATGGGAAATTGTTGCGGGGCTGAAGTGATTAAAGTGGATGTAAACTCTCACATATACAGCCTCAGATGATACACAGAGATTAAATTAATCTCCTTACATGCGTTTTACATGTATATCTGCTGTCTTTAGCTTTATATATTCTTAAGAAAGTTCACATCCTGTTAGAGATTTTCACTTCCTGTTCAGCACTGGAAGTGAAGTCTGGGCATACAGCCAAGACAAACGATTGGAAGAAAGGAACACACACCCCCCCCCCCCTTCCCCTCCACAAAGACAGAGACTCTCGGAATTGTCCTGTGAATAGTTTTGCACTCTGCTAATCTATTTATAGCTACCTCCCCAACACAAAATTTCAGCCTGGTTTTGTCTCAATTGGCAGAGAACTTGTCAGAGGTTTTGCTGATAACAGAAGAACAGAGCAGGAGAAAGCCATGGGACTTAGTGCTTTGAAGAGAGATAAGAAAACACTGCAGATATATGTGCCCAGCTCTTATTGCATGAATCAGGTTTACAGCCACTTTAAGTAATTTTAAATAATTTTGAATTTAATTGGTTACTCTGTACAGGCAGTCCCCGAATAACGAACATCCGAGTTACAAACGACTCCTACTTAAAACGAACCGAGCCAGCAGTGCCAGACACATCCCACAGTGCTGTATACCATAGCCACAAGAGCCCCAAATAAGACAACTGCACATTGAGTGCCTGTTCACATATGTCCAGTGTATCCGGAGTGCAGATTCAGTGTGAATTGAAAAAGAGTCCTGTCCAGTGAGGTCTGGCTCAGGTGAAAATTCAGGTCCATTGACTTCCATAAGAACGCTTCTAAATTGCACATGTCATTCAGTTGTGAACAGGATACAATCCTGATCAAAAACTGACCTGAAACGAACTGCACATGTGTGAACCCAGCCTCAGCAGTGCCCTGGAACATCCCACATCACTGCACAGGTTGAAGTTACATTTACAAATTAACAATTCCAACTTATGAACAAATTAGATTTAAGAACTAACCTACAGTCCCTAACCGTTCGTAACTCGGTGACTGCCTGTATATGTTTATATTAACTGTAGCAATGGAGGTTTATCCTAACAGTATCTAAGACTGCACTTTTTTTTAAAAAAGGATAAGGCTGGATTCACACCTGTCCGCTGCGAATTCCAGCCTGTCTGCTGCCGGGAAGGGGCGGAGCCACTGTTCGGCGGCTCCTGTCCGTTCCCACAGCGCAGCAGCTGTGGGGGGAGAGATGGGGGAGGAGCCACGAGCAGGGGAAATATCCCCGTTCAGTGCGGAGTGCATCTCCTTGTTAGATGCGCTCCCATTGAACTCAAAGGGCTGGGAATTCGCACCGCACTGCACAGAAAAGGCACACGTTTTTTGTGCAATGCGTAGTGCGAATGCACCGCACATATGTGAATCGGACACATTGAAAACAATGTGTTTTCAAGTGTCCTGCGAATTGGATGCGGTTTAAGCCGCATCCAATTCGTGCACTGATAGGGGCACTGGTGGGCATATATACTGATAGGGGCTCATTCCCTGGTGGTCTAGGGTGGCATCTGAAGGTGGCAATGAATGCCATACACATTGGGCACTATGCCTCTTACCTGGTGGTCTAGGGGGGTCTCCCTGGTGGTCCAGATCGGCTCCCTGGTGGTCCCTGGTCGGCTCCCTGGTGGTCCTGGGTGGGCACATCCCTGGTGGTCCCAAGGCAGGCTCCCTGGTGGTCTAGTGTGGCTATCCAAGGGGGGGCTGTGCTGATAAATCATCAGCACAAACCCCCCCCCCCCGTCAGTAGAGCAGCCGATCCCCCCCCCAAACACGACTACTAAATAGTCGTGTCGGGGGGG
>BLSH010485087.1:929535-939627 GCA_018402905.1 Glandirana rugosa | reverse complement strand
AAGTAAGCCCCCCCCCCCCCCCATTTGGACACTGATGCATTTTCTAAGGGTAAGCCCCCCCCCCCCTTTGGACACTGATGCATTTTCTTTTTAGTAAAATATGTGTAGCAATATCTGTTAACATTAACCAACTTGTTGAAGCGCATACATGCAATTCCTGTGTAGTGCTTTAAAAAACAAAAGCTTTCAAGTGAATTTTTTGTGTGTGTGTGTGTGTGTAATTGGGATTTGACAAGCCCACCAAAATGAATGCACATAAATAAAGAAGTTCAAAGGAAACAGCTGTCCCATGGCTGGTGGGACTTTGAATGAGGGCCCTGACAATGAAAGCAGAGGTACCTCCATCCTTATGAACATACTGAAGGAGGGGGGAGGTTGGGACTTTAAATGAAGCATGCACTTCCCACTAAACATGTATTGAAAAGTGTTTATTTTGATTGCACGAAACGTGAAACAGTAAATCATAAATACATGATAGGGTTAAAACACATACAGTTCATCTATATACATATAGCAAAGTACACATAGCAGAGTGTGGGGGGTACATGATAATCCATATGGTCAGTAATTTTAAAAATCTTCTGTATATAACAGTTCTGTAAAAACTGATAACTCCACCAGTCAAAATTTGTGTATGTAAACGCATGGTAGATGGTATATAGCTCTACACGTTTTGTGGTTTATACCACTCGTCAGGAGCATGGCGTCAAAATGTCTAGATGGTAAAAAACAAAAAGAGGGACTGATGGGAGTCTTAAGGAGAAAAACAGCAATGAGCATTTGTCCTTACTTGCAAGATACCTGGGTTGATGTTCTAGGGTGGTTGGGTGAGTGGCAGAGGCAGGCCAGCAGCAACGTCTCTGATGGGAGCTGAGGCGGCGAGAAAGGCAGAGGAGCGCCCACGACCGGGCATGCGAGCTGGGAGGGACCCATCCAAAGCTGACTAACCAAGGGTATATCGTAGGTCTGTAGAACAAATATATATGCAATTCATACATATGTAATTACGTGTATAACACAACTAGGTGACGTGAAAGGAGGGTAGTGAACCAAACCCAGGAGGTTAAAGATGTGCACAAGTAAACAGTGCAGTGAATGAAGGAATAATACAAGCATAATGACCGAGACCATTACCTAGTGTTGTCCAAAGGAAGAATGAGGTGAGGTGAGTGTGGGACCATGCCCTGGGATGGGGGTGTATATGTACTCCACCACCCTGATCAAACGCCGCCAATGTCACACTGGGGTATAAAGGAGAGAGCCAACAGCCCCACTACGTAAATGATGTCCAGTAGCCTATGCCTGTTCACCCTGGAGGGACGCCAAGATGGAGAATACCTGGCGCCAGTGCAGTTACGTCAGTAGTGAACCGACTTCACATGGGTGGCACCAAGGGGCGTGGCGTTGATGCATTGCAGGGAATCCACCCGAACCCCCGGCAAAGGCAAGGAGGGAGGGGACGATCTCCGGAGCACGTTGCAGCTCCCAATGAGACACGCTGGCCGGTCTTGCCACAAAAGACCACAACCAAACCCTGAAGAGATGTAGCTCTATGTAAAGGAGAAATAAATGTCTGCGTTGACCCTGTTTCACTGGGCAAGGATAAATGACATTTCATGCAAAGGACCCTAACAATAACCGAGCCTATCGTATTAAGGACTGAGTATAGGGACCAGAATTCGACACATATGTGTCAGCTGTGGTTATGGGGGACTGCATGCTTCCATCCCTAATTACTAAATTCAAAGGAAACAGCCGACCCATGGCTGGTGGGACTTTAAATGTTGCGGGGCCGTTGCCTCTCTCTCCTTTATAAGCCAGCGTGACCTTGGCAGCGTTTGATCAGGGTGGTGGAGTACATATACACCACCATCCCAGGGCACGGGCGCTCTTCCTTTGGCATGCGGCGGCCTTGCGGTCCCACACTCACCTCACCTCATTCCTCCTTTGGACAACACTAGGTAATGGTGTCGGTCATTATGCTTGTATTATTCCTTCATTCACTACACTGTTTCCTCGTGCACATCTTTAACCTCCTGGGTTTGGTTCACTACCCTCCTTTCTTGATCACTCCTTTCACCCTGGCACTGATCATTCATGTCACCTGGTTGTGCTATACACGTAATTACATATATATGCATTGCATATATATTTTTTCTATAGATCCCACTACAGACCTACGATACACCCTTGGATGAGTCTGGTTTGGATGGGCCCCTCCCCCGCTCGCATGCCCGGTCGTGGGCGCTCCTCTGCCTTTCTCGCCGCATCAGCTCCCATCAGAGATGTTGCTGCTGGCCTGCCTCTGCCACTCACCCATCCACCCCAGAACATCAACCCAGGTATCTTGCAAGTAAGGGCTGTTTTTCTTCTTAAGAGTCACTCTTTTATTTACCCTCTTTTTGTTTTTTACCATCTAGACATTTTGACGCCATGCTCCTGACAAGTGGTATAAACTACGACACGCGTAGAGCTATATACCATCTACCATACGTTTACATACACAAATTTTGACTGGTGGAGTTATCAGTTTTTACAGAACTGTTATATACAGAAGACTTTTTAATTACTGACCATATGGATTATCATGTACCCACCACATGTGTACTTGCTATATGTGTATAGATGAACTGTATGTGTTTTAACCCTATCATGTATTTATGATTTACTAATGTTTCACGTTTTGTGCAATTGAAATAAACAATTTTCAATGCATGTTTAGTGGTCTATGCTGGGAAGTGCATGCTTCATTTAAAGTCCCAACCCCCTCCCCCCTCTCCTCCTATAATAAATAAGTTGTGCTGCTTTTATATTACAGTATATAAAATGTATATAAATATCTGTCTCTATAATCCATCAGTGTATGACTTTAAATAGTGTGTATATAGCCACAATAATATTTGTATATTACCACAAATGAACAGCAAAACACCAAATAGTGAAAAATGTCCATCTTTGATAATCTGTCCATCCAATTGCAATGCTTCCAATACATGCAAGGAAAAGTGTATTCTCCCAAAGAAAAGAACCTCCACTGAACACCAAAAAGGTGCCTGCTCACTGTAAGGGTGGACCATTTTGATGCTTGCAGCTACAAGTTACAGAGACTGGTTTGTGAAGTTTATTGAATACTGAAGATGAGTGCACATACCCACACATGAACACAGATGTACCGTGGAAAGAGGAGTGATAGGAAGCCCTGAAAGTAGTTTTCTAGTTACAAAAATGTTTAGATGTTTATGTAAGTTTTCTCCTATTTCATTGAAGATCAGCAAGTTCTTGGTTTCAGATGGAGGGTTTCTTTAACTGTAGATTTCTTTAATATAGTTGAATGATTCTGAGTGTGTTTTCTCTTTCTCATTTTTATCTCTTCAGCTGCTCCAGGTATTATTTCCTCTCCATATGCAGGAGCAGCAGGATTTGCCCCAACTATTGGCTTCCCTCAGGCAGGTGAGTGTGACAATATAAGAAGGTATTATTTTTTTTAAACCTGCCACTCCGGTGTTTCCCGTCCTCCTTCACATCTGTATAGTTGCTAAGAGATTTAATTTACCATTTTTAAGTACTAAATAATAGGATTGTTTTCCTGGTCTTCGCTTAGGTCACCTCCAACCAGAATTGTCTGTAGCCCCTCAGTAATCACATGGACATTAGTACACAATTTTATCTGTGTAACCAATCACAGAGATTACGTGGTACAGGGCCCATCACAGTAGCCCCGTGCCATGTGATAGCTGTGGCTAATCACAGCTATCACAGTATTTCTTAATGGCTGCAGTAATGCAGCTGAGAAAGTGAGAAATGATTGCTTTTACAGCCATCATGGCAATAGTATAGTGCCACTGTTCTGCTAGGGTGACACTGTTCTGCTAGTGTGATGGAAATGAATGAAGGAAAAAATAAATATATAATGTGTGTGTGTATATATGTGTGTGTGTGTGTGTGTGTGTGTGTGTGTGTGTGTGTGTGTGTGTGTGTGTATGTATGTATATGTGTATATAAAAAATATTTAAATCATTGTGTCTGTACTGTGTCCCTGATGATGAGCGCCACACCAGGCACCACCGTGTCCCTGATGATGAGCACCACACCAATGCAGTGTTCCTGATGATGAGCTCCACACCAATGTAGTGTTGCCTCCTGGCTTGCTTGCTGACCATGTCTCTGTCTGCGGCCTGAACTAACCCATGAGCACATCCCGCTGACTACGTTCCTGTGAGACAACAATCCCAGCCATCACCTGCAGACAACTGCACTCCTGGAGTTGCAGGAACATTTTCTTCTTTTCCTTAGCCTCCTGTACTTCCTGGCCAGTGAACATGACATTCCAGGGGGTAGTACTGCACCAGTAGGCTAGGCTTGCTTGGCTTATAGGAGCTGAGATTGCTTTAGGAGAAGCTACACTAAGCTATATCACACGTACAAAGGCAGCCATTACAGGACATTGGTTTTGACACAATTATTTGATTGTGTGATACACAATATGCGGTACACACTCAGTCCAAATGCTGGGGAGGAGTAGCAGAATGTGTTAGGCTGTAACTCGAAGTATGGCCATGCTGCGTGTGAGAAATATCTTATTAAATTATCAACTTTGTGTAAAAAGAAAAAGTATTTTTTCATTTTCTTTCCACATTTTCTGAAAACTTGTGGCAAAAAAATATGAAGCCTTCAAAACACTCACCATGCCTCTTCAAAAAAAAACAAAACCTTTGGGTGTTTACTCTCTAAAATGTAGTAAATTTGTGGGTGTGTTATTAGATGTGATAGGTAGTAAGGAAAATCTGAAGGTACTCCTTGTATTTTGTGCCCCTTTGTGTGGCTAGTCTGTGAAAAAGTCTCATGCGTGTGGTATTGCCACACTCAGGGGGAGTAGCAGAATGTATTTTGGGGTGTATTTGTAAGTATTCCTATGATGTGTGTTAGCAATGTCTTTTTAATTGTAAATTTTGTTAAAAAATGCTAGTGTTTGCGTTTCAAAGTGGGGTCATTTTGTTTCCACTGTCCTGGTGCTAGGTAGTCAGGAAATTAGATGTGTAATTTATGTTCCTAGAATGCCTGAAAGTGCTCCTTGGATTGTTGCTGCATCTATTACGTTACACCCTGAATATGGGTGTAACATGTTATAGAGGGTGAACTTATCCTTGAATTTCTTCATTTCCCAAAAAATCGTCACAAAAAAATGACATCTTCAAAAAACTCAACATGACTCATTAAACTGATCTTGAACTGATTATCCAAAAAGGGGTACTATCTTGGCATTTTAGGGTCTCAAGAAAGGAGATAGGCAGCCAGTACATCAGGATTGATCAATCTTCAAATATATATAGTTTGTAGACTCTAACTTTTACACAGACTAAATATTCTACACTGATTTGGATTATTTTTTTTACCAAAGACATGTAGCAGAATGTATTTTGGTCTAAATTTATGAAGAAAGATTGTTTATTTTCAAAATTGTATGACAGACTACTAAGTTTTTCTTTCAATTATATTTTTATTTATATAGCAAAAGATAAAGAAAACCCAGTGGTCATTTAAGACCACCAAAAGAAAGCTCTATCTGTCTCAAAAAATTATACAAGTTTTGTTTGTATACAGTGTTGCATGAGTAACTGCCATTCAAAATGTGACAGTACTGAAAAATGGCCTGGACTTGAAAGGGGTGAAAGTGTCTGGGCTGGAAGTGGATAAAGGTGAAGGGGGTGGAAAAAGAGGCATTCCTTTGACCATGTATACTGAGTGGATATATAAAAATCTGGGCTTGTCAGCTCTGGGAACATTGGCATATAAACGGTACTGCTAAATATTCTAAAGGATAAGGGATTGACAAATTGTTTTAATTGCAAGTACCCTTAGGATTCAACCTGTACAAGTTTTACTTTATTGCAGAGGTCCTCTGTAAATTTCCCAAATGGAATATAGATCTGTTAAAAAATATATATATTCTTCCCTAATCTTATGTAAACTAACAACTTCTAAAGACAAACTGCTGGTTCACATTTTAGGTTAATTCCAAAATTCTGTATAGATTTACACCACCTCACTCTCTAGAAGAAGCCAGCTTCTGGCATCTCAGGAGCAGAACTAATTCAACATGTTATAGCTAGTACATGCACTCAGACCCAGGGAATAAAACAGTCTGTGGGTGCAGTACTTTTATGCTAGATAAATATTCCATCCAATATTTGTGAGGGTGACCGTGAATTAGGAAACTATTCTTCCCACTGTTCCCAGAGGCCATTATAAAATTTCCATTGATTTCTGCATTAAATGCATTCTTATCTAGCAACTTGAGAGGTTTCTAGAGATTAAACCTTTTATGTTACTCACCTGGGCGACAGTGATGAGCATAGTGCATCCAGATCTTTAAAAAGATTTGACCATATGCATTCAAATCTATGTTTGATAGGTTTGCACTTCTGACACATGCTGCAGACGTCCAGTCTATGCAGGAGACAAAAGTAGTGGCTATTTTTGGCCACATACATGAAGAGATTAAAGTGATATTAAACCCTTTTTTAGCACTTTTTTTTAGCACTTTGATTGAACAGTTGATTTCTGTTTAATCTCTTTTTATTAGTTCATAAAATAAATATATTACTGCAAATGGAGATAGACTTTGAAGGCACAATAAAGAATACAAAAATGCAAATCTGTAGAACGTACAAAGTTCAAGGCTATTTCACTAAACATTATACAGTTGAAGTATTTGTGGGATAACATGTATAGAGTGTGGTACATATATACTTTATGTCTTTCCGACCGACATATCCAGGTAAAGATATAGTATAGGGGAATAAGTAAAGGAAAAGTCCCTGGGAAGGTAGGCAAAGGGGAAGAAGGAAACAAGAGGGATAGATGCGGTGGAAGAGAAAAAGAAAGAAAGGGAAAAAAATGGGGGGGAAAGGGGATAGTAGACAGGCTTGATGAAAACAAGTGTTACCAAGATCTTCACAAAGAGCATCATGAACATCCATGTAGAAATATTGTTTTTTTTTTTAAACCATGGTTAGGTTCCAAACCATACAAGGTTATAGGTCTCAGATTTGCCATTTTCCCACTAGATTTCCTTTCTATGTCCCAGATGTTGTGCTGTTCGCTTGCACATTCCACCAAGGAAGTAGTGCTCAGATTGTGCCAGTGTCTTGTAATAATAATGCGTGTTGTCGTAGCAGATCTCTTTTGATGTTTTTAACCGGTTCCCTCCTGGTGTATGGAAGATGATGACGGCGGGAACCTTTCGTCGATCTAGGCGGATGTCCTATGACGTCGTCCTGGATCTCGTCCCACGCACGGTTGCTGGGCCGCGTTGTGTTGCAATTTGTCACCAGCTGCGTCCACCGCACAGCACTCCTATATGCAAACATAATGTGTAAAAAAAAGACTGACTGATCACTTTGTTAGAGTAGTACAATGTTACTATGGTAACATTACATTGCTCTGGTCAAAGTATGGTAAGAAAAAAGAAATAAAAATATTTAAAAAGAATGTGCATTAAAAAAAAAAAAAAAATTCCCGAATGCGAGCGGACACTCAGCATTATCACACTATGTAAGTCCTTTTTTTACTGAGGCACGCTGCCATCTGGTTAACACTGTCCCCTGAGATCTGGTTGTGGACCCTGCGAGTATTGAGGATATCACATACAAAAAACAAGAAAGTGAGAAAATCCCGCGCTGATAAGTCCTCTTGTGCGGCAGACTACCGACTAGGCGAAGGGAAATGCATCGATGTGTGCAGCCCTCCTCGTACGGGGAAATCCAAAAGTGACTAGAAAACAAAAGAAAAAGGAAGGCGCACGCACCTAGTGCATTACTAAAAACAATTTTTATTAAAATGATAGCAAGAGAGGGTACTCACAAAATGGTGGGTGCACAACCTGTGCAGACTGTGACAGAGTAAAAGCTGACGCGTTTCGGGGGCGCACCCCTTTCCTCAGAGCTTTGTTACCCTGGACTGTCAGAGCCAAGATTATAAATGTTGTGGAAATTGTTGCACAACTGCTGCTGGTTGTGTTAATTGGCCAACGATTGTGATTGGACAATTGGGATCAATCAATTGGTCAATCGTGAAGCAATCATCACAAAATTGCCTCTTAAATTTAGTTAAAAATGTGTGTTTGAAATGGTACAGGAATCACTTTCAACAACATTTTATACAACATTTTAAAGAAGCATTTCAAAATAAACATAAGAATATATAAAAATTATTATTATACACATATGTATATATAAAAAACACACATGTAAAAACACACACATGTAAAAACATATGAATCCATGAAAACTAGGGCACATGGGCTAATCCCTAGACCCTAGTGATACCAGACCATGTACCAGTATTAGAAGCAATCAGCAGCAGTAGATAACAGCTGCATGGGATGGTATAATAGTATAGATCAAGCCACATTTACCTCCGTACTTAGAGAGACGCTGGCCAGGACCGCCGGAACCACCTGGTGCCGAGCCGCCGTGTCCCCGACTGTGTCCATTCCCAGAGAAGGGTTGCAGGGGACAGACGGAAGGGGGAGGAGGAATGCGGCGATACCATCTGGGGACGCTGGAGGCTGGGCGGAAGAGTGTGGAGCCGCTGCTTCCGGGTATTCCCTGACGTCACGTCCGGCCGGAAGTGATGTGTGGGTGTACCCGAAGCCTCATAATGAAAGGAGCAAATCCTGGGGACAGCGGTCTGGCAGCCCAGGGCAACAATTTCTTTTTAAAGCATACCAGTGATTAAAAACATTTATACTATTTATACTGTAGGTAAATTCTTGGTGCAAAATAAGAAGATTAAAAGAAATAGTAATAATAATGATTAAAAAGTAATAATAATAATAAATACACAAATACACAAATACTTGGATGTGAAGTTGCAGATATTTAGATGCGAGACAGGAGCACCTAGATGCAACATTATTGAGGAGCCTTAGATCTGGGAGTGGACCTTTTGGATATTAAGAAGCGTTGGATCTGAAAGTACGGGGAACGACATATTGAGATCTACTGGATGGTCCCCATGAGATCAGTCTTTATGCGCAAACTCCTCTTATCTCTAGTATTTTTTACTTACCTGGTGGAAGGGCACAGTGCATGTCGGGTGTACCACGATTTGTCAAGAATATCAATCACACTTTCTGGAGCCCGAAGGGGTGAAGGATATCATTTACCTCTATATGAACGTTTTTCACGGATTGCACAATAATTTTTGTATATTTAATCTGTATACACATATATGTTTTATATGGACTTACTAATTTTGTGTTCATATTTTTATAACTATATAAATATTTAACAATATAATTTAAAATTAGCGCTACACTTTATAAGTTTCACATTTCACATTAGCAACCTGGGAGTGTTGTTGTGTTAGCTGCTGTTTGGTTCACTTTATTTTGGTTTGGTTAGCGCAATATTTTTCGTTTTTTCTTTTCTATGCTTTTGTTTGTTTTGCCTAGTCTACTCCTAGTAGGATGAGCATAACCCCATGTGTCATAAGAAGGCATGCGTCTGTCAAGTTATACAAAAAATCCCTTTTTTTTTTACAAAACTGTCGCTCTTCTTTTGTTTATAGCGGTGATCAGAAATGATGCAAAGGGGATTAAATACCACCAAAAGAAAGCTCTATTTGTGGGAAAAAAAGGACGTAAATTTTGTTTGGGTACAAAGTCGCACGACCGCGCAATTGTCAGTTAAAGCGACGCAGTGCCGAATCGCAAAAAGTGCTCTGGTCCTAAAGTGGGAAATCCTTCCGGGGCTGATGTGGTTAAAGGCCCGTACACACTGTACAGTTATCGGCCAACAAAGATTTACGACAGCCTGTTGTCTGATACTCTGACCATTAGTACGCACCATTCGACAGCCAATTTTCAATTATCCAGCAGAAGTTGTATGTGAAAACTAGAAAACTTTTGTCTGCCAACAAGGCGTTGGCCAATTGTCGGCTCGTGTGTACAGAAGTTGGCCTAACAAAAGTTGTAAGTACAAACATGCATGTTAGGAATCCAGGAAGTGTTCGGTCGTGTAAACCTGCGTCCGTAATTCACATTCACCTGAGCTTACTCTTTACACGCTCCTAACACGTCACTACATT
>BLSH010485087.1:906998-927067 GCA_018402905.1 Glandirana rugosa | reverse complement strand
TACACAAAAAAATATAAAAAAAGAAATATACATAATATTGTCTTTCATTTTTTTTTATTTTTTTTTTTTTTGGAAAAAAAAAACAGTTTCATGAATTAAAAAAAAAAACAAAACGGTAAAATTATCCCATTTTTTTTTTTTTTTGTATAATGTGAAAGATGATGTTACGCAGAGTAAATAGATAACCAACATATCACGCTTTAACCACTTCAGCCCTGGAAGGATTTTCCCCCTTCCTGACTAGGACATTCTTTGCGATACAGCACTGCGTCCCTTGAACTGACATCTGCGGTCGTGCGACGCTGTACACAAACAAAATTAACATCTGTTTTTTCCACAAATAGAGCTTTCTTTTGGTGGTATTTGATCACCTCTGCGGTTTTTTATTTCTTGCGCTATAAACAAAAAAAGACCGACAATTTTGAAAAAAAAATATTTTTTTTTACTTTCTGTTATAATACATATAAAGAAAAAAATATAAAAAAACACATTTATTCATCAGTTTAGGCCAATATGTTTTATTTTCTGCATATTTTTGGTAAAAAAAAAATCGCAATAGGCATATATTGATTGTTTTGCGCAAAAGTTATCACATCTACAAAATATGGGATAGATTTATGGACTTTTATTTATTTTTACTGGTAATGGCATCTGCAATTTTTAGCGGGACTGCGACATTGCAATGGACTAATCTAACCCCAAATGACACTTTTTGGGGACCAGTGACGTTATTACATTGATCAGTGCTATAAAAATGCATTGATCAATGTAAAAATGACACTGGCAGGGAAGTGGTTAACCCTAGGGGGTGATCAAGGGGTTAACTGTGTTCCCTGGGTGTGTTCATGACAGAGATCACTGTTCCCAAATACAGTAGATCTGTCATGTCCCCTGTCGGGAATGGGAGCCGTCGTGTTTACGTTGGCAGATCCCCGTTCTACCTCTGCACAGAGCAATCGTGGGTCACCAGCAGACATCAAGTGCGCGGGACCCGCGGCTGTGCTTCCCCAGCGGGTGAACGCGCACCCGCAATCCCACATGCATGGACCGACGTACAGGGGAGCCGACCTCCCACATCACATGTACGTGAGCAGGTCGGCAAGTGGTTAAATTTGCGCACACTCATGAAATTGCGCCAAACTTTGGTACTTAAAAATCTCCATAGGCGACCGGTTATTTACAGGTTACCTGTTTAGAGTTACAGAGGAGGTCTTGGGCTAGAATTGTTGCTCTCGCTCTAATGCACACGGTGATACCTCACATGTGTGATTAGAACTCCGTTTACATATGCAGGCGCGACTTGCGTATGCGTTCGCTACTGTACGCAGGGACGGGGGCACTTTGTTTTTTTTTTAATATATATTCTTTATTTCACTTTAATTTTTTTATTTTTACACTTTCTCATGAAATTTTTTATTTTTTTTTTATTGATCACTTTTATTCCTATTACAAGGAATGTAAACATCCTCTGTAATGGGAATAGTGCGTGACAGGTCCCCTTTATAAGACCCCACATCTCTCCTCCAGGCTGGAAAGACCGAAATAAAAAAATAAACTTTCTCAGTCTTTCCAGCAAAGTCCCCGGCGTTGTTTACTTCCACCGGCCCGGATGTGACGTTATAACGTCGTGCCCGGGCCTCCGAGGATCGTAGAGATAACTGGTGATCATCTGGTTACCAGAAATCTTTATGGCTAACTTCTACCGGCGACCGGGAGAAGCAGAGGGCAGCGGGGGGAGGTGTCCCCTCCTGCCGCCGCCTATAAGAACGATCAAGCGGCTGAACTGCCGCTATGATTGTTCTTATGGTGCACAGAATCGCCGGCTGAAAAAAGTGATATCTGGATGATGCTTGTAGCTGCATCATCATTCAGATATCCCCACTCAAAGTCCATGGCATACCTTGGACGGGAAGTGGTTAAAGTGCTATTCTTGCAGATCTTCTACTGTTTTCAGGCATTTTTTTTACAGGCAAATAGAGGGCAATAAAATAGATAGGGGTTCTAATTCTTTCTTTATTTCAGTCAATCCAAACTCAACAATGTTTTGCTATATATATTAGGGTTTCACCGATACCGAACATTGACATGAGTACTTGTACTCGTGCAAATGCTCCGATGCCTAATCGGATACCTGAGCAGTCGGGGATGATCTGTGCAGCGGTGGGGGGAGTTACAAGCACCAATCCCCCTGTATGGCTTTTCTAACATCTTTTCTCCTCCTCTCCCTCCTGCGGCTGTCAGGGAGATCGGTGCTTGTAATTGCCCCCACCGCCACACTGATCACCTCTGACTGTTCCCCGGGTTATTGTCCTATGTGTGCTCCTCTGGCTCTCCGGCTCCTCCTCCGGTCCCCCATGTCCTGAATCTGTCAGGATGGAGAGCGGAGGAAGGAGCCGATAAATGTAATTTACCGGCTCCTTCCTTTTCCAAATGCACAATGATCACTGACTGTCCATTCATAACTGTGCATCATAAACTGTGTTTATGATGCTTCAGTTTATGAATGGAGAGGAGCCTCTGTCCCCTGTCCATTCATCTTCAGTGCAGCTGATGCTGCTGAGAAAGGGACTGGGGAATCTCTATCCTCAGTCCCTTTCCCTGTCTCAAAGGGGAGATATCACCCCTGATATCTCACCAAAGCCCCCCCCCCCCCCGTTCCCAACAGGGCTGTAATAAAAGAAAAGAAAAAATTGTCCTGGCCGCAGAGCAGTGAGCAAAAAAAATAAATAAATTGTAATAAATAATAAAAAAACACAGTCCATGCCTCATGAGTGCTGCATATAAAAAGTATTGGTATTTGTACTCGATCTTAAAAAAAAGTGGTATCGGTGCAACCCTTATTTATATATATATTCAATGTGTGAATTCGTTGCCAACAAGTAGATAAATCACTCTCCTACATCCTTTTAAAGGTTGGCGTAAATTTGAACCCAATGACTATTTTTGTGAAGGCTTTATTGTTCATTGTATTGTAAGTTAAAATATGCAAGTTCCCATCAGCCTGTTGTTTCCATCACTGTAATCATGTGAAAAGAATACAAACATGAAACATTTTCTCTACTCTACAACACAGTTTATGCTCTTGTGCTATTACCTTTGCTTTGGTCATTCATGTATTCTGCCTCAACTCTACTGTGGAAAGGCTACCTCATCTGGTTTGTTAATCCAGTGCATAAGATCTATGGGCACTAAATAATGATAAAGTAGATAAAGCTTCCCTAAATAGTAGCAAATAAAAACACATATGTGATAGGCAATTTTCAGTATTAAGAAAAATGAACTAGAGGCTCTCTTTACAACCAGATGTCAACTGTTGACCTTTTTCTATTTCCTAACTTTCTACAGTGGAAATTGCATTGGGGTTTATAGAGTCATTTAGCATGAGATCTTAGAAGCCTTTATAAGCGTTGGCTTGCCATTTTATGGATCTTCTATACTCAGTCTTCAAGTGAATTAAAGCATGTTAACGCAAACAAGTTTCTAGGCAATCTTGTGTTTTAAATGCCACATAACTGTTAGCTACAGATATAGTTGACTAGGTGAGTGCTGTATACTGTACTTGGGCAATATTGGCTTCTGGCAAATAATCTGATAAAATTAATGTGTGTTTGTGTGTGTATATAAATATATAATGTTTGTGAGAAGTGGATAGCGGGGCAAGGGTGCTTTTGACTCTCTGGGATGAGGTTTTAGCACAGATACCATCACAAAGTTTATCCTTCAAATGGTATACATTATTTCAGCAGGTCAGTAAAACATCCACAAAACACTCATATTCCTGCTATTCTCATTCTGCTTATGAATCGTTCTACTGCCACTGACATAACTATCACAACAAAGTCAAGATGGTTAAGGCCTCATACACGTGGGTGTTTTTTAGCGTTTTTTTACTGCTCTCTGTGTTATTCAATGGCCCCATAAAAACGCAGATGTTTTTGAGCTGTAGATGGCATCAGTGTTAGTGAGCTGAAAGTAGAACCCATGGTCAGCGCGTTCCGAGGCTGTAACGTTTTGGCGTTTTTGACGACGAGCCAGCAAAACGCTCACTAACCCCGTACCGACGTTAACCGGCGTTTTCAGGTTAAAAAATAGCAGAGGAATGTTTTTTCAAACCACCTATTGATGCCGACACTCAATAACGCTCCTTAACACTGATGCTAAACTCAGACAAAATCGCGGTTTTGACACCGATTTTTCCCTGACGTCGGGCCCGACGTTTTACTTATTTTTTTTTTTATAAGCCCGTGTGTATGAGGCCTTATAAACACAGACTGAGGAAAGTCCATTCCTCCAATGACTTTTGTGAAGTATAAATAGGCAAGTGCTAAACTTTAAATACTTTTGGGTTCACAGCCATCAGGCTTGGGTAAAGAAAATAATCCAGAATACTGTTATCAGTCATATTTGTTTGAGTGCAAGGAAGGCATCGGGGTCTGAAAGATCTGTAATGTCTCCATGAGGAGTACCTGTCACTAAAGTGCTATCACATGAGGGGGAGCTATTTAGCTCCTTTGTAATAGCTTATAAAGGTATGTGAAAACAATTGTGCAAAATGAAAACATAAAATTGGCAAAATTTAAATTTCTAAAGCCCTCCACGTACTTGCACACAAACATGCACGTATGGTGCACTGTACATGAACAAATTCGCTACACATGTTGGACATTGCAAAATTAAAAAATAACCTCCTGTGCCAATGATTTTATAAACATGATTCCATTGTGTACAAAAAAGTTACAGCAGCCGCAGTTAATACGTCATAATAAAATACCTGTAATATCACTTTAACCGCGTGCTGACTAGCCGCTGCAGTTTTACTGCGGCAGGTTGGCTCGGATACACAAACCGCCGTCGTGGTACGCTGGCTGTTCATGCGCGATTTGTGGGCGAGCGCACGATGCCGCTGCGCACTCCGTGAGCGTGCTCGCGCGCTGGGTGGTGTCGGTGTCCACCAGCGACCCACGATCGCCTACTACAGAGGCAGAACGGGAATCTGCCAATGTAAACACAGAGGATCCCTGTTCTGTCAGGGGACATGATGGTGATCTACTGTTCCCTGTGATCGGGAACAGTGAGATCTGTCATGACCCTGCCAGCCCAGCCCCCACACAGTTAGAACACACATAAGGAACACATTTAACCCCTTGATAATCCCCTAGAGTTTAACCCCTTCCCTGCCAGTGACATTTATACAGTAATCAGTGACTGTTTTTAGCTCTGATCGCTGTATAAATGTTGTTGGTCCCAAAAAAGTGTCCGATCTGTCCGTGGCAATGTCGCAGTCCTGATAAAAATCGCAGATCGCCGCCAATACTAGTAAAAAAAATAAATAAAAACATAAATCTATCCCCTATTTTGTAGACGACATAACTTTTACGCAAACCAATCAATATACGCTTATTGGGATTTTTTTACCAAAAATATGTAGAAGAATATATATCGGCCTAAACTAATGAATACATTTTTTTTTAATATATATTTTTTTGGATATTTATTATAGCAAAAAGTAAAATATATTGACTTTTTTTTTCAAAATTGGCGCTCTTTTTTTATTTTCTTATTTGTTTATAGTGTAAAAAATAAAAAACCGCAGAGGTGATCAAATACCACCAAAAGAAAGCTCTATTTGTGGTAAAAAAGGATGCTGGTTTTGTTGGGGTACAACGTTGCACGATCGCGCAATTGTCAGTTAAAGCGACGCAGTGCCATATCGCAAAAAGTGCTCTGGTCAGGAAGGGGGTAAATCCTTCCAGGGCTGAAGTGGTTAAGGCAAACTTTTTTTAGTTTTAGGAAACAAATGTTAGTTTTTTTGTACATCAGCATACAGAGGTGCATGCTGATATAAATTTTAATGAAAGATGAGAAAGGCCCACTTTAAATTTTTAATCATGTGATTACATAAGGCCTTTTACTAGGCTTTAGTACCTGGCCAGTATCCACCGACAGCCCCGCCATTTTAGAAATGGGTTTTTTGTTTTGTTTTTTTAACTGCCACTGGACTTATCAAACCTGGAGCTTGAAGTTTTCTCTTCACAGTTGAAATTGAGACTTGCTTACTTCAACTACTGTTCAGATGGGGGCCCAAAGTTCTTTTTCTGTGGGGCAAATGTCACACTAGCCATTGGCTCTCACAAACATGTACTTGGATTCTGTTGTATATTGGGGTCTTCCAGACTTAGAATTTCCATAGTACCTTAACCCATTAACCTATTGTAAAAATGCAGGCAAAACCATAACTATTTTAAAAATAATCATGTCAAGTGCAGACAAAAGTGCTACATGAGAATCCAATATAATTAGTAGATGTACATTGTAAAGTGCTTGTACAAATAACATAAATTAAATAATTTACATTGTAAAGTGCTCAAGTAAATAAAATACAAATCCCATGTACCAAAATAAAAATATTCTAAGGATCATATGCAGAGTTCACTGTCGGCTATTAACACTAAGTTCTCTGCAAACCACAGCCTTGTGCAGAAATGATATAAAGTGCTTGTGTAATAAATAAAGTTTAAAAAAATGTGATATGTTCATAAATGTTGTGATATATATACCTTTGACAAACCATCACAATATATATTCGACATAAAAAAAATGTGATATGAAGTGAATTGCTAAAATCTCAATGGAAATGTGATAAGATGAGCTTGTGCAGATCCACTGCAAGCTGTTTACACGGACTTTAGTGCACCATCACCTAAATAGAACACACACCCTCTGCTTACCAGAAGAATTAGACCTCTAACACTTTTGAAGCCATATACACTTGTTATCTGCCTGGTATTATCAGCCACTTAGTTTCCAGAGCAATATAACCATTAATGTGGTAACTTTTGCCATAGAGCAGCCTCCTGCCACTCTATCAGCCAAACAGCCCTGTGTATGCAGAAAACAAATATTGTGCATTACCAGGGCAAACTGCACAGCTTTCTTGCAAGTATCATATTTAACAGCAAAGAAAGAAACGGCAACAATGTATTGAAAGCCAGGTTCACACACTGCCTAACATGCGGACGTGCAGGGTGACGTCACTGCCCAAGGCTCAGTCCCAACCAGTTTCTTTAAATGGTGTCTTCAGGGGATAGCGGGTGGTGATTATTTTAGTAAATGAGATTTGTATTTTATTTATGCGAGTACTTTACAGTGTACACTTAATAATTGAATTTGTTATAAGCACTTTACAATGTACATCTACTAACTATATTTGATTCTTATGTAGGAATTTTATCTGCACTTGACCTGATTGTTTATTTAAAAAATATTATTTATGGTTTTGATCGCATTTTTGCACAAGAGTGAAGCACTTTTTTTTTTACTAAGGCTTATTATTTAGGAGGATAGCCCACCCAACATTTAATACATTAATAATGATTCAGTCGGTGTAAAACCGTTGTGACAAGTACCGCCGCTACTCAATCAAGCCTGCATGGAGGGAAAGTGTCCAATAACGGCCACTGCTGGGCATATTGATGTCAAAACATCATTGTTTATTCCCTGGCTACTGATGCCAGGGCATTGTCTACTCCCCCTGGCCACAGTCTGCCCCCCTAAAGACTAAAGCTTGGTGAACTGGCCTTTTGTTTAGAAAAGGTGGTAGAGTTCTAGGTTTCTTTTAACATTCTGATTATGCTAATCTTAACTGTTTTGCTAAAAGGTCCAGGTAGTCTTTGTGAATTATAATCTTTTTACAGGGACCTTTCTCTACAGAGGCTTTTTCTTTCATAAACTGAAACCTAGTAAGCAATGTTTACTATATTTCAATGATGAATCAACAGTATTGTTCAGTACCAGTTGCTCACTATGCTTATTCAGGAAAGGTAGGGGGCTGGTAAACATGACTTGTTTATCATAACTCCCCTCCCCAGCCAGCTAGCAGTGCTGCGGGAAGGGGTGCCAGGGTATCCAGGTGTGCAGGGAATAGTATGGAGTGTCAGGAGGACTCAGCTGTTAATCACAGCTATTCTGTTATGAAGCTGACTCTGCAGAACAGTTCTGCTATAAATTCATGGTCAGAACCAAAGTGACCATGAGCTTACAGCCGAAGGGGGAATACAGCCGGCATATGGCGTACTAACCTGACCAGCTGGAAATAGTTATGTAGGTCCGTACACTGTATGTTCATGGCAGTGAAGAGGTTAAAGCTGTGGATAATGGGATTGATTCAGCGTTTAGGTACTTGCCCAAGAAAGCATATTGATGCCATGAGTTTGCATTTAACTGACATTGCAGACAAGCCTTTTTCTTCTTTGTTTTGCAGGTCTTTCCGTTTCAAGCGTACCTGGGGCTCTTGGCCCTCTTGCTCTTACCACTTCAGCAATCACTGGTCGTATGGCAATTCCAGGGATGACTGCCATTCCTGGCCATTCTGTTCTCTTAATCAGCAATCTAAATCCTGATGTAAGTTATCATTTTGTTATTAATAAAAAAAACCTTGTGTACTCTCTGCCTATGTATGTTTCCATCTATAGATTAAGGTTTTATGTAAATAATCATTCATATGATGCTGTGTATTTATATTTTATTTACACAAGAAACCTCTAATATGGTTTATTACTTTGGCTAATTGAAAGTGCCATAAGTAAATGTCAAATACACCATAGTTAGTACCTTCGTCTGAAACAAATTGAAACAAAGAAAGGGGGATTTCCCTTTCTGGAGGCCCTAACAATGGACTTTAATGGTACCGTACACATACAAAGTACAAAATTGTTTCTAAAAATATAATTTCTTTATTACAAATGATCATCTTTAAAAAGAAGGGAAAGGACACATTACATAAATGACTAAAATGCACACAAGGCAAAGATCAAACATCTGTGTGGTTTTTGATCATGATGGATACTTATGCACTTTTCTGTAAACTCAACATGTTTCGCGGACTACAGATGTATCACCGCTTCCTCAGGAGTCTTTATACAGAGAGGTGTGCAAGATTAAATTTGGTGCCTGTGTCGCACTGTAAACAGTGAACAATAAAAGACATTACATTAGATAACATATACAACAATTGTGCATAAATGCATATCTCCAATGGAGAATAGTATATCACATTTTGGTATTATTTTTGTGCAGTAGCCACCCCAAAAGACCCCTTTACCCAGGATGCAGCCACACTCGTGACTCGTGGGAAAAAATCTGTCGGGTGTGGGAACCAACAGCGCACAGAAGGACAAGGACAAACTGAATCAGAAAATGTATTAGGATGAATAATGAGTAGATGTCAAAAATGGAAGTTGAAACCTTCATAGAGTAATCCCTCACTCAAAACAAAACCCACCTAGGGGCTTGAAAATGCATACATGAACCCTCTATCCTATGCATGGCTATCTATAGAAATTCAGCATATATAAATGCATGAACAGATACCTAATAATATAATGCGGTGGAAGGCAAAAGAGGAGAAACACATGTACACATATATATGTGTGTGTGTGTGTGTATATATATATATATATATATATATATATATATATATCCATCCATGCATGTCCCCATGCCTCCAGAAGAGTTGTTATAATTATAATAACCACATTTGAACTTCCATTGCTAATGCATCTGATATATAGACACATATAGCCATCTGATTGCATAGATATGTCCTAAACAGCTTAACAGTCCCATTGGGCCGCAGGAATGGACAGAAGTATAAAAAAAATAGAGGGTCACCCAAAAAGCCAACAATACATTTCACAATGTGCACATATCGTTACCTGGTAAAAAATCTTCGTAACTAATTAGTGCTTAGAAACAAATAGTTTCAAACACCCCTATAAGGTAGTGATAATACAGTTTGATTCTACCTGGAAATGTTTTTATTTTTAGATGTGCTCTTGAGGCTCCTTTTGTGAGCTCAGGTCCCTTTCTTCTTCCTTTATTTGCTGGACTGCAGCAACGGTTATCTAGGATGTATTATCACTACCTTAGTGTGAGTGTTTGAAACAATCTGTTTCTAAGCACTAAATAGTTACGCTGATGTCTCAATAAGATTTTGTGGCTATCATCATTATATATACATATTGGTTAATGTTGTTCTAGATTTTCCTGCAATAAGAAATACCTGAAAACCTTCTTGATATTTCTACGAGGCATTTTTGATGTATCCCACTGCTGGCTGGCAGCTTGATGCTGCATGGACTGAGCACCACTCTGTAGCCGTTGATGCTGCAGTTTTCTATCCTTTTACTACATCATTAGTGTATTTAGCCCTATCTGCCCACTTGCTGACATTGGACGAATGCACTTCCCCTCCTTTGGACTTACTGTACATGCCCTTGGTGGCTGCAGCATGCGATATATATTTATATGTCCTGCTCTATTGTCCCTTCCTGGAGTCTACATATAGGAGGTCCGATGCTGTACCTGCAGTGAGTGTTTCCCTTCCTTTTTGAAAAGACGGGGCTCTTTGATTGAGTGGCCAGCGGCCTGGCTCTACACAAAGTCGTATTCATCTGTTCTTCATCACCATACTATCCTGAACCAGTATGTACCTGCGGTGTTTTGAGAATCCAGACAGTTTTTCCTTCGATCATTTTTTAACTGTGGTCCCCTTTTTTATATTCCAACAATCCACCATCATTACCTTTCTTCTTTTTCTTCGGTAATTGTCTATGGAGCTCTGCCATCTTGCTCCGTTGAATACAAATGCCTCCTTTATACTCTGTGAACATCCCTGAAGAAGAGCTTGCTATCTTTAGAATATCTCGAAACGCGTTGGATGCCCTCGCAGTTCTTCCATCCATTAGGAGGTTTATGTACAATGCATACTGTATAGCCCATGTTATTTGTATGTTTATGCACTTTGTGTCCTATACTTTTTCATTGATTTTATTGGTACTGGTCTTTGAAGGCAAACTCATCTAAATAAACATTTATTGATTTTTTTTATATTGGTCTTTAAGGTTTTTGGTCCATTTCTGCCTCAAAGTCCCCTTTTTGGAGGATTTTTTCTTGTATCGATTTATAATTGGGATGTTGGCATAGTTTCAGCTTCCACACCACACCCCTCTTTGCAGGCATCAAATTTAATCTTGCACACCTCTCTATAAAAAGATTCCTGAGGAAGCAGTGATACATCTGTAGTCCGCGAAAAATGTTGAGTTAACAGAAGAGTGCATAAGTATCCACCATGATCAAAAACTACACAGATGTTTGATATTTTGCCTTGTGTGCATTTTATTCATTTATGTAATGTGTCCTTTCCCTTTGTTTTAAAGATGATACTTTGTAATAAAAAATTTATATTTTTAGAAACAATTTTGTATTTTGTATGTGAACGGTACCATTAAAGTCCATTGTTAGGGCCTCCAGAAAGGGAAATCCCCCCCCCCTTTTTTCCCCCTTTCTTTGTTATTATTTTGGCTATTGATATTGCATGTTTCTATATTTTCATGTTCTGTTAATTTTTGTGCAATTATTTCCACAGCTTATTACACCTCATGCACTCTTCATCTTGTTTGGTAAGTAAATTGACTTGATTGTTTCTACCATAGATATGCATGCAAATGTCAGACCAAGTCCTATATACTAAATGCTTAACAGAATTTTAAAGCCCCGTTTGGAATTGCGGCAGAATCAGGCCCTGCCGTTTTCTTCAACTCTACTGTGTAAAAGACTAACCTATTTTGCTAACATCATTTTTTATTTACTCTTGAACCAAGACTTTTCCACACTGCAGCTAAATGCTATCCTGCATGGCTGCCATTAGCCTGGTGTTTGGAGTGCAGCATCTGCACCCCGCTGGATTGGATATTGTGGAGATGGCCTGCAAGTGACCTTTGGGTACAGTGTTCTGCATAGGGGGCTTTACAGACTCTAGTCTGGTAAAACAGTTGGCTTCAGAGGTCCTTAACCAATAGCATTGCCCCAGATTGTTCCTGTCCATAGGTGTGCGCAGGGGGGTGCCTGGGCACACCCTAATCACTCTGTGTTGTGCCAATTCCCCCTACTGCCCGGGCTTCTCCTTGTGTTGCGCCCCCCACCGCAGTGCTGCTGGCTTCCCTCCTTTCCTCTTCTCTCTCCCCGGCTGCTGCAGGGGATGTTTCAGGATGGGGGGGAAGGGGCTAATCAATATGTAACTTACCTATCCCTTCCTTTTCTAAATGAACACCGTGAACTCACTCAGTGTGTGCAGTGATAACTGAAGTATAATAAACTGTGTTTTTCTAAGCTTCAGTTTGTGAATGAACAGGAAGCCGCTCAGCACAGAGCACTGTCCATTCATTCACTGTCTAGTGCAGCCGAGGCTGCAATGAAAGACATGGGTGGTTGAGCTTTGGGGTGCACACCCTAATGCAATGGGCTGCGCACACCTATGCTCCTGTCTCTAAGGACTTGTTGGGCTGAGCGCTGGGCTCTACATAAGTTCTCAATGATTTGCGATGACCGATGAGCACTCTCATCATTGATCTTCCTGCTCTCCAATAACTTTCTTCCTGTACAGGAGGTGCAAGCAGACAACTTTACTGAGTGTGCAGGAGCCTGCCATTGCACCCATGGTCTGCTCTGCAGACAAAAAAGATAATAAATGCACATTTCTACATGCATTAAAATGTGTATTTAATTTTTTTAAAGCTAACCTATCCTTTAAGGGGCCCAACCAACAAACCGTTGGAAGCACTCTCTAGACATCTCTTCTTATCCACTTTATTAGAGTGATACCATTGTCAATAATGCTACTGGTGGCTTTAGTACCCATCTTCCTCAGCTGGTTCCAGTTCATGAAATTCTTTATAATAACCTTTTTCCGCATTATGATGTGCCTCATTTTCCAGAGTGGGAAAACGTTTGTTACCCTTTACTGAAACAAACATACAAAACCCCCCTGAATGTTATTAAATAAACACGACTAAAACTCTTAAAACCCCAATATGTCCATAATCTATAAAAACATTTATATAGTATGCCTGTCGTGGCTTGAATTTTTGTAGCGATATTAGGACAAAACCCAACACGTTTCAGAAAAACTCCTTCAGGTGATTAAGCAGGGGTATGCCATGTATAATCAACAATAACAGAAAATGGTTGAATATAGATGGTTGCAAGAATAGGGCTGCCAACAATCTGCTCATCCACCCCGGACCCAGATGAGGCTACATCCCAGGGGCCAACGCACATCCACTGGGGCTGTCATGTGTGAGACAGAGCAACCACTCACTCCCATCTAGATGTCAGCCTTTGTTATTATCGATCTATTATACATGGCATACCCCTGCTTTATCCCCTGAAGAAGGAGTTTTTCCGAAACGCGTTGAGTTTTGTCCTAATAGCTCTACAAAAATTCAAGCCACGACAAGCATACAACATAAATGTTTTTATATATTATGGACATATGGGGGTTTTAAGACTTTTAGCTGTGTTTATGTAATAACATTCATACAGTGTTTTGTGTATGTATTTGTATACTCAGTGGATCTTTTGTAATACATTTGGCACACTAGCCTTTTTTTGAAATGCACATGATTGTCATATCTGCCTTGAAAGTCCCATATAAAAAAGGGGATTTTGTATGTTTGTTTCAGTTAAGTTAGGGATGTTGGCAGTAAGAAATATCACCCACCCATTTTTTAATCTGTTAACCTTTGTGGACACTTAGAATGCTTGAGTCTCTGACTTCTGTGTGAGGGGGTGGTCTTCAAGGGCTACAAGCTGAGGTTTTGCTCCCTACCTCCTCCTGTTTTTCACCCCCAATCGTCCTATGTCAATTCACAGAGTAGCATATATCCATTGAGACCACTAGGGTCTTCTCGAACAATGTGTCATTTGCCCAGGTCCTGAGGTAAAATGTTTTCAGTGGTTTTATTCCAACCTGTTAACCATTCCCAAATCCAAAAGGAGCCCCCCCCCCATCTTTGATATAACACTGAATGCCTTCATTCAAGCTCAGAAATTCCATATGAAATCTATCAGGCCTGTTGTCGCCTCACATCACCAAATAGTCTTTTTAGCTTCGTTGGTCATCGAGGATCCTCTAGTGGAAGCTGAAGATACTCTGGTGTCTCCATGGGATCAGTACACCCTATTCTATGCCTTTTCATTCTTGAAACATACTCTGTGCCTGGTTCGCAGGATCAAGATGAATGGCTTTCCAGTGATCTTCAATGCACTAAACTGACTCAGACATACTGACTTTGTGAGGCATCTGCTGAACAATGCATGGTTTGCTGGCCTTAACAACATGACTGTTGAAGCCCAAGTTCTGACAGACCGAGGCATCTCCCACTTGATGATTGCTATGATGTTAAAAGCTAGAAAGTCCACTGCCCCAAGGACTGTTATCAGACATGGAAGGCATACTAAATTGCATATGTATCTCGAGGCTTCCACACTGGGAGTTTCTTCATGGGACGCATATTCTCCTTTTTACATTTGTGATCTAGCATTTAGCTTTCAGAAATCTCAGGTCAGGTTTCTGACACACTATTGCACCTCAGAGACCACTGGCCTCTTGCTCCTTGAGACCTTTGTACAGGGAGTCTCCCGTGTTCTCTCTGTTCCTATTGGATCTGAATTTGCTTCTCTCTGGGCTATAGAAACTGCCATTTGAACACATTCCCCTCTCTACTTTTAAGAGGTGGTATTTCTTATAGCCTTCACCTTTGTGAGGAGAGAGTCTAAACTGGCACCCCTATCCTGCAAGGTACCTTTTTTGAATGTGCAAGGGACAAGGTGGTGTTGAGGCCCTGGAATTCCTCCTATCCTAAGGTAGTTTCTGCCTTTCACCTTAACCAGGACATTGTTTTTCTGTTCCTCTGACTGCAGTTCACTAAAAGGAATTTCCAGCCATTGTCTGCAGGTGGTTGAGGCTGTGAGAGTCTATCTTTCAGGCACTATTTCTTTCAAAAAATAGATTTGCTTTTTACCATCCTGGATGATTTGCATAAGTGTGAACTGGCTACCCTTCCCACCATCTCTAGGGAAGGATCCGGTTCCACTCCATACTGTTAGGATGCACAGTGTTTGATTTGCGAGTGCTTCCTGGGCTTTTTTGTATCAAGCAACTTTTTCCAGGATTTGTGAAAACTGCCCGATCATCTCTTTACACATTTTACAAGTTCTACCAGATGGACGTTGAGGCCTCATTTGATGCCAGCTTTGGGGGTAAGGCAGCTGCAGGCAGTCCATCGTTTTCAGTCATTTTCTTAGGCCTGTTAGCATTTGTTTACTGTGTTGTCCACCCCTCAGTCGGACTGATTTTTGATGTCCCAAAGGTTAAAGACTTGCTATGTCATTCAAAAGACAAGACAAGATCATCCTTTTTTTGCAGTCATTGGAGGGACACGCGTCTCACCCCTGTGTTTATGTTCATGCTTTTGGTACTGCTTTGCTTTATAAAGGGGTCATATTGGTTGTAGGAGGGGATTATCTTGGGCTGGCCTAAAGTTTTATTTTGTTTTTATACCAGTGTCCAATCGTCTTGTAGGTGGCAGCATCCCTGAGGATGAAAACTTCATGTGTTCCCTAATGGACTTCAAGAAATGGATCCTATTTTGCCAAGAGTGTACAGATGTTTAACCTCTGTAGACTCACAGCAGAATTTTCAGCCAAAGATGGTTCATACAAGTATTAACCCCCTCCCACCCTGCCTATTATAAAATGATGGCCGGGCAGGAGCCCTATTATCCTGGGTAAACGTCATATGACATCCTCCCAGGAACATGCCTCACATGCAGCCCATGGGACAGGCTGTGGCTCGGTCTGCCACCCACTTAACCACAGCCCATCTGTACCATGTGATTAGCTGTGGCCATTTACAGCTAATCATAACAATAGACACTGGCTGAATCTATCTAATTCAGTAAGAATGGTTTATAACCGTGAATATCGCTCATAGTGTGTAAAAATGAATCCCGATCACTTCCCCAGAGTAGTAAATTGTTACTATGGTATACTGTGGCCACAGTATGTAAAAAAATGTAATAAAAAAGAAAAATCATATGTTAAAAATTGAGAAAAAAATATTTATTTATTTATATTTTTACATACTGTCACCTGTCAGTCTCCCCGATCGCTGCCACTCCAGTTATATGATGACACTGTACTGCACTGATGACAATATATTAAAAAAAAACAATTTTTTTTTTAAATTTCTTCATATTCCAAAAAGTTGTGTCAAAAAATTACAACTTCATAAACCTTGCCATGCCTTTTACGGTTATCTCCTACTCTGTCCACTTTTAGGCGATCCCTGAAAACTCATCTCTTCAGGGAGGCCCACCCTGCCTTCAGCTAACAACCAAATCGTCTACTTCCATCATCAGTTCATCCCTCACCAGCCCCTCTCTCTCGCATGAGCAGGGCCCTTCTAACCATCTTGTATTGAATTGTATTGTTGGCGTATTGTCTCCCTTTATATTGTAAAGCGCTGCGCAAACTGTTGGCACTATATAAATCCTGTATAATAATAATCATTTTTTACTTAATTGATAATTGGTTTCCATCTTTTTTTTTTTAGGAGTCTATGGAGATGTCCACCGTGTGAAAATACTATTTAACAAAAAGGAAAATGCTTTGGTGCAGATGGCAGATTCAAACCAAGCACAACTGGGTAAATATGCAGTCAAGAATTATATATAGTTTGTACATGACATTTTTCCTGTTCATGCTGTGTCATTTTTGTTCACAATTTGAATATTTAGTGTGATTCTTTTACTTCTTCTGGGCACTCTTTTAAAACCACGCAAGGGCAGTTGCTGTGTATCCCAATTTGTCCCAGTGCCATGTTAAAAAATGGCACCCAGACTCAGCGGCTACTGCCGGCACTATCACTGAATCCAGCGAACAGCTGGGACCCAGTGATAAGCCCAGGATCTGAAATGATCAAACACCTTCCAGTTTTGCTACACAGGGCTCCAAAGCATCACCTATGGTGTATCACTGCAAACACAATCTTTCTACATTGTTTTTACACTGAAAAGGATGTGATGATATGAGTGACTTGACAGCACTTCACCTAGTACAGAGTCTCGAGCAGAGCTGCAGCAGCTCCATCCAGCTTCTGCCTGCAGCAGTAAATCACTACTATAGTGATGTCTATTGTTAGCTAAGTGCAGCCAACAGTTGATTACTGTTAGAAGTCATCTGTTGCTGCACAGCTTCATAGAGTGTCTTGATCAGGTCACCATTGTCCAGATCCAGACCCACATGAAGAAAAACTGTATATAAAATAGTAAATATACTTACTGTGTCTATGAATAATATACAGTGAGGGTATTTATCAAAACTGGAGCAACTGGCCAACCAATCACCTTCACCTTCAACTTAAGCTGAAAATGAAAGATAGAAGCTAATTGCTTCAGTTATGATAGTCTGCTCCAGTTATGATAGTCTCCTTAGTGTGTATTTTAATTAAAAAAATAAATCTATACATACTCCCACACCAATCAGGCATAACGTTAAGACCACTGACCGGTTAAGTAAATAACATTGATTAGCTTGTTCCAATGGCATCTGAAAGTTGGTGCAATATATTAGGCAGCACGTAAGCCTGTCTCTGAAGTTAATGTGTTGAAAGCCAAAAAAATGGGCATTGCAGCTTATTGTGTTTGGGTCTGTGTAGCCACAGATTGGTCAGGGTGCCTATGCTGACCTTTGTCCACAGGCAAAAGCGACTACAGTGGGCATGTGAGCAGCAGATTATGAATTGTAAATATATGGAGGTGTGCAAATCATGTAAAACTTTGTGAAAAATTACATGCAAATGCATTTTTTCTAATTTTGTACCGTATATTCCCAATAGAATTCAAGGAAATAAAAATATGTATCTGAATCTATTACCAAATAATGCTTTAGTTGTCCTAGGAAATTACATCTTGTACTAACCTACTCTGTGCAATGGTTTTGCACAGAGCGATCCCGAGCCTCCTCCTTGGGTCCTCCGCTGTGCCTGCCCCCCATAATAAGCAGCTTGCTATGAGTAGACTCAATCCTGAGCTGGGCTGTCTGCGTCTCCAGACACACAGAATGCGGGTCAGCCCCGCTCCCTCCTCACATCATTTAACTGACAGCAGCAGAAGCCAGTGACTCCTGCTAGTCTCAGCCAAGCTTGTGAAAGCACAGAGAGGGGAAAGAAGACCAGCAGCCAGGCACAGCGCTGGATCAACACTGGAGCCAGGTCTGAGGGGGGAGGGGGGTGCTACAGCAAGTGGCAAAAACATTTTTACGGTAATGCAGGGAATGCATTAGGGTAAAAAACGGTTTGGTTTTAGAGCCACTTTAAGGATGTGGTTTAAAAATGTGATTAAGGATGTTTTAATATCCATGCTTAAATAGGTTATATGGGAGAATTGCATATCTGCCTAAGCTTTTGTTTTAACTCCTTCTTGCCCACAGTCTGTAGACTAATGTTCCCTTACACAATGCCCTGTACTGAGGATGCTGTACTGTGAATGCCTGCTAGCTGTCAAACTCAGCTGTGTCACTGCCTGCTTCAGTCCCACTAAGGATTAGGAAATGAAGTGGTTCCCAATCATGTGATCATGGCATCATTTAGGCTCTACTGTATCTGATACACTACCATTTTTGGTCGTTTTGGCGTTTTTTTTTAACAGCCCAAAAATGCCACTTTGTTATCCTATGTGTCCATGCACACATGGACCTTAATTGTCTTTAATTAGCAGTGGCGTTTTTGGGCTGTTATCTGAACGCCCTGAATTGACGTTAAAAAGGCGTTCTTTTGACCACAAAAAACGCAGGACGCAGCTAAACGCTTATAAACGCTGGTAAACGGCTGTTTATCGGCTTCCGGCATTTTTTGCAGTCAATGGAAGCTAATGAAGAAAAGAAAAAAAAAACGCCCAAAAACGCAGACGCCGGTAAATGCTGCTTACAAAACGTTGCAAAAGAACGTTTTCTAAGCAGCGTCTCCTGCCCGACGCCGAGAGAGCCCAGATAGCGTCCAGTGTGCATGGAGCCGTAGGAAAAAAAATGCTTTCAGCTTGCAGCAGCCACTGCCACCTCTGGATGGCAGTGTGCCTCTATTTAGTACTGTAATGGTCTGATACAGTTATAGTATTAAAAGCAGAAAAAATATACACAATTTTTACCACGTCAACTTGCATTACAACAAAAGTAGACAGGCACACTTTTAATTTATGATTTTTCTTTTTTTACCAGCCATGAGCCATCTAAATGGGCAGAGGCTTCATGGAAGGGTACTACGAATTACTCTCTCAAAGCATCAGTCTGTCCAGCTTCCTCGTGAAGGACACGAAGACCAAGGCCTTACTAAGGACTACGCCAACAGCCCATTACATCGCTTCAAGAAACCAGGCTCCAAGAACTTCCAAAATATCTTCCCTCCCTCTGCAACACTGCACCTGTCTAACATCCCGTATGTACAGTAACAGGATCTTTGTGCTTATAGGGTATTGTCATAACGTGATGGGTCAAATGCTGTTATGAAATTGCTATAGCAGAATTATCCCATTTTAAACTGATGAATGATATTTCCATCTTTTAGGAAGTATTTCCATTTTCTCTCCTTTTCTGTGTTTGTTCCACAAAAATAATAAAATGTGCCTATTTTTTTTAAGGGAACAGTTTAAAAGGAAGTCATTCAGCTGGCTAATTTTGCTATGTTTTAGGGTCATAGTGACATTTGCTAGGCAAGGGGATTTGTGTCAGCTGTCAAAGGGGACAGGATAAAAAGCTTAACCACTTCCTTACTGGGCACTTAAACCCCCCTCCTGCCCAGACCAATTTTCAGGTTTCAGCGCTGTTGCATTTTGAATGACAATTGCGCGGTCGTGCAGCGTTGTACCCAAATAAAATTGATGTCCTTTTTTTCCCACAAATAGAGCTTTCTTTTGGTGGTATTTGATCACCTCTGCGGTTTTTATTTTTTGCGCCATAAACAAACAAAGAGCAACGATTTTGAAAAAATAACAATATTTTTTACTTTTTGCTCTAATAAATATCCAAAAATAAAAAATAAAACAAACAATTATTCATCGGTTTTGGCAGATTTATATTCTTCTACATATTTTTGGTAAAAAAAATCGCACTCGGCATTTATTGATTGGTTTGCGCAAAAGTTATCGCGTCTACAAACTATGGGAATTGATTTATGG
>BLSH010485087.1:883206-906899 GCA_018402905.1 Glandirana rugosa | reverse complement strand
TTGAATGACCTTCTTAAATTTCCGAAAATGACTTGTAGGTCACGAACGTTTATTAGAGAATTCCAGTAGTAGTCTCTGACTTCCAGAAAGGCCTTTCTTTTATTTCTATCCTTTTTATTTACATTGTTACGTGTAAGTCCAAAATGGTCCTCATTTAGTGTATCTTGTCGTCGAGTTGAAATTTGTGACCTTCCTTTTTCTCACTTTACTTTTACAATCTACTGATATAAGTATATCCTGACTTACTCCTTTGGCAGAAGACTGTAGACTTTATGACCTAGTTCCATTTGAAAGTCTACGTTATGTCGACCTAAAAATTGGTCACCTCTAGGCGCGATATCTGCTTTCTGAGCGCGCAGGGGGCGTGTTAAGGGGCGGACGTCAATAGACGTCGTCCCGGAGATTCAGATCCGCGCTGTAGACGTCTTTCGTCTATAGCGCGGATCTCCACTGGTTAAAAATCCAGCTGTATTGCATCTGAAAGTTTACCTTGATCCAGTATTTCAGATGTCAGAAGACGGTTTCCTCATTCAGTCCTATATGAATATAGTCATCTAACATTTTCATTTCACTCTTTTTCCTTCCAGTGTTTAAAGTTGAGCTGCTGTTCTATGTGATTTACTCCTGGTAAAACCTGAATGTGCATTGTTACATTTATTTTTCCTATCTTTATTTTCTTTCCGGAAAGACCTTCAGTCTCTGATGATGACCTTAAGAGATTATTTGCAAGCACTGGATGTTCAGTAAAAGCCTTTAAATTCTTCCAGTAAGTTTCTTTTGTCAATATACTTACAGAACAATCACTATGGAATTGTGGATCATGGCTTTGAATGATTTATTATACCGCATGCCTGTTCCTTGAATGTAAAAAATTGAAATGGTGGTGTAAATATAAACAGCAAAAGTGTGCCCATTCTTGTGTGTATAACGAAACGTGGCATCTAGTGACTCATAATAAGCTGTGTAGGCTGCTGTTTGATATTTTTTTGGATGCTATGCAAATAAATCTTTTGAAAATAGAAATCCACTGCGTGGAGGAAAAATATCCTTTTCATTCTTTGTGCAAACATTAGCTCCAGCTTTCCTCTGTTTTGCTTCTGAAAGGTGAAGAAAGTGCTACATAGAGATCATATGTTCATTTTTGTATTCTGATGCTGGCCAGAAATAGATACTGAGATGAGCCACATGTCCTGATTTGAACAGGTTTTTTTCTAAGGTCTTTTTTTTCCTGATTCTTACGTTCACAGTAGTGGCAGTTTCCATAGACGCACATGGTTTCTGTGCATGCTGTGTTTTCTTCAGATTTATCAAAAAACATAAAGGAAGGGAGCTGGATCTAAAGCTGTCTATGTATATAAAACTATGTATTTAATAAAATAACAGTATAACAATTGTGTTTGCTTTATTTTCTAAGGAAAGATCGAAAGATGGCCCTTATTCAACTTGGATCACTGGAAGAAGCTATACTAGCTCTAATTGAACTGCACAACCATGACTTGGGAGACAACCACCATCTGAGAGTTTCCTTCTCCAAGTCAATGATATAATTTCTGCGCCATTGTTTTCCCACTTCTTTTCTTGAAAAGACTGGACCATAGTTTTGGCTAAATCCCTCAGACAGAGACTGAAGATGCCAAGGCTAATTCAGCCTCATTTGGTATACTGAAACAACATGAAAAAAAATATCCCTCCTCATACACAAGTTTATAACACCAAATGACCAAGGCATAAATATTCCACTGTACAGCAGTGTAATAAGCAGATTCTGAGTTTTATTCATTTTGTAAACACACCCTGGTGTTCATTTCCTTTTTGTTCCAAAACATTACACAGCATTTTTCTGACAATCATCAAGGTTTCAAAATGCTTTAACATAATTTTTTTTTCTTTAAAAATTTAAAGGTTTAAATAAAATATTTTTGTTATTTATAGCTGTACAGAGGTTAACGTTAAATGTGTTTAAGGGACACCTATGCTCCTCTATCATAAATTATATTTGAATTTTTATTGCATTAAATTTGAAGGTCCTTGGTTATGGGATGGTTGATTGTATATCAATTGCAAAATAACTTTATACCCACCCAATTGTTTTTCATTTATTTTAAATATTTTTAAGATTATGCACTAATATTTGACTGTCTGTGTTGTATATTTTTTCATTTGTTCTGCAAAACTGTAGACTTGATAATTATATAACTTGAAAATACAACTCAATACATTCAAGCATTTTTAATTACAAAATGGCTTTTTGCCAGATGAGATCTGTTGTGTAAACAATGATTTTGGAACAAAATGAAAAGGTTCACAATTAAACAATGAGCTATTTTTTTTTCTGATCAAAAATAGAAACGTTTACAGTCTTAACAATATGATTCAGGTCTCTCATTTGGTTTTTGCAGATTTTTAAGAAATTATTTTTGGTAATGTGTTAAAGACTTAAACCTCAAGGGTTTTTTGTACCACTATAATAACTGAAATCTATACATCAAAATTACTGTGTACTTATTTTACTTATGTGCCTTATGTGCTTATACAAATAGGCTAGATTTTTTCTGATGTATCTTCTGCAATCTTTATTGTGGGCTTGGTGAGAGAGTTTTTGCTTCTTGTATTTCTAGATTTTATTTTTTGTTTGTGTTTTTAATATATATGTTTGCTTTTTCTGTTTCCATCAAGGTTACTGTTCTTTTAGCAGTAATGAACAGCTAATAAGACTACAGAGTAAATGATAAAGCCTGTGAATCTATAATCTATATACATGCTTTCTTGAGGGGGCTGGATATATTGAAAGTATACAAGCTAGGCTTTTTAAATGAGAAACTGGGTTTTGAGGCTTACAAAAAGGCCTTGGATGTGCCCTCCTATTGTAAGCCTCAGAGAAATTAGCTTGTGTAATTCCATGGCTAAAATGCATGTTAATTTTGCAAAAATATCTGTGTGTTTGAACTATATTATTGAAATTCAGTGTGTGAGAGAGAGTCAATATCTCTGGCCTTTGTTTTTCTTTTTGTACTGATTTAGAAAAAAAAAACGGAGGAAAGGAAAAATCTGATACAATCATTGTTTAATTCATATTAGATGGGCAACACCGACACTTTTTTTGTATTCGGGTTTTTGAAGTCCACCCTTTGTATACGTAGATGCCAGTATATGGCCTGGATCAAAACTGTGTGCTTATACACAAGGAATGCACCTCAATGTGCGCTTACAGCTGCAGGAAAAAAAGAAAACATGTTGATCCATATATTTTGTGTTTTTTTTTTTTTTTTTTTTTTTTTTTTCTGGTCAGACTTTCATCTGGCTTTAAAACACATGTGAATGTACCCATATGTTTATTTAATTACATTGTTTTATTTTAGGTATCAACTGTTGAATTTGGAATGCTAGTGAAATAATTTCTTACTCTCTAGTATGATGGTCCAAAAATGGTTGGTTTGTTTGTTGTGTACCTGTTGAAAGATGGTAGCTATTGTTGGCCTGACTTCTTTCTTCCTGTATGTGTTCCATAGTCTGCAAACTGTTGCCTCACTCAGGATATCTTTAGTCTTTATTTTATTCTCCTGATGCATAACAAAATGCAAAAAATCTTGATATCCTATTCTCAAGAATGTCTTTTTACCGGCGCTGAATGTCAGTTGCTGCTATTGGCAAGAACATGCAGTAGTAACAAAATGTAATATAGCAGAGTTGAGTTGAGGTCTTAGCTGGTCTAAGTACATTGTGTGGTGTTATACAGATTCTCATCCCTTTCATTGTTTAAATTATATATAAATATATATAAAATTGAAATTCAAGTTCACTATTTCCTTTTTTTTTTTTTTCTTTTTTTTTTTTTTATAAATATTCTTGTAATAACACAAGATGTCATATGGAACTTCAGTATAATGGAACAGTGTTTTCTCAAAATAACATATAATTTTAAAGTACATCTTACTGGAATGAATATATATATATATATATATATATATATATATATCTTTGTCAAAGGTGTTTAAACTTTTCAGGGGCTGTTGGTTCTTTTAACCATGCTAGCCTGTGTTAATCTAAATCCCTACTCAGGTAATTCTCATGAGCAAAAATTATTGTCCTTCTCATTTTGAGTGACAGCATATTAAAAATAAGCAACTGTTGATTTGTAACCTATTTAAGAAAAAAGTATATAAGTATATATATTTTTTTTCAAATTGAAATAAGCATTATTGACCAATTACACACATGCATTTTTGTCTTAATAAAATTATTTAAACAATGTTGTCGTGTATGTGGAAAGGTGTGTCTGCCATCACCATTGGTGGTGTGTTTGTGTAATCATTGGTTGCATATAGAATATTGCAATAAAACTTGGCGCTATGTCTCTTTGAACACCTGATTACATCTATAGGCTATAATGTCTTGGTACCACAGAACATCTTCCAGTACCAGTGAATAACGTATGCCTTGTAGTCTGCCTTAGCTGCATTCTTGTATGGGTCAATAAATTGTAATTCTAAAATGCTGCGTAGCTTGATAAAATGACAAGCAATCAATGTTTCTGCTTTCTATTCTATGATGGTTGATACATGAAAATGGATATGTTGATTACACTAAACTACTGTTCCCCAAAGCGTATAGTCTTCCTTTAGGACATTATTCAGTCATATAGGGGGGGGGGGGGGTTCCGCAAATGCATCTCGTGTGCTTATTAACGCCTTTCAGATGTGGTTAAAGTTATAAGATCGCACCTTATTCTTTTAGGCTGTGACATTCCCATTTCTAGCATTACGTTGCCATTCTGAGCAGCACCTATGAGATAGAGAATGGAAGCAAAGATCGGATCAAATAGAAAGCTTCTTTTGTACCTTGGGCCTGAAATGTACATCGGGCACCTTACCAGATACTAGTACAGCTATACACCCAGTGTATAAATACCGATAATATGTGTATCTGGAAACTGAAAACATGATGCATAGTTGATGTCATTGACTTTGTCCACAAGTGCTTTTTGGACTGAAATGCCATGTACTCACAGGCTATTCTGATACTTAATTAATTTATAGATTGGCACCTTGGCCTGAAGCTTGATGAGCGCAGTTGGCTTCCTATGAACCCTGTGTTTTAAAATGATGAAGGAGGCAGCTGTAGCTCTGGCTTAATTATAAGCACTCTTACATTGGCAGGTCTTAATATGCTGTCACATGCAAACATATTGGTTTTGTAAAACCAACAGAAAGGAAAAATGAAAATAGTGTGAATATGCGCATCAATGATATATTAGACGGGCACAAAAATGTTTTATTTACTGCATGATATTAGATGAAGTAAACATATGTTGTGGTTAACTGTTGTATCAGCTAGCATGTCTTTCCTTTTTATGCTTTGTGTACCATTGAGGTCACTAGCTTGAAGGGTTATTGTGGGGAGATAGCTCCATTAAATATTTTTTTAGGTTATGTCTGCAATATATAAAGTTTATTGCTGTTTGGTAGTGTAAAGCCATAGGTGGCTGTGTTTTTATCTTTGAGAAAGTTATCTTCATTCTTTTATTTTGCTTGTCCTAAAATAGTCCCAAGCTTAAGTTACACACATATATATATATATATATATATATATATATATATATATATATATATACATACAGTGACTTTTTTAAATCATCTTTTGCATTTTTTTAGCAACATGCTCCTGTTCGAAAACAAACACAAAAAGTATCCCACATTAACTGCTAAAATTTTTTTGCCATCACTGGTAGTTCAAGAAGCACTTCCCCTGTGACTTGTGAGCATATTTGAGACCCTTCACAAAGCTTTGACTGAGGCAACACAGCTCAGAATACTACAGGCTTATATTCAATTAACTAGTTTCCCTTGCTATTTTTTTACTGGTATGGTATGTAATATAGTAATAAGAAATCTGAGCCCTAAAATATGGCCAAAGCTTTTTGACCATACTTCTCCTTCTGGATCACAAGAGTGCACTTAGTGGGTGCTCTCCTGTGATCCAGAATCGACCAACAGCAGGCTAAAGTTCGCTGTCAGCTGACGTCACAGAGCCTGTCCAGGCTCTGGAAGGATCCTGACAATGTCGAGATTCACCCAGATACCTGACTGGCTGCTGGCTCAGCCTCTCAGAGCGCTGCTGAGAGCCTGAATCAGCTGTTCCTGCCACCTCTCCTGCCTGGCCTTCCAATGAGAGCAGGTCGAGAACTGAGCGATCAACAGACACACACACACTGAATTATCTTGCCCCCAAATGTGTTTGCTTCATGTCCAATATAAAAAGAATGTGGGGTCAGCTCAGCAGGATCTGTGCAACAAATGTGACATTCACACTATTTTTTTCTGCCCTACCTTAGTTTTTGTACTGTTACGTTCTATATTAAAGGCTGATTTTTTTAAGGAAAAAAATACACTTGAATAATTTGTACAGTGTGAAAAAATGCCTTCTGGACTTTGGATGTTATGAGGCTATAAGCATTGGAATTCAAATGAAACCACAGTGTTGTCCTAAAAGTGTTCTGTAGACACTTGCCAAATAGTTTGCTGAAATATATATATATATATATATATATATATATATATATATATATATATATATATATATATACATATATATTTGATATATACATCCTTTTCAATACCTACAGTTCCGATATCTATGTCCCTTCATGTTGGCATATATTCTTTTTATATATATTAGGGGTTCGCATCTTCACTGGTCTCACAATGTTATTCGATTACAATTATCCTATCAACGATTCACGATGCATTACTGGCCGCGGTTTTCATAAAAAATTAATTACACAACCCATTTACATTGCACAGCCCATTTATGTTATACAGCCCCCCTATTTACATTACATGGTCAATTTATATTATACAGCCCCCCTATTTACATTACACAGTCCATTTATAGTATACAGCCCCCCTATTTACATTATACAGTCCATTTATATTATACAGCCCCCCTATTTACATTACACAGTCCATTCATGTTATACAGCCCCCCATTTACATTACACAGTCTATTTATATTATACAGCCCCCCTATTTACATGATACAGCCCCTTGTACTCCCAGGACATCCTGTGCCTCTCCCGGGACAGCCCTGCCCGTGCACTCTAAAACAAATTAAACAAATCACTGTCAGTCCCTCTGTTTCATGCATTCCTTCCTACTGTGTGTAAGGGTTAATGTAAACCCAAGCCTCTACCTTATTCTCTCCGATCTCTCAACACTGGTGTCTGGCCGGAAGGAGGAGAACAGCTGGCCAGAGGGCACCTGACTGTGACCAGCGCTGAGAGATCGGAAATAATAAGGTAGAGGCTTCGGTTTACATTATCCCTTACACACGGTAGGAAGGAATGCATGAAACAGAGGGACTGACAGTGCTTTGTTTCAACTTTAGAATGAGCGGGCAGGGCTGTCCCGGGAGAGGCATGGGGAGCCGAGATGAAGTCATCCATGCAATCGATGCTGAATTGTGCAGGGCTGCATCGAAATGCATTGATTATTTTCCACACCCCTAAAAAATATCTATATATATATATATATATATATATATATACACACACACACAGACACAATGTTGCCCTTTGTTACAATAAAGGGGGGCACACTACCATGAGTTTGTGGTGCTACTGCATAAGTGCCTGAGATTACCAGTTTTCGATAAATTGTAATTCCATATTGTGTGGAATGCTAGTTGTAAAAAAAGTGACAAACACAATTAAGACAGGTTTTAACCCGTCAATATAAGAGTACCATAATAATTGAGTGTTTAATAGATCCTTTTTGAAATTGTCCAGAGAATCTCATTTTTGTTCACCTCTTAGGCAAGCCTACAGTGCAGACATAAGTGGTTCTAGGGTTCCCATGTATCATCGCAGTATAACTAAAACTTGTAAATTTGCTAAATGCTGCCAAATTTGTGGCAGTACCTCCTGTGCATAATAATGCGGTCATGTATATCGCCCATACTACAGATGAGAAACTATGTACTGTATTGTAATTTTGAAGTGGGATGAATTTCTAAAATGTTAAATTTTCATTTTGACTCCATTACCTTCAGGTAAAATTTGTATAACAAGAATTAATGCTTCTTTGCATTTGTAAGCGATTTACATTTCACTATTTGATGTAAAGTATGGACAGTGAAAATTGGCTTACAGAAATTCTGTGCTTTAAGGCTAAAGCCACCAAAATCTGGCATTTCAGTTTTTGGAGCCTCAGTCAGACTGGCTTCCTGTATCATTTGAGGACTGCATTGGAAAGGTTCTGCTCCGCCTGCATTCTCTGTAATTTAAGTAAAAGCATTCCATATAATAACCACAGTTGGTGGGGAACCTAGGAAGAAACTGATGGAGATACAGCCTACCCGTATTTACCCCAAAATTGATTTAGACACTTTTTGGCCTTCTGTGGTATGTAAACATTCGGTGGGGGGCTTCACATCTGATCCTTTCCCACTGTGTTTTCCCCATTGGTATCTGTCTGTTGACAGCTGAAATTCAGGGCTACCAGCAAGGGCCAATGAGTGTGACGTCTGCTTGAATAATCACTATTGCAGCTAACATTCAGTGTAACATTGTAAAACTGTTAGTTACACTGATTCAACTGTGTTAATGCAGATCAGTCTCATGTTATCCTAAAGCTAGCCTCACATTGTACCATTTCAGAGGCTTCCAACCACTATGTAGTGGCTATACACTAGTTGATTTTCTAATCAACATTCATAGGAATAGTTGTCCAAAAATTCTTTATATATTCGATGACTGGACAGCTGAAAGTACTTCAAAGTTTAATTTACTTCTAACATTCAGTATTGAAATCAATCAAACATCCATTTGACCCCGCTAATGAGTAGAAAACTCAAACATTCTTAAAATGAAAAATTTCTTATGAAGTTCTGCTAGTGTGCACCCAGCTTAAGGGCCTACCCATACAATACATATGTATTATGTCAAATAAAATCGTTCCCTGACATACGTAGTTATTAATACATTTTGCTGATCTAGCATATCAAATTTAACCACATCAGTCCCCAGTGCCACTGGAAACCAACAGGTCCAGATTGGGGGGTCAGGCTGGCACTACTGGCTGTCAGTGATAGCCGACATTCAGCACAAAGTCCAGGAGCTGAAACAATTTTATGTAGTGTCAGAATGGAGGCTTGGGTAAAATTGTTGCCACTTTGTAAATCACTGCAGTAGTATGATGGATAGCAGTGGTGGCTGCTGCTTGAAATTTTGAGGGGGGGGGGGCAAACAGACCTGCCCCCCCACTCGAACTACCTCCAGCGCTCGCACTAACCCCCCCTCCATTGAGCGATCGGGAGGGCAGCGAACCATGGCCTTGTGCGTTGAGGAGGTTGTGGAGGGAGGAGCCGAGCCGAGGCCATTGCTTCTCCTCCCGGCCAAACAGGAAGTGGGTCCTGAGACTCAATTGCCTGGGAGTCCTAAGACTCCCTGGTCAATCTGGTCTCAGGACCCGCTTCCTGATTGGCCAGTAGGAGAAGCAGGAAGACATTAGCGAATATTAATTCACTAATGTCACACAAGCCCACCCTTTTTGAAGCCAGTTAGAGCCTCTGGCTCTAATCACGTGCTACTGAAAACAAAAGAAAAACAATTGAAATCCATGCATCCAGCACCCTGCATGGAGTTTCGGAGGGGACGGCACCCCTAATTGGCAGCTCGCCACTGATAGATATTTCTTCCCCAAAACCCCAGGTTGCAAAAATGTCATTCAAGTTTTTAGCAACCTCAAACGTGAAAAGGGCACCGCTGTGTTAATTTGTGTTTTCATCATCCTGACTTAATTTTCTCTTAATGTTACACTAACAAATTAAGCAAACCCTTTTCTTCCCCATGCGTCCATCTCAATGAGAGGAGATTATAGCTTTCCTAAAGTAAAATACCAGCTTTATCATTCCGATAGGTTACATAAAAGCCGGACTAATGTGATGCCATTTTTTTTTTCAATTAGCAATTTTTATTGATTTGCATCAAAAGTAAAAACTTAGTACACAAACGTACAGGGAACAGAAGCACGTTGTTCACAAAAGGCATCCGTGATGCCATTTTAATCAGCAGACTTTGTTGATTAACAAGGTACAATACATTAGGGTAGACTACTAAACCTAAAATATATCATGTATGAAACTGAAACAAAAACTATTCTCCTGGGACTCAAGTGAATTTAGTGAGAAAAAAGCCTGAGGACTTCAGTGGTTAAGGAAATTCTAACTTGTGTATGGCCCTGCTTATGTTTTTTTGTTTTGTTGTAGCTGAAATGTAAAAATTGGTTTGGTCCAAATGGGGTACACACGTACGTCCTGAACTGGTTAATAAAGTTTGCATGGACTGCCCTTCTATTTACACAAGCACACATGTACTTTGAGGGTTATTTTGCTGCTTTAATGATTAGGAATAGGCTAAACACCCATATTTAGTTTGTAATTTTAATGTAAATGTCATCATTATTATATGTTTGTGATGAATTTGTAGTTTTGAATTCTCAAATGTACTTTCAGTGTAAACAAGCTCTAGTGTACAATTATGGAAAACTAGTGTAAACAAGGTCTAATATACAAGATTATGGAAAACTGTGGTTTAATACTCATCTTTATGACTTTACATACAGTAAGTTTGGAACAGCCGCTGATGTCAGTGTTGCATTTATGCAGCTTCTTAGGGCCAATTCACACAGGGGCGATCCGACTTCAGGTGCGACTTTGCTAGGCGATTTGAACGCGACTTTAACGTGACTTCAGCGCGACTTACAACACGACTTAAAGCGACCTCAATGCCAGGCGACTTTGCCTGTGGCCAGTCAGAGAAGGGAGGGAGGGGGTTGCCTGGGTAATTCTTGGGGAGTGTTACCGGGTAAATTATTTTCTTTTTCCTGTTAAATCGCTTCAATCTACAGTATCTCATTAAAGTGAGTACACTCCTCACTTTTTTTGTAAATATTTTATTATATCTTTTCATGTGACAACACTGAAGAAATGACACTTTGCTACAATGTAAAGTAGTGAGTGTACAGCTTGTATAACAGTGTAAATTTGATGTCTCCTCAAAATAACTCAATGCACAGCCATTAATGTCTAAACCCCGGCAACAAAAGTGAGTAAACCCCTAAGTTAAAATGTCCAAATATGGCCCAGAGTGTCAATATTTTGTGTGGCCACCATTATTTTTCAGCACTGCCTTAACCCTCTTGGGCATGGAGTTCACCAGAACTTCACAGGTTGCCACTGGAGTCCTCTTCCACTCCTCCATGATGACATCACAGAGCTGGTGGATGTTAGAGCCCTTGCACTCCTTCACCTTCCTTTTGAGAATGCTCAATAGGGTTTAGGTCTGGACACATGCTTGGCCCATCCATCACCTTTACCCTCAGCTTCTTTAGCAAGGCAATGGTCGTCTTGGAGGTGTGTTTTGGGTCATTTTCATGTTGGAATACTGCACTGCGGCAGTCTCCGAAGGGAGGGGATCATGCTCTGCTTCAGTATGTCACAGTACATGTTGGCATTCATGGTTCCCTCAAGGAACTGTAGCTCCCCAGTGCTGGCAGCACTCATGCAGCCCCAGATCATGACACTCCCACCACCATGCTTGACTGTAGGCAAGAAATACTTGTCTTTGTACTCCTCACCTGGTTGTCACCACACATGCTTGACACCATCTGAACCAAATAGGTTTATCTTCGTCTCATCAGACCACAGGGCATGGTTCCAGTAATCCATGTCCCTAGTCTGCTTGTCTTTAGCAAACTGTTTGTGGGCTTTCTTGTGAGTCATCTTTAGAAGAGGCTTCCTTTCAGATGACAGCCATGCAGACAAATTTGATGCACTGTGCAGCGTATGGTCTGAGCACTTACAGGCTGACCCCCCACCCCTTCAACCTCTGCAGCAATGCTGGCAGCACTCATACGTCTATATCCCAAAGACAACCTCTGGATATGACGCTGAGCATGTGCACTCAACTTTTCTGATTGACCATGGTAAGGCCTGCTTTGAGTGGAACCTGTCCTGTTAAACTGCTGTATGGTCTTGGCCACCATGCTGCAGCTGAGTTTCAGGGTCTTGACAATCTTCTCATAGCCTAGACCATCTTTATGTAGAGCAACATTTTTTTGTTTTCAGATCCTCAGAGTTGTTTGCCATGAGGTGGCATGTTGAACTTCCAGTGACCAGTATGAGAGAGTGAGAGCGATAACACCAAATTTAACACACCTGCTCCTCATTCACACCTGAGACCTTGTAACACTAACAAGTCACATGACAATGGGGAGGGAAAATGGCTAATTGGACCCAATTTGGACATTTTCACTTAGGGATGTACTCACTTTTGTTGCCAGCGGTTTAGACATCAATGGCTGTATATTGAGTTATTTTGAGGGGACAGCAAATTTACACTGTTATACAAGCTGTACACTCACTACTTTACATTGTAGCAAAGTGTCATTTCTTCAGTGTTGTCACATGAAAAGATAGAATAAAATATTTCCAAAAGTGTGAAGGGGTGTAATCACTTTTGTGAGATACTGTAGATGGGGATCTGACTTGGAGGCGACTTCCATTGAATTCTATGGGCAAAAGTCGGATAGAAGTCACGCAGGAACCTTTTTTGAAGTCGGAGCGACTTCAGTAGTGTACATTAAGACGGTTCTCATTCACTTCAATGGGATTTCTTATGTCAAGTGCTGTAGTGTGAACCAAGCCTTAGAGGTTGCAACTTGGTAATTTGATTTATTTGCAAAGGCAATGTTTATTTAGAAGTGTTCACTTGTCTCAAAACAAGTGGACATATGTTGATATTTTAGCATCTTAGAATTCTTTGTTCTTTTACCTTACAATATCTACTGCTAGGTTTATGAATATTATAAACAAGAGAATGTGTTCGATTCACAAAGCTTTAACACCAGCCTAAGGGCTTGTTTACACTAGTAGTAGCCTTTGGGAGAGCAAGATCCATGGTGGATCACTTTTCAGAGAACGTGTGACAGGCAGTGAGGAGGTGTTATGTTGCCTCCTCCCCACCTGTTTTAACCCCTAAAAGACCGCATTGCCATGCTATCCTGGCCCTATTTACTTGTGTCGGGTAGGGTTTTCTTTTTTGCCCCATGGCATGTGTATGCCCCCTGTACAGCTCTCTTTGCAACTTGGGGGGGAGTGATAAATGCAGTTCAGTTGCCTGTTTTTACTGTGCCCATCAGCTACAAGTGTAAACTAAGCCTAAGGCACACTGTTTTCAACAATGTGACTGTAATTTTCAAATTCAACTGAAAATAACTGCCGCTTTTTCAAAAATAAACATATTTATCATGATTTGTTAGCATTGTGAAATGACTCATATGTTTTTATTTTAATATGTTTAGCCTTTGTGGCTTGAAGCAGGATGGTTTTACTAAAAAGGACCAAAGTTTATGTGCCTTCAATTTTCAATGTTAACTGTCCATATGTGAATCACTGTAACATTCTTTTTACAATAGTTTATGCTAAATGGTGGGTATCACAATGCAGGATTATTTAAAGTGGAACTAAACCCTCCTATCTTTTACGACCAAGGAAGCTTCCATCTTAGCCTCTATTTGATCTGTAGTTGCCATGGTGCTGCACATGTGATCAGTTATGACCCCAGTTGATGGCTTGACAGTTTGGTTGAGAGTACAAGCAAATGTGACAGTTATCATTTATGGCATGCCTTGATAACTGTTTTTAGAAACCGTTAAATTGATGGGTTTAGTTCCACCTGTCTGGTGACAATTCACCAGGGCATAGAAGATCCCATGATTCTAAGCAATTCCTGCCACAATTAAAAGCCAGAATCTCATCCCAGTTGATATGGGATGATGATCATATTTCCTTCACATGGGCAGTAACAGAATAAAACCAGACATACGCTGAGCAAGTTTTTATCTAGTGGGTGGCCCTGTTTGAATCCCTCCACCCGACATCCTTAAATTGAAAATCAAAGGAGTCGGGAGTAACATTGTTGGCTGAGCAGCACCTGCGTCTTATCCAGCACTAGCTGTCAGAATAGAATAGCTGCAGCTGGAGATTTGTGAATTCATGCAGGCTGAATGAAAAAAAATCTATCAGTGTATGGCTAGCTGAAGTCCGAACATTGTGAGCGTAGCCTTAAATGACACCATGAGAATGAACATGCTTGCCTGCACTATAGATATGCTCATTGTTGAGCATTAAATGCTTTCATACAGCAGTGCTGTAATACCTAATATGCAGCTATGTCATGAATTTGGAAACCGTCATAGTAATCATATTTATTTTTCTGAAGATGCTATTTCAATAATTACTTTTTTAAAAACTGGCTTACAGCATTAACCATGCCTACAAAAAAAATGGTCACTCCTTGATTTTCTCTTTTTGGTATGCGAGTATTGCACATTCTGTTTGTAAGCCCACAGTAGCACAAGGTTCATGATTTGAATAGACGCATTCCTGTACTGTATCTAGAAAGTCACCTCATTGCTCTGACCAAAGATGTCTCTTCTGGTAATACAGAGATGTTTATCTGGCTGTGTACATTTTAGTTTTGAATATGCTATTCTAAAATAAAAGTGGCCTTTTTTGACTTCTTTCTTAAACCCGATCATTTGCATTTTGTGACAGAATTCATTATTGCAAAGGTTTATGGAGAATTCAAGTACTGTCTTTAAATAAAAAAAAAAATGAAAAAACATTTGTTGGCCAATGATATATATTCCATAATCTGTTCTGCCTGTTATGTAATTTTTTTTGTCCCTTCTATATTACCAACTATGTTCACTTGACATAACAAATGCTGTAAATATTTGTAACAACTTTTTTTTTTTACTAGGCAAAAAAGTGGTTTTTGGGAACAATTTAAAGTATACAGTGATTTTATATGAAAAACATCAGTTGACTTGTATATTTTGATAAGCAACAGTACCAGCTTTCATTTGTGACAATGTAGAGGGTGGATGGGGCAGCACGATTCCATGTATGTGATGATGACCTGTTACTAAATGAAAAGTGAAGATGAATATTAAAGAAAACATATTTTCTAACTGCGTAGTGCATGTTTGTTTTACATTCGTGTATAATATTTAATATATATATTTTTTAGTATTTGTATTACAAATACTACTCTGATACCTACGCTTACTCCTTTCCTTATCTCTAGCTGTTTGTAGCATGCCTTTAATAAATGTCATTACGTCTATACTGTCTTAAATTTTCCTGTATTCTTGTCTCCATCTGCTTTGGATTTTCTTTTTGTCTTTATTTGTATCTCTAATTTTGTGTTTTTCCCTTTTTCTCTATATATACTATTGAGAGAATTGATAAAGCCTCACATGTGTTTCTTTATTCTATGCGTGTACAAAGTCCCTGCTTGTATTAGCTTTTTAAAGTATAACTATAGGCATTTTTTTTGTATAGAGCATGGGATGGTTATAACCCCTGTCAGATTTTTTTCCCAATCTGTGTCCCATTGTGGAGATTTCCCTTCACTTCCTGTCCCATAGCCAAGCAGGAAGTGAGAGGAAATCTTTGCAAATTAAGGGAATTCCTTCAGAATGCCCAGGTCACCAAAACGAGTGTCCCCATTGGAAGATTTCCCCTCTATTACTTTTTCTGTAGACAAACCAAAATGTAGGATTTTCTTTTACTTCTAATAATAATAATGGTAAACAGGACAATTAGAGAGGGTCAATCTCCTAAATGGGGGCACAGACGGCAATAAAAAGTGACACGCTTTCTAATCCCTCTTGCCTTTAGTTATACTTTAATGAAAGTATTGCAATAATGCTAAGGTCAACCTTGCAACCCACTTATATAAATATGCATTCAATGTAAAAGTGCATATAAAGCAGCACGCATATGTACTGTAAATAAATATAATTACAGTGGATATAAAAAGTCTATAAACCCCTGTAAAAATGCCAGGTTTTTGAGACGTAAAAAAATCAGACCAAGATAAATTACTTCAGAATTTTTCCTTATTTAATGTAACCTATAATCTGTACAATTTAATTAAAAAACAAACTGAAATTGTTTAGTAGGAAAAAAATGAAAATAATGTAGCTGCATAAGTGTGCACACCTTATAATTAGGGATGCTCTGAATTAAAGTGATACTAAAAGGTTATTTTTTATTAAAATAAAAGGTTACACTTGCCTACTTTGTGCAACAATATTGCACAGAGCTGTCCCTTACCTCATCTTTTGCAGTGACCCCACTGGCACTGTTCACTTTTTCCTCCTCCAGGTGCCTCCTTAGCAAGCTAGGTGCTTAGGGGGCACGCATGTGCATGTACTCCAGAGCAGGGCTATCCTTAGACACACAGCGCTGGTAAGCCACACCCCTGCTCTTCCCTCACGGGAGCTTGACAGCAGGAGCTGTGAATCTAAGAAAATCTATTGTGGTAAGATGTCAAAACCAGAATTTATCAGGTTCTATAGTATGGCACCAACGTTCCCATTATAATTATGAAAGCACAAAATAGGAAAGATGGGACTTTATAGGTGCAATTAATACAGCTACGTGAAGTATTTTTCGTAAAAACATGATTTATTAAAGTTACATAGAAAAAGGTTTAACTGATTCCGGATTGCGTCACATACATTTTCTGCGGCAGCGTGGCTCGTTATCACGAATTGATGTCTATAAATGGCAATCCGCGCATGCACGATTTGCAGGCAAGCACGGGCTAAATGTCTGCTGGCGCCCCACGAACGCCTGTTACAGAGGAAGAATGGGGAACCACCAATGTAAACACGGCGGTTCCCCATTCTGACCGGTGCCATGACACTAATCTACTGATCCTAACCCCCATACATTTAGAACATGCCTAGGGAACACCGTTAACCTGACAGTGACATTTACACAGTAATCAGTGTTTTTTTTGTAGATCTGATCGCTGTTTAAATGTCAATGGTCCCAAAAAAGTGGCAAAAATGTCCGACATATCCGCTGCAATATCGCAGTCCCAATAAAAATCACAGTTCGCCGCCATTACTAGTAAAAAAAAAATAGTAAAAGTGACATAAATTAATTCTCATGGTTTGTAAACGTGGCGACTTTTGCGCAAACCAATCAATATACGCTGACATCGATTTTTTTTTTTTTTTACAACAAATATGTAGAAGAATATATATAGGCCAAAACTGATGAATAAATTTGTTTTTTTATATATTTTTTTTGGACGTGGGTTATAGCAAAATGTAAAAAATATCGTTTTTTTTCAAAATTTTCCCTCTTCTTTTGTTTATAGCAGCGATCAGAAATGACGCAGAGGTGATCAAATACCACCAAAAGAAATCTATATTTGTGGGAAAAAAAGGATGCCAATTTTGTTTGGATACAACGTCACACGACCGCGCAATTGTCAGTTAAAGCGACGCAGTGCCGAATTGCAAAAAGTGCTCAGGTCCTAAAGTGGGAAATCTTTCCGGGGCTGAAGTTAAAAACATTTTGTACAATACATGGATATCCTTTGATCAATTAGAGCATTATTTTGTAGCTCCTGTAGATGTTTCCCTGTTTTTAATTCATGTTTTGCCGCATGGCTTCCTCAGGAGCCTGACGTGGCAATATAGCTACTGCGTAAATAAACAGACTCTTATTATGAAAATGATGTCATAGCAATACATACAGTTGCCATACATAAACACATTAAGATGGAAAAAGAGGTCACATGAATGCATCCCACTATCACCAACAAGAATTCCCTATGTGGAATCATACCTCAAGTGAAAGAGAAAGTCCAATTTTTTGTAAAATAGGAAAGAGAGTATGTCCGAATGACTCAAAAAAGCCCAGACGTTCACATTTACACCACCCACGATTGCTGGCTCACCCACAGGGAGGGATATGGTTTCAGAGCATATATGATATATTAACGTGAAATCAAGTGCAGTGCTAAAAATTGCTTATTTGTATAAACATCACAATTTAAGTACATAATATAATAAAATTGTTAAAAGTGAATTAAAGTGCCATAAAATGTCCAAAATCCAAAATTAAAGAAAAATTAATTAAAATGAAACTCTTGATAGTTTTCCTTTCTTTTTCTCCGTGGATATATATAGTACAGCCCACAGCGGGGCTGCATAAATAAAATGTGACCTCCACCTGCATGCAGTGATGACCATCACCAAACTCCTGAGGAGAGTCTGCTCCAGCTCATTGCGCCTGTTCAGAGAGTTTTTTACATTGGAATTCCATGTTACGCCTGTTTTGCTTTTTGCTCGCATGTAAGTGCAATTATTTTTAATAAAGCTATCCGGTTAAACGGTATTATGCTATGTGGCCTTTTCTATTCTTGCATGAGGTCTTATGCAACTAACCACCTTATATTACTAGTATGATATGGTGATTTGGATACCTCAACCCGGATAGTAGCTTATCCTATATGGGAAGTGGTGGATGGTGCCTATGCAGGAAGAGGGACGCAAGTATTGATCAACGCTTGTTAAGAACGTCTGGTCTTTTCATGCTACGCGCTTATCCAGATTCATTCTGGTAAGAGTACCTTATTATCTCGTTTGGTGATGGTCATCACTGCATGCAGGTGGAGGTCACACTTTATTTATCCAGCCCAGCTGTGGACTGTACTATATATATCCACGGAGAAAAAGAAACTATCAAGAGTTTCATTTTAATTAATTTTTCTGTAATCTTGGATTTTGGACAATTTATGGCACTTTAATTCACTTTTAACAATTTTATTATATTATGTACTTAAGTTGTGATGTTTATGCAAATAAGTAATTTTTAGAGCTGCACTTGATTTCACGTCAACATACACAATACTGGGTATTATTGTTGTGCTGGCTGCTTACAGGTTTTTTATCTTTTATTTCTTTGGTAGCGCAGTATTGTAACCTCTGTATATATGATATATTACCTGGAGATAAAACCTAGAGTTTAATAGAATATATTATAATAAATCGGTCCATCGCCTTTACTCTTAATTGCATATTAGTATATTATTAATTGCTGAATTTACTTTGACCCCTTTCACACTGTAAACTGCCTCTTCTGCAGCCCCAGTTTGAAAGCCTGAATGCTTACACGCTGGGGCGGTGCGCTTGCAGGACAGGAAAAAAAGTCCTCCAAGCAGCATCCTTGGGGTGGTGCGGGAGCGGTGTATTGAAATGAATGGGCGCCGCTTCCAAAGAGCCTTAAAAGCGCTTTGAAAGCAGTGCTAAGGGTGCTTTTAACCCCAATGAACTGCTATAACAGCGGTAAAGCGCTGCTAAAAATTTACCGCTTCCGCCCCACTGTGAAAGTAGCCTTACTTTAATGTCACCAACACAGAAGAGGTAGGGAGTCTGATTTGCCCTAGATGGCGCCAGCAGTTTCAGTGGACTTGGTGAGACTGAAAAGACTGGCAAATAAAAGGGGGATTTTAGAAGTATAAGCAAGGCATACACATTCACGCTTATATTGTCAACTAATGTTAGTGCTAAAGTTGAAAAAATACCTGTACATAGACATAAATCCTTCTCAAAGGTCCACAGCTCTTCTCGTCTAGAGAGGCAGAGGAGGGAAAGAAGGAGAAGAAGAGGGGAAAGAGATAGACACCCAAAGGGTGTAGTCCACCCCAGCCTATAAGAAACATAAAGTACCAAATTAGTGGGGCTTAGTGCCGTCATCATTGGCATCTTAGTTGGTAACTGAGTCATTGCATAGGATCTAAAAAGAACACTGCATACCTGCTCTTTGTTTTTGGCTGACGTCAGGCTCCCATGGACACCCATGCAATGGCTGCCGCCATGTGGGTTTTTTATATACCCCTCCCCACAGTACCACAACGTATCATGTCACGACACAATGCAGACGCAAAAGGGAGGGTATCAAGGTTCAGGGCAGCCACAGGCAAACCTCCACAGCCAATCCGCGGACCCGGCCAGTGGGTGGGGACGGTACCTACATCCAGGCCCGCCTTATGGGCAGTACCAAGGCCGAGAGCATGTCCCCAGCCCTCTGGCCCAATTCGGAATTCAGAAAGGCCATGGGGCCACACCAATGGACAACCCCACACCAACAAGCCCCTCAAATGTGAATACACATGCCGGACACACGGTCCCAGCCCTCACCGTGGAGGCGGGGTAGGGCACATATGGGCACCCTCGGGCATCCATACGGGGGACCCAGTGGGCAGTGTCTGACATCCAGGCAATTCAGGCCAGACTGGACAGACTCCTGTGTATAAAGGAGAAAGATGGGGTGTCAGACTCCGATATGGGGGAGGGATAAATTGGATGATATTGCACAACTGATTAGGTGGTGGTCAAAGCCCTAGAACCCTGCCAAGTGAATGGATGCATTCTTGTCTAAAACCATAGTTACAGCAGCAAAAAAGAAATTTTGTTTATTATACAGTACTGCATATTCTTGTAAGTGTATATACACATAATCCATTTCCCCAAATCTTCTGGTGTATCTATCAAAAAAAGGAAAAGAACTTCTTTATACTAAAATGTGTCTATAAGATTGCCGTTAGTACTTCCAGACAATCTGACAAGGCAAAGGAAGAGGAACAGAGAAAGGGAAGATATTCATAAGAAAGGCTTGTAACTAATCCCTTCATTCAGCCCAGGGTATCTAGTCGCTTGTAACTTATATATCCATTTTGTTTCTAATTGTAGTAGCCTTCTGTCAACCGTTCATGTGGGGGGGGGTGTGTTCCAGGGCCATGATCCCTAATTCTTTTATAAAACGGGCGCTTGGTCTTGCCGTCATAAAAGGCTTTGCACTGACATATAATGTACACAACCCCAATAGATTCAGCAATAAATATTATTCTAATATGCAATTAGGAGTAAAGGCGATGGGCCGATTTATTATAATATATTCTATTAAACTCTAGGCTTTATCTCCAGGTAATCCATCATATATATTTTGAAACCATATACCTCCCTGTGGGTGAGCCAGCAATCGTGGGCGGTGTAAATGGGAACATCTGGGCTTTTTTGAGTCATTCGGATATACTCTCTTTCCTACCTATTTTACAATAATTGGACTTCATTTTCTTTCACTTGAGGTATGATTCAACATGGGGAACTCTTGTTGGTTATAATGGAATGCATTCACGTGACCTCTTTTTCTATCTTAATGTGTTGATATGACATCATCTGCATTTTTGTAATAAAAGTCTGTGGCAGCTATATTACCATGCCTGTTCCTGAGGAAGCGAAACATGTAGAAGTAAAAGCATGGAAACAGCTACACGAGCTGCAAAATAATGCTCTGATTGATCAAAGGATATCCACGTATTGTACAAAATGTTCTTAAACCATTTTCTATGTAACTTTAATAAATTGTGTTTTTACGAAAAATACTTTATGTATAGGTATTAATCGCACCTATGAAGTCCCATCTCTCCTATTTTGTGCTTTTGTGAATCTAGGAAGTGAGCAGAGCAGTGTTCTAGCTGAGACAGTGCTTGATTGGTGACAGGAGTCAGGTAGGTGTTTAGGGATGGGGGGTAGGTAGGATAGGTGGTGGGGTGATTTTTTTTTTATCTTAATGCAGAGAATTTATTAAGGCAAAAAAATGACAGTTTAAACTACTATAACCAATCACCTACAAAATGAGGTCAAATAGTCAGTACACATCTGCCATCAATGAAAGTGACTGATTAACCACGTTACTCCCAGGCCAATTCTATAATTTCTCAAATACATGTAAAAATCTGTTTGTTTTTTTATAGAAAATCTACTTGAAACCCCCAAACATTTTTTTTTTGAAAGCAGAGACCCTGGAGAATAAAATGGTCGTGATTGCAATTTTTTATGTTGCACAATATTTGCTCGGCCAAATTTAAAATGCAATTTTTTTTTAGGAAAAAATACACTTTAATGTATTTTAGTGCACACAATCACAATATAATACCCGATTTGTTTGGTAAAAAATACAAGATGATGTTACACTGAGTAAATAGGTATCTAACGTGACACACTTAAAAATTGCGTACACCCATGGAACGACGACAAACTACAATACCTAAAATCTCCATAGACAACACTTTAAAAGCCTTTACAGGTTGCCAGTTTAACATTACACTGGAGGTCTGGTGCTAGAATTATTGCTTTCTCTGACATTTGTGGCAACACCTCATGTGTGGTGCGATCACCATATACATATGCCTGCAGGACTTGCATATGTGTTGGCATTTGCACCTGAGCACAGCAGGATGGGGGCGCTTTAAATCTTTTTTTTTTTTTTTTTTTATTTAAGTCTTTTTATTTACAGTGAGTTTATTTTTTTAATCAACTTTATTGCTATCACAGGGAATGAACAACATCCCTTGTGATAGCCATAAGCGGTTTAATCAGATGCTTTACAAGCTGGTAATGACTTATAAACGCAAAACTTAAATTGACAAAATCCTCGCCGCTTCTGGGTTTCTTACATCACAGAGGGGAGGCGGGTACGGATGTACATTCCTCCTCTCTGAATGCACTTGGGATCCAGGCAGTAACGAAACCGGCCTCCCCGATCTTGGAGAGCCCAGTAAAGGTGTCAGTGGGGGGGCCACATCCAGGCTCATTCCACATGATGTAGCCATTCATATCACTTCTACGTGAAAGCCCATTGCCCCCTGAAAATGTTAGTTTAATTGCTACAACCCAAGGACATATGGGTAAGTCCTAAGGGGATGAAGTGGTTAAGCCCATATAAAGTTCAGCTGTTCTAGTTAAATTTTTATGACATTTACTCGGTTGCCTCTTGCGGTAAAAATCATGATCCACAAAGAACTTTCTTAGCACCAAAAGTATCTAATTGTTCAAAGGTATTTTTATTTATTATTCCAAATAGTATGTTTTGTGTAAAATCAATGCTGCCCATTACAAAAAAAAAAAAATACAGTGAAGCATAGTGGCAGCGGCTTTATGCTTCGGGGTGTTTTTCTTCAGCTGGAAATAGCGTAGCACCAAAAATATCTCATTGTTCGAAGGTATCAGTCAGGAGAAGGGTCCACAAAAAGTCAAGGCATTAGATATACCATGGCACACTGTGAAGACATTCATCAACAAGTGGAGTAAATATGGCACAACAGTGATGTTACCAAGAATTGGACATTCCCCCAAAATTTATGAAAAAACAAGAATAAAACTGGTCTGGGACTATTTCTTTTTCCAAGAACGCCTACATATTGCAAAGACCTACATCAAGCCTGCCAAAAGCTTCTGGGAAAATGTGTTATAGGTAGAGTTGAGCGAACCTCTGGAAGTTCGGGTTCTGCTGGTCCGTCCGAACTTCGGGACAAAGTCCGGGTCCGGGTCCGGACGGAACCCGAACGATCGCACGGACAACGAACCCCATTGAAATCAATGGGGACCCGAACTTTTATGCACAAAAATGGCTGTAACAAAGTCCTGGAAAGCCCCAGAGGGCTGCAAAAGGAAGTAAAATGGGGGTAAGGGTAGGGCAAGTGCCCTACAAAAAAATGGGGACAGGGAAATAACTGTAAATATTTTTAAAAAAATAAAAACATAAAAAAAGCAAAAATGGAGGTGAATGTGGATCATCTTCAAACTGTGTCTGAAAAGTATTAATTAATGGTAGAAGCCATATAACTGTTCTAAAATCATCTTCAAACTAGGGCAAGTGCCCTACAAATAAATGGGGATAGGGAAAATAAATTAAAATCAAGTAAAAAAACGGGAAGGGGGGTGGATGTGGAGTAGGAGCCTAGTGAACGGGATCAAACTTCT